>JAQGDQ010000213.1:0-379879 GCA_030141605.1 Tubiluchus corallicola
CTAGTGGTAAGAAAAGAGCCGTAGAGCTTGGTTAAAGTGTTACGATTATGGTTAGCAATAACGCCTTGGTTTTGCTTTTAATCAGTTTCACGTGTCTTCGATTGTAGAAATCAAAATATTGAAGAATTCCATTTTCAATCTTTAAAATTGGCTTTCAGTATGTTATGCCATCTATGAGATCGGAGGTTATAGTTTATCTGTTACATTATTTTAACTAAGATAACGAACCGACCTTTAAATAATTTAGTAAATAAAAAATAATTTAGCATGGTATTATAACCGTAAAAATGAGAACATATTTTCTCGTTATAGAACACAGTAAGGACTCATATGGGATCCCACATTATAACCTAGCTCAATTTTCTTACTCACACGTATCACGGCTCAATTTAATAACAATTGCTTCTTCTGTCACGTTGAACATTAATATTAATTGAGCATTATGGCCGCATGCACACATTCTGTAACTATATATGAAATTCCCTGACGGTTACTGCTTTTTATTGTCAGCTGTTATTGCGTAGGACAATATTTGCACAGTCAGTAGATGTATATGATATGTCGTATCACCTCTTTTAATGGACGTTCCACGATACAGTACATGACGAGTGCAGTACAATGAGTACACTTCTTGTAGTAGTACTCCTAAGGGCCGATGACGGATGGCGGACATTATCAGCGATATATGTATAAATGGATGAATTAATCGCTGGCTGGATGAGTAAATAGACTAGTTGAATGATTGCTGACGAAAAAGAACATTATTTATTTAAAAAAACGCTACGTTATAAAATACTTTTTGCCAAGAATCAACCGATTTTTACGAAAAATTCCAAAATGTTATTTATAAATTTTTTTTTTGTAACTGATGTGTCGAGGCTTATATATTATTATATGTTATAGCAGAGCATGTCAAATAATAGGCTTTGGTTATAGTGATCTGAAGAGAGGAATAAGCGTTTTTTTCGAAACGTCATCGGTTAAAACAAAATCTGCCATAAATAATATTGTAGGATTTTTGTAAAAAAGCAAAAAAGCAACTTTTAACATTTACCAAATTCACCTCCAGTGTAACAACAACGAACACGTGAAGCAGTTGTTTTTGTTATTACTTAACGACAACGATAGGTTGTCAGTGGGTAGGCCGTTTGGTTGTCCCTTCGTGTGTGCCGGCGCAATAAAATTAAAAAGATGAACCTATAGCCAGCAAACTTTGGACGAAGATAGGTTCTCAAAACTCTACTGCTTTTTGCTTCAAAGGATCAAACGTCAAGATCTCGAGGTCAATCAAAATAAATGTTTACTCATAGTGGCTTCATGTGAGAGCTTGGGTCTGCTCTTCTCTAGCTTTAGTAGAAATCCATTTAACCTTATTAGAAATCTCAGTTCGGAAATTTCATCGGTACGAACCTACATAAACTGTTGGCTATTTTTGAAATATTGCGATTCTTTTAATAAATTGTTTGGTTTATTAGTCGGATAAATATTTTGTTTTCCTTTTGCAGATTGACAATTTGATGAAAGAGATGCAGACCTCAGAGGTAGGCGTTCCTGTCCGTTGCCAAAAGATGCTGTTAACCTCAATACCCTACGCTTTTACAGGTATTTGATTGTCCAATTGCCTTTTTAATTGATTTTGCATTTTCTTTGAGTATTTAGAAAGGCTAATATAATAGCTAATTATAGCTAATTATAGTTAATTTGCTTATAATATGATTTTGCTTGTACAGGATATGATTTGGTGGAATGGCTGACTACTCACTTGGAAATTAATGATACGGGTAAGTCATTGGTGTGTATCTTTCTTGATCAAAAATAAACTTGAGCCTCCGTGTGAGCCTAATTATTGTTATTATCATGCTCCATCTTCGTCAGCTCCAGCTTCGATCCAGACTACAGCCGAATGCATTGTCCCGGTTAAGCAAATGATCATTATCACCATCATCATCATCATCATATATATATATTATATATATATATATAATAACCTTTATTTGCCATTAAAGAAATCGATATTCGTAAGCATAAAAGCATAAAAGAACATCGCAGCATGAGAATAAAAATTCACACAACTGTCAAAGGCAAATGCGTCCAGTGCAAACTAAAAACTACTCTGCCAAAAATTTAAAACAAAATAAAATATCATCATCATCATCATCATCATTAGCAGCAATAGCAGTATCATCATCATCACTGTCGCCATCACCATTATCGTCATCATCATTATCATTAAATCAGCACGCATTAGCTCAGCGGAAATCCTCTCAAATGCAATTAATTAAGAGCGAATAGATTTATTACAGATTTAAAAAAAGAGCTTATAGGGCAATCTAAAAGCTAACATGTTAAAAATGTTATGGATGGCTAGTTTTCAAAACATCTTATTATCATGACGTGTTCTTGATTGTTTTTTTGTCATACGAAGTTTTAATATTTAATGATCTCGAACTTCTAAAAAAAGTGTCTTCGACCAGGTTCTCATCTGTCACGATAAAACAGTTTTAACCTAATCACTTAGTTTGGTATAATCTTGGGCCGTAGGTCGAAGGACCACCGCTCAAAGGACCACGAGTTATGCGTGTGGATAAAGGACCACCGAACAAAGAACCACCGGTGGATGTGCCGACAGCTGCTTTAGTGAAATTGTCACTTCGACTTATCGTTAGCATTTATTTAATAAAACTTGATTGATAATTTTTGGCGATAATATTATTGATTGATACGTCTTATAGTTATTTTGTAAGAAAAGTTAAAATACTTAGCTGTACACAGGACGTACACAAGGCTTTGTCAATTGATTATTTGCCCGGTGGTTGTTTGACCATCCCCCGAATCTTGTGCCTCTTTCAATGGTCACAGTTTCTTGTGCACAGCACGCTTTTCTTATTTTATTTGTAACGCTTGTAAACGGTAGGCTGCCTATTAGCAAACACTCTCTCTTATTTTAATTAAAATCAGAAAAGTCTATCAGAAAATTAGTCTTCGTTTTCGTTGTTGTGCTGTCATCATTATCACAATCAGAAGCAACATTTCAACAGAAAACTATGTGTAGAGATTATGCTCACAGATTGTGAAGATATTTACTGTTGGCGATACACAAAGAAAGATTTAACATATTTTTAGAAAAGTAATGGAAACAAGAAAAACAACCAATAAGCTTAACTATAATATGATCCCGAAAAGCAACTCTGAGGATCACGTTGGCATATTCCCTTTCAGATCTTGTTAAAGGGAAAGTTTAGGCTTTCTGGAAGTGTGACTTATTTTGAAGTTCGTGAGAGTGTCAGAAAACTTCAACGATAAAAGTGCATTTAAGCACTTTGTCTACTAATTTGTAAATTTGTGTACAAGTTGCCCGTCGTAATTTTCAAACGTGTGTCGGGAGGTAAGAATGATTATAATTTGATTTTGTATTTTTAAACAAAATCTTAAAATATTCATGCATTGTGCCATTATTTCAGTATTTTAGTTGTATATCGTACTGAAAGTTGTTTGACGGTAGTCTTTTCCCTGCAAAATAAAAATATTAAAATATCTCCTTTTTTACTTTTCAGCCGAGGCTATACACTTAGCTACACTGATGTCTCAGTATGGATATCTATTTCCTATTAATGACACTAAAAACTTGTCCGTGAAAGATGATAACACATTGTACAGGTTTCAGGTAAGGATCGTTTGTTAGCATTAGCAGTACTTGCTTTACAACAATTATGCCAGTGACACCTTTTCAAGAAAAAGCAGTAAAAGAAAACGGTAATGCCAGCAATAAAAGTGGTGTTTCCTACTGAAATCGTAGAACCGATTCAGGTACATAAGCACTGAAATGATATAGAGCTGCTACTAAGGAACACCTTTAATATTATAGAAATAGCTGTTTTGAGGACTCGGTAGTACAATTTTATTATTAGATAAGATATAAAGGTGATAGGGTTTAAAGGTTTTGGTTGTGGTCTCTGGCTACTTGTTGTTAAAGCATTCAAAATAATCAGTCTGTGGTAGTGCAAGAGCTCAGTAAAAAGAACCGTTACAGACTGTGATAGCAGCTTTTCTACCGCATTTTCAAATCCGAGGTTTAGTTGCTGTTGCTGCTGTAGCAGAACTAAATAGCAACTTTGAGGAGGCGTATTTACCCGGGGAATAGCTAAAGGTTGTGTGAGCGTTTAGCTACCGAAGTTAAGCAATGCTGAGCCTGTCACCTGTCACTAAATAGACAAGTAGCTACCAATTAAACTGTCTACCAGGGAACTTAGATACATCGTTTTGCCTCCGGTTGTTTATCTCGTAACCTTGTTGAGGGACGGAGGGACGGGAAACGCCTAATTCAACTTATCGGTTCAGAATCTCATCTTGGAGGTTTATCATGATTTATCATTTATCATAATCCGCCACAGACATCCGCATAAAATAGACCCTGGCATACGGTGCTAGTTACCGGTTTTCTGAGTGCCAAGGTACATTGG
This sequence comes from Tubiluchus corallicola, assembly GCA_030141605.1. Taxonomy (NCBI): domain Eukaryota; kingdom Metazoa; phylum Priapulida; class Priapulimorpha; order Priapulimorphida; family Tubiluchidae; genus Tubiluchus; species Tubiluchus corallicola. The sequence continues at coordinate 4,461 of JAQGDQ010000213.1, forward strand.
AACAGCAAAGTGCTCCTGATTATTATTATATCCACATATTGCATCGATAAACCCCGTGCTGGGTCGAAGAATTTGTAGTACCATTTTTATGTCTTTCGTATGACTTGGTCGTGAATTGAACCCGCGATGCTAATGCTTTATCTTCCGTTTTAAATTTAAAAAAACATCAAGCTTCCGCAATTACAACGCTTCACCCATCTGCGATTAAAGATCGGCACAGAAAATTAATTAAGACACTGAAACATATGTTTTCTAGGGTTAAAAAAGAAGATTGTAATCTTTCTTCTAACAAAATACAGAAAAAATGTGTGGTGCCTTAGATACCAATGTGCAGAATATTTTCCAGAAAATTAACAGTGGGAATAATCACTTCATTATTTTAACAATTTTCAGTTGTTTTTCAGCGTGTGAAAATTTTTATACAGCCTAATATTTTCTCAAACATAGGCCATTTTAAATTTAAAAAAACATCAAGCTTCCGCAATTACAACGCTTCACCCATCTGCGATTAAAGATCGGCACAGAAAATTAATTAAGACACTGAAACATATGTTTTCTAGGGTTAAAAAAAGAAGATTGAAATCTCTCTTCTAGCAAAATACAGAAAAAATGTGTGGTGCCTTAGATACCAATGTGCAGAATATTTTCCAGAAAATTAACAGTGGGAATAATCACTTCATTATTTTAACAATTTTCAGTTGTTTTTCAGCGTGTGAAAATTTTGGTTGTTTCTTCTACAAAATACAGAAAAAATGTGTGGTGCCTTAGATACCAATGTGCAGAATATTTTCCAGAAAATTAACAGTGGGAATAATCACTTCATTATTTTAACAATTTTCAGTTGTTTTTCAGCGTGTGAAAATTTTCTCAAACATGGGAAATGGTTCTAAAAGTTTCTAGATTGCATTCCAAGCAACTAGCAAACTCAGACACAATCATTGGGAAAACCATTTCCCTGTTGTCGCCTTTCTTCAAAGACACCCAACGTGCTTTGTGTTACGAAAGCGATAGTCACAGCTGACGAAGCGCAAGGCGTACGCAAAACAAACCAATTAAATTATGTCAATAAATCTAATTTGTGAAATGCCGCTTCGCTAATCTCTATTTTCTCGCTGGAATTGTAAGATTCGGCGAGGAAAAGAGACTTAACGAGGATGATTGTAGGCTGAGCGTTATTGAATAAACTTGTTAATTAAAATGGTAAAGATATTTTAATTGGTACTTTAATGGCACTTCGTATTTTAATGATGATTTCTTTTAAGTCATGCACGCGATAGAACCAACTTTAATTAACTATTAGCAACTTTCTATTATTTCGGTATACAGAGATTTTTACAGAAAAGTCGGGAAATATGCCAAAGAATGGAACCATTTTGGAATTTTCTCATTTTTAAAGATTTTGGTGCATGTGATAACACAAAAAGCTGGCATAAGATAAACAAAAACATCAAAAAATATAAATCGAGGCTCAGCTCCCAAACGGTGAATAAAGAGAGAGAGAGAGAGAGAGAGAGGGAGAGAGAGAGAGAGAGAGAGAGAGAGAGAGAGAGAGAGAGAGAGAGAGAGAGAGAGAGAGAGAGAGAGAGAGAGAGAGAGAGAGAGAGAGAAATTACAGTTGATTTTATGTTCATAAGTCTTTTTTTGCTTATCGCCTAATGGGTTGTATTCTGACTTGCTAATCAGCTCATAATTTCAGTCGAAAAATAGATAATTTGGCATTATGTGTGAACACCAAACTTAAAATGGCTAATTTCAAAGCAGAAGGTAACTAAATTTTTCAATTTGAAAGTAAAAGGCGCTATAAACAGCCGAAATTTGTGCAGTTAATCTAACAGTACGGCTACATTGACACTCACGCAAGTGCACACTAGCAGTCATTACCAGGAAATATTATAAGGAATGATTTGAGATTCCAAAGCTCTATTAAAATTAAAACTGTGTTTAATTTCTCTGACATGGACAGCCAAAGCACTTTCAGGTTTTGTGTTGGCGAGTATCTCCTTATGCTTCTTAATTCTGGTATTGTGCAGTAGAAACGTTGACTTTTTCTAATAAAAAAGTGGGTTGTTTATGAAACTGCAACGTTTGTTTGCACAACGCGTAATTACGTATAGTTCGGTTTAAAAGTCTGCGTACTATGTAAACTAGGGTAAACAATTATAAGAAGTAGTCTGCTAAACGCTGCTTTATGATTTACAACAGTATTAGATTAAAGTTTAATTAATTAATGAAAACAACGAGTAGACTAATTATCAGTAGCTGATATTAATTATTTAAAATTATTGCTAGCTGTGAATTGTGAAAATTATTAAAAAGAGGTATAATGAGTGCCGTATAATTATACATTTCCATAGACCCTTAGTTTAACAAATTTCCAGAAATAAGGTATTTGTGGTAAAATGATAGATAATTGCGATAATTGCGTTGATAATAAGTTTTATAGGAAACTCATAGGTCTACGTTTCGAAAAATGTAATAGGCTAATGTACGGTAAGTGTTGGTCTAGTCTTGCTTGTGAGAATTTTCTACGAAGTAGAAACTAAGCTCTCGGTTTATACATGTTTTTCTTGCGATTCAGCGAAAACAGAAATGTTATTCTTGTAAACCGTGCAGTTAAGCTCGAACAAATATGAGTTTAATCGCAGGCAATCCAAAATCGATTTTTGTATTCGATACTTTCGAAAGTTATTTTACTTTGGCTATATTTACCTAATAAATCACGCTTTCCTGTAAGCATTTTATCGTGTTATCGTGCTAAGTGCAGATATACAGCGAAATGGGGCAGATTGTTCAAATACCCTTTAACAAACCTTTATTGGCTTAATATTATGTCGATCGGTTTCTCAGATTCCATAGACCTTAAGTTATTTAAGTACCTGTACCTGTAATGATGCGAACGGAAGTTTATTATATCTGGACCTTTTAACAGCGACACTGGCAGAAATGGTTGAGAGAGAGAGAAAGAGAGAGAGAGAGAGAGAGAGAGAGAGAGAGAGAGAGAGAGAGAGAGAGAGAGAGAGAGAGAGAGAGAGAGAGAGAGAGAGAGAGCGTTGAACGTACAAAAACGGAAACTGAAAATAATCTGTAATCTGTTATTTTTTGCAAGTATCTTTCCACTTTTTTATTACAATTAGTAATTATTGACATTGCAGTCTTACAGAGCGCGCACGCTTCTTTTATTTCAAGTAACATTTTAAAAATTAATAAAAAATTGCGTATGAAAGTTACCTGTTTTATTCATGCAGTTATAATGTATACTTTATTATATTTTCTCCAATGTTCCTATAATACTGTATCCAACTTAACGATCACGAAAATAAAACGTAATTTCAGAAAACATTTTCCTGAAGCAGGTACGTGCCTGCTTGGGTCCTATACTGTGTCACACACCTCGCCCGATGATGCTAATGAAATTTTGTTGATTTTAAAAAATATAAAGATCAATCTATATTGCGTATCAATAATGCTTATGACCTTTAAAAGTTTTATTATGTGGTGGAGTGTTTTTTAACTAAAATTTTGGCTTGATCTTTCATGATACGCGTTTATCTATTCTTATATATATATATATGTATGTCTATAATTTATGCGCTAATAAATCTTTTTATTTTTTCACGTTAGCTGTGTAATTGTTACACTCTGATTTAAACTTTTCTTGTACTGACTGACAGACTGACTGACTGAAAGAATGAATGAATGAAAAAATGAAGGAATGTATGAGTGATTGTATGCGTGAACTAATGATTGTATGAATGAATTAATGGGGGCGTATATATGTTGTACCTCTAGTCGAAAACATATACGTGGTGTAAATAAATGCAGTCGTGATAGACCTATAACTAGAGTTCATATATATAATAATTGCTGGCTTTATGTTTAGCATATTTTCCTGCTAACTCAATTTTACCATCATTGTTAATTTTTTTTCTTTTAGAGTCCATATTTTTGGCCTTCGCAAAATCCTTCGCCAGAAGATGTAGATTATGGTGCGTAAATATAAGTTTTCTATTTTAGAAAATAATTCGCAGAACATAATTGAATAATAAATAATTATATTTGTGTGTGATATTCCAGACAACCAGTTGCCTACTTTTTCTGCCAGTCACCCACCTCTAGTCACCTCCTGTTTGATTTTCGTATCCGCAAACTACTAATTAGCCAATTCCCTTTTTGATCAATTTTCTTATTCGACCTTGTCCTGTCACCCAATCAAACCCGGGCAAAAAACTGATGAAAAATGTACTTTAACACTTACTCACATGGTCTATTTCAGCCTAAGTGAGGCCCCCTTTGGGGGGAGGACGAAGCGCCGGGGGCGGGCGCCACCATGGTTGGTGCCCAGAAAATTTTTGAACTGCTAGAACGCCGGAGAAGCATTTTCGAAGAGAAAATATGAAGTTATACAGTTGTTAAAGGAAAGAACAATTGAAAGAAAAACTGCTTTATTCAAAAGACAAGTCCTTAATACTTGTCAAATAGTCAAATCGAAAACAACATCTTTGCAATATGTAGTACCGTACTCTCACTTCCGTACAAGCAGGTGTTAGAAATTCCGAAATTGAAAACAGCTGAACATCGCACCGAGCCACACAAGGCAAATGGCGCGCGTGCGGTAAGCGAGAGAGAGAGGGAGAGAGGAGGCAGTATGTTGGCATAAACCAAAAAAAGTTACTTCGGCGCGAGGCCCCCCTCGAAGGTGAGGCCCAGGGGAAGTATCCCCACTTACCCCCCCCCCCTGAAATAGGCCCTGCTTACTCAAATATCTAAACTATTATTGGCCTATACTTATTGCTGAGAGCTTAGGAGCTTTCTGAGAGTTGAGTATGTTGATGCCCAGAGTGAGTAAGTTTAATTCATATTCATATTAAATACGTACATGCAATTTATGTAAGGTGTTTAAATAGTATAACAAGACTGATGATATTATCACTTAGTCTCTTAGTGTAAGTGTGAGTAACTTTTACTATGCGCATTTTTCATAACCCTGGTTACTAAGTTACCTAAGCGCTTAATATTCACTAATAAATAAAATAATTTAATAACGTAAACTAGCAGTTAGCTCTCGCATTCTTTAAGTGGCCTATTTTGTGAGTTTTCTGAGGTGCATGTATTTTGGGAAATAGTCGAAATTTCTATTCTTATTCCGATATTTTAAAAGTAAATCAAATGGCGTTACCACAGCTTAAACACTTCCACCATTCTAGTTACAAAACAACATGATTGTTAAAATGAAATAATTTAATTTTAGCTGTCTATTTGACAAAGAGAAATATGAGATCAAACAAGGAAAAACACGGTTTGCAAGACTATGAGCAGGTATTTTAAAATTCAATATTGCAGGTCATTATTGCTGTTATCAGTATTTTTATTTTGTTATCATCATCATCAATATATTGATCATTGTCATCGCGATTGTTATCATCACCATCATCATCGCATCGTCACTCGTGATCATCATCACCATCATCGCCCATTGTCGCTGTTGTTGGTATGTGAATTAACGGTGGCATGATGGTGGTCGTTGTGGCCATAGCTTACGTGGACACTCCGGCGGGAAGGGTACGTCCGGCGATAATAGATGCTGAATATGCGATCAAATCTGACTGGTGTTGGGACATTTTGAAGTTTGTACGTATAGGTTAGGCGAGGTGAGGAGCAAGAACTCTTAATCTCAAAGTCTGCGTATGAACAGTCGAAGTCCCTTGTAAAATATGAACTGCTACAAATTGAAAAACACAGTTATACTATTAACGCAACCTTGTCGAGAAAAATATGAACTCCTTTACGAGTACGACACTGTAAAGCGTAAATAGATACGGAGAAGTGTACCTAATAATCGGTGTTGTCTGTAATATCCCTCAGATAATGCGTTCTAAAACACTTAAGTTTACGAAAGATTAAAAGCCTGCAAGAATGCTTTAAAAGCAAAGAGCGTCTACCTAGCAAAATTCTAACGTGTTTGTGGTTATTTATGCAAGAAGCCTTCGTTAACATTTTATCTCGTTATGTCAATACGTCAACTCATAGAAGCCATTAATTTTGTTGAAGCAATCTTTAGATAAAAATAGAATGAATAGACTAATGAATGAAAATTAATTTAATTAACGTCTAATAGTTTAGCACCTCAAAGGTTAACATTGGTCGCCTACACCAAGGTTATATTCATCCTTTAAATTTTGAACCATATACAGATTTGCTGATGTGTGTACATTTTATTCATTCCTTGTTCAGACGAATTGAGGTTTGTATAGAATAACAGTAAATACGGAGATGACTTACAGAAATTTTGATTAATCACTGGCCAAATAATACAAAATTACATTCCATTGTATCTAATGCCATTGTTAACTATTCTTGAAGCTGCGACTGTATTTAATAGTTTGGATTAATTTAATTTAATTCCGAGTTTTGACCTAACTAGTTCAGACCTAATTGTTGTTAAGCATCGTCGAAACCATGGAAATATCAATAAATTTCTACGACTTGATTTACAGAGTGTGTATTATGATTGCTTTCCATGATTTACTTTCCAGTGCGGCAATTTATCAGAATCACAATTGTAACACTATAATAGTCTTTGAGCACTTTTATGTATTATTAGGGCAGTCAATACTCCCAGAGATGCATTATATCTTACAACGTAATGACTATATAAATGAACAAAACATAAACATATCTCTGGAGAGGTTACTGACAATAAATTTCGTTTTAGGAAGCGCATGAGAAATTAAAAAAGGTGCTACGGGAAAAGTGGGACTTCATCTGTATGCAAGCTGAGGAACAATTGAAGTAAGTATGTGTAAGTTTTAGTATTGACAGGCACTCAAATCTAGATGGATGAACTCGTGATTTTAGTCGCTTGCAAGATTACAAAAACTCTACCTGCATCGTGAGGAGTCATGTGCCAAAAACTTCTCTCTTTAAACGTTGTGGATTAGCCCATGCGCTAGCTTTTATGCATGTATTAGCAAACAAAGAGTCAGAAATGCCAGCTAATTTACTTCACTGAGTCGAATAAATGTGATGACACTAAATTTGTAAGTATCTTTGTGCTGTGAATTGTTAAGGCTATTATATACTATCGCAAAACGTGAATAAAATTAAAACAAGTTATGTAACGATATTGAACACTAAAAAACGTTTTTTCTTTAAGGTTAGCCAAGGATAGGAAAAAGCTGGATAAGATTGTTCTAGAAAGTCAAGAGAAAGCTTTCTGGAGGGTACATAGGCCACCGGTATGTAGGTTTAATAAACATTTGCGTTAGTTAGAAAATATTATCTTTCTTCAATAAACCTTTTTGTTTGTTGGTTGTTTCAAATGATCCCGTTACTATTTATGAGTGTAACACAAAAATGGCATTAAAATGGCCAATAACATACTGACAAAGGTAAATTAATTAGTAAGTGCACTTTAGTTTCAAGTCGGTCGTTTGATGGAATAATTGAAGCATTATTTTATCACTCAATGAGTGATGCATTTGTAATTGATGAAGTAAATTGCATATTGGCAGTATGACTGTTGTTGATTTTGTCGTAATTTAAATCGGCGTCGCTTTTTGCAAACTCCAGTTGGCAATTCTTTAACATTAGTTACGTTTAGCACGCGCTAATTATAACGCCTATTTAGTCCATTGTTAATAGGTTTACCGTAATCACTGTGAATATTATGCGAATGGGGCTATAAATTTAATTTCGAAAAAATCAACAGCAGATTCAAAATTTCAAGAGTGAATCATATTAAATCATTGAATCAATTAGTACTACAGCTAATATTATTAGAAAGATTTCTTCGTTTCTTGTAGCCAGGCCATATACACTGTCTTGAGGCAGGGATAATGAGAAATTTTAAATATACGTTTCTAAAAAAGAAGAAAACTCTGGATGAGCTAAAGAAAGAGGTACGGGATACAAATGTAGATACAAGCTCATATTTCTCGTTATTCCTAAACTTTTGCCGCCAAGAATGTGAGATAATCAATTAATAAAATTATAGGAAGCTTACAACTCAAAAATTGTAAGTATTTGACTTGGGCAACTTAGTCAGTATCAGGTATCATGTATGGGATGGTTAATACAATTAAATGCCCAAAGAAGACCAGTTTCACTCCTGGAAAGGTCTACAATTAGAAAATGAAAATATAAATGCAAGGTAAATAAATTTTTGTAGCTCATGATGCTGTTAAAAGGGAATTTCACGGTTAAAGTCGCAGTAGGTTGAAACTTAATTTATAAACAGCTGAAACGAATTATTAGAAGCAGAGGCAAGGGGAGGTTTGCACAGACTGTAAACACTCGCTAAAGATCTTATAGCTTCTTCATATAAGTAGAAACAGACCCTTGATAAGCTAAAGACAGCATCATAGCAGTTTTGACGATAAATTAGACGTGGCAGATTAAAGTGATGTTGACATTGAAAATCATAAGTTAATGCAAGATCTAGGCGACTAAACCTGCCTAACTCATATTACCAGTCTACCAGAAGGATAAAGGATTTTGTTGAAATAGTCGGTGACCTTAAATGGGTTTTTCAAAGTCAATGGTAAACTAAAACTAAGAAAAACCTTAATGAGTTGTCCAACAATAGTACCATGACTGGGTTTAGTGTATTTAGTGTATTAGCCAATCTTCAAACAGCGACTCTTTAATAATATCAAGAGTCAGTCACAACTCCAAAACTGCATAGAATTGGGAGACAGAGACTTCTTTTAAACCTAGTTATAGTGCCGAAAGGGAGCCAGATGTTTGAGAGATAGTCAGTTTATTGTCGAAGGCATTAACAACTAAAACAACTAACTAACAACTAAAAGGTCTTGATTGGTTAAAAGGAGTGGTTGATGTCACGGCACTAAAGACTCGGTCCCTTGGTATCCGAGACTAACTTGCTTGCATTTCTGTGTGTATAAAATGTGTTACTTTTCACTCTCCCAAAATTTAGGCACAACAACTATTTCAGCTACTCCATACTACCTAAATTAGAAATGATTTCCCCGCACTCTTTGTATTTTTTATAAAGTTACAGTTTGCAAGGTTTTGAATTATAATGAACTTTCTACATTAGGTGGAATTTCTTAGAAGATTGTGCAAACGGCCGCGATCGAAAATGTCTTATGCTGTTGATGTGTAAGTACTGTCACTTAACCCAAGGTTATTGACCACATATACAACTGAAGACCGAGTTGATACACAATTTGCACTGCACTGTCGCTCGGTTTAGTGCAGTATTTAAATTAGGTACCACCGTAGCAACTAGCAAGGTACTCGATTCTGAATCTTACCTAAATCGCTGTGCAGCGTACTGGATACTTGTTTCAGTTATCCTACAAAATGCGTATTGAAAACAATAAAGGACTTGGAAAGCGTCTGACATTCCTGTAAGCAGCGGGACTCAATTATTCTTTTCCTGTGTGAACCTAAACCAGACTCGGCCAGGATTAGGGCTCTGCAGTGCAAATAGGGCATACATTACGTGGAAGATGACTATTTTTTTATTTTAAATTGGTGAATATCAATGAATGACTTTGCAGCAATAGACCAAAATATTTCGCAATGATTTTTGGCGACAAAAATAAATTCTGCATTCTGTAAGGCGCAATATCGCATTTCAAAAATTATTAAGATGCAACATTGGATAAACCTTCACATAATAGTACGTTTGATGCTTCACTGTTTAGATTTTTCTACAATAATCCACTTCTTGGAACATGATATCATAAAAAACACGATATTTTGAATAATCTGCATTGCAAATAGACTTAGAGACTTGATATGTAAGTGGGCAAATTTCATTCCGCTCTACTGAAAATTATTTGTTTTCCAACGGAGTGTTTCAGTGTTCGCCAAAAGAGATTTTCCACAGGTAATAATTGATTAAAATTAATTAGATAAATGTGATTTCATACTTTATGCAAACTGCACTATGTGTAAAATATATGAAAGTATGTGTCTTGCGTTTGTTGCAGAATTTATTTCATTTTGTTCTGGTGCTTTTGTTGGGTAACGTGTTCTTTATTAATGCGTTTCATCTGGCATGAAAGTCGATGATATTGTCATTTTAGGTTAATAAATCGGTGTGAAACTTACACAGAACACGATGCCTTTTTAGCAGGAGTGCTCCCTTCCAATCCTTGGATCACAGACGACACCACATACTGGACCCTCAACACCGTCTTGTAAGTGTGTTAACACTGTCATTGCAATTGATTACGTTTAAAGGAATCAAACAAGCAAATATGGCTTGAGATATTCATGAAAAAGACGATTAACTAAATTACAAGCCACATGTGTTCATTTTGCACGTATGGCTGCAGGGCATGCGCGATTTCGCGTTTTCAATTTCGCTTTTGTTTCTAAGAACATAGTTAACTTTTGAGTTTTGCTGGACAGTTATGAGCTTTTTGCTGCTGATTATTTCTGTTAGAAAACAAGCAAAAAATATTAGCCAGTTTTTGCAGTTCACTGGTGCACAAATGATTAATAATTCATCTTTCTAGGGTAGAAAATCCGACGGAAATTCGAGTGAAAAAGTGGGGAATTAGTTTTAAAGAATTGCTCAGCGACACGACGGGAAAACATGAGTTTGAGCAATTCCTGCGAACGGAGTACAGTCAGGAAAACATCCGATTCTGGAATGCTGCAGAAGAACTTAAAAAGTGCCCTATGTCCGAAGTGCCTGATAAAGTGCTGAGCATCTATAAGTGAGAATAATTATTGCAGCGTATTTTAAAATTTTTAACTATATACCATAAAAAATTCTTTTAAAGACTAGCAAAAGGAAGGTGTTATCCTGCAGATCGTAAAAATGTTAATAAACTTTTAAGAACAGACAAGCCTTAGAGGCTTTTTATTGTTCTGTAAACCATTTTAGCAACGTTAATTTCGTGCATATATTGCTTAAAAGTACTCTGCGATTTCCCATTTGTAACATTTTCAAGAAAGTTGATTACTCTCGTAAATTCGCTTTTATAAGTCAAAATATTTCAAAATTAGTGCGATAATAAAATATTAAAGTTCCTGTGTAGTAAAAGGTTAAAATAATGCCATTAGACTTTCTTACAGTGAATTCATGGCTGATGGCACGCCACACGAAATAAATATTGATGCTGTGACTAGGGACGCTATAAAGAAGATGCTAGATAACCCATCAAGGTATATTTTGTACAACGCAAAATAATATTAAGCTGTGCTGATGCTAAACTGAAGAGCAAAAGTTAACATAATGCAGGCCAAAACTGGTTAACTGAAAACCCCTGCACTAAAAAATCTGTTATAAAATAGGCTTAGATATATATTTTATATATGCTGAATAATGGTACAAAATCAAATGAAAAAATTTACGAAAAACTATTCTTTACTTTATTTATTTATTTATTTTTGATAAACCCTTAGACAAGTATGACTGAGAAAGGAAAGAACTGAACAAAAAGCATGATCATAAAAACGCAATGTATTACAAACAGGCGTAGGACTTAACAACACAAAGTGCACTCTTAGTGTTGTTTTTCCTTTCCTAGTTTTACGCGACGTAGTAATACTACTGCAGTAATGGTTTTTATTTTGCCAATTGTTAAGAATGTTTTAACGAGTTATACATAAATGTTAGTGAATTTCATTATTGTTCTATTGATATGAAAAGTATTTTTTCCTGCTCAACTATACACTACATAGTTTGCTCACACCAGCAGGCCTAGTTGACCTGTAAAGTTGCCCATTTCTAGTTTTTTTTTCAGTGTCACTTATTTTATGAAGGAGTTTAAAACCTTCAAATGTCACTTTAAATTTACTGTTTTTCACGCGATAATTTTTGTAGCTATCTGTAGCTATTTTTCGGGCTATTTTGCCTAGATTTTGTTTTTTTCCTTCCCCATGGCATATTGCACAATTCCTTTCCTTTACTATACTTTCTAGTTTGCGTTTCTTCCAAACTACTAAATTCGTTTCATTTGACAGGTTTATATTTGATGCCGCACAGGATCACATTTGTCTATTGATGAAAAAGGACAGTTATCCGAGGTTTTTACGGTCAGATCAGTACAAGCAGCTTCTTGCCACAGCCACACAACCAAACTGCAGAAAAAAGTGAGTTTTATTACAAAAATGTTTTTAAGCTTTGAAAATTGCTACTTCTCTCGAAATGCGTTGAACCTTGAGATGCAGCGCTGTGACAGCCATTAATCTTTTCAAACAGGGCAGCTGGTGATTTTCTAATGCTGCTACTGTGTGAATGTATTATACACAAATGATAAACTTTCAAACGCTGTTCTGTACCCACTACTCGCTAATTGGCACCTAATATACTATTAGGTATAATATTTAATATAATATTTATAATATAATATAATAATTTAATATAATACACTATTGTACTATGAGCTTACCTAGTACTGACATGAAGTACAGACCTGCAATTTATTAAGTGTCCCGGCTGTGGGTTGCTGAAATACTAGCAGCCTTGCCTAAAATTAATTGAAATTCCCACATGTTTGCACAAACCAAAATGCTGGCATTTTTCTGATTGACTGATTGGTCCAGATTTATGATAAGGTATCACAGAAATGAAGCTATTACTGAATCCCTGTTTACATTCATGAAGTGATGAAAGGACATGTTCTCTGTACCAATGGTTTACATGATTTTGCAAATTTGTAATCTGCGTTGTTCTTTGTAATATTTATGTTTCAGATTCTTCAGTTTCGGAGGCGCTGGTAGAAGAAAAAGCCCACAAATCAGTCCCAAAATCAGTCCGCGACCTAGTCCTACGGCTTTACGACGTGGGAGCACAGGCAGTGAACGCAAACTCACAGTTAGCAACTCTGAAAACAGTGCAACTCTTAAACACCAGTCTTTAAGTGCCACAAATCTGAGGGAATTAAGGAATCACTTTTCTTCAAAAATCAAACAGTAAGTACAGAATTGTCCTTCTTTTCAGCCCTAGAGCAGATAACTCCCCTTTCTGGAGTTTCCAACAAATGAACTTAAATATGATAACAAATATTATACTTATCAAATTTCCATGGCCTATGGGGCTAAGAAAACTATTTTTACTGACATTGTTGGAGTGTTGGGCAGAGATTCTTTGCGTTATAGAAACTGAATAAGACTCTTTTAAATGATAGAGTGTAATTGTGGTAAACTATGAATAAGGAAGTTCTAAAATTGAAACACATCAAAATTACTGTGCTTTGATAAAAACGCATTTAACTAAATATAAACGACTAACTAAATATAAACGACCTGTTAAAACTAGTTAAGTGTGCATCATTAAAATCTACGTGATTCATGCCATAACCCTGCAACCTAATAATACTGCTGTTGTTAATTACAGATACCCGTTATAATTCACCAGTTACGTAATAGCTTTACAGTCAAGCCTTAGTTTTAGGTTTGACTGTAAAGCTATTACATAACTGGTGAAGACGTTAAACTAAGTCTAAAGTTTTAGGTTATTTTATTTTAGCGTTCAATGTGACCTAACTGCAATTAGCTGTACATGTTTTTTTATTTTGCAGAAGTTCTTCGGACAAGCAGTTAGATAGCCTGCATCCGTAAGTATTGTTGATAAAATGTTAAGTGAAAATTGTATTTCTATGGACCACAAATAGAAATATATATATATATATAACTTTTGCTAATTATTTATTATAGTGGTCGGGTAGCAATAGTGAGGAATAGCATATTAGATTTACGAATGGGTATTGATCGTATGATATGTAGCATCCGAAGTGTGACTTTGATTTTTTTACATTAAAGGTGACAAATCATTCTTTTCCTGGTCCAGGCTCTGTTCCAGGTTTTTCACATTTACTCTTCAAAGTTTGGCTTCAAAATTAAATCAGGCTTTCAAAATTTTGGACTGCAGCACCATTAACAGGCCTAAAAATGTTGATATTTAGATTACAAATTATTAATCTGGGGTCTCTCGGCCATGTTGGACTTCGTGCAAAATTTAAACAGTAAAAAAACGCTGGCGCTTCTATTAGTAAAAATAGTGTTGGGAATTTTTACGAGCAAGTAGTGCAAACATGGGATGAAAAGTAGTCTTCATGTGTTTTCAGTGGTTGGTAAAAAGTCGGACAAAAATTATTACCATTATATTTTTACATATTGTTCGACCTCTGCAAAGGCCTGAAAAATCTGCGTTAACTTGAGAATATCAAGCAATCATTTCCTTGGTATAGCAAAATAAAATAAGCACTATAAATAAGCCAACAAATAAAGAAAACAGAGTCTCTAAACTAGGGATCACTGAATAGAAGTAACAGATTCTGCAGACAACTGCCCTCGCACGAAGTCACTTTGAGCAAAAAGTTATTTTGAGCGTCTTGTGACCTTGACATTTGACCTTATGACACGAAACGCAACAGGCTTCCAGGTCAGGTCAGGATTTGGTGATAATAGCTTTATCAGTTTTGATTTTACTGTGCCAACAGCCAAACACGTTGAAAGTGATCTCAGACTGTCACTCAATACAGCCTATAATTGATTGGGTAGTAAAGATCAATAATAAACTTTTAATGAGCTTACATGGTCAGAGCCTACTTCCTGAGCGCCGTGGACTGACGTGACAACGTGCTGGATAACATAGACGGGACAGTTCTTCCTGCTTTTTATGAACCTTTCCTGATAAGGACACCTGTTATAGATGAAAACTGCCAGCGGCATTAACAGCAATAATTAGGCTAAGCATATTCGTAAATTGTAACCTCTCAATTTACTCTGCATGGAACGTTCTCGCAATAACATATTTTCCGTTCAAAGGGTTGATGTTCAATTGGCTTTGTATATGGCGGGTGCTGTGGCATGCAACATATCGCGCAGTGTATCGGTGGTCTTTGTATGTAAAAAGTAGATATCTACGGCTGTTTTTTCGCCATGGATTATTTCAAATTTCGATAAACAAGTTTTAAGTTTGAAATATTTTAATATTTGTAATATTTTAATATTAATTCCAACATTGTAATATTTTAGTTCCTCTAAAGCTCCTTCATCCCTTAATGGATTTATTCTGAACAGCGCAACATTCCACGTAATCGCAAACCACTGGTATTAATATATATATATGTACTAATTTTATTATTAATTGCAGGAGAGCCTCAATTGATTCAACCAAACAAGATGGTCTGGACAGCACAAATACGACTCCAGATGAGAGGAGCCCGGACACCAGTACACAGAATCTTCTAGAAATCCCTAAACAATATCCAGTCAACTCTCCCAGTACGTCCACCTGTATGGCTGTGGTGCCAATGCCAACTAAAGTTAGCATAATTGCACCCTGGGAGGACGAAGATGCATAAAGCATTTAATTTGTAATGTTTTTAAATTTATTACTGCTATCTTGTTTATATTGATTGTCTACCTACGTGTGCTTGAAAAGAATGCTATGATATCATGATACATTAAAGTACATCTTTTAAATTGTTAAGGATTTAGTTTCTAGCTTTTTGTATAATTTACAGATATACAACGTTCAATACTGCTAATTAAAGCCAGAGAAGTTGTACGAAATTAAACAACAAAATTGTGCTTGTCATGGATGTTATATTGTGGCAAAGCCAAAGCAATGTGGCTAAGCGAAGTAATTTTTGTGTGACGGTAAATAATATAACATAGTCAGAGAAAAAAAATCTCGAATCCGCAAAATAGTTTACAGTGCTACTTTATGACCTAATGTGTCCCGTATCACACCGTACCGTGCCGTGCCGTACGGTCAATCTATAAGCCTCTAACGAAGGACCAAAGTGCTGGACCAAGGCACTTTGACATACCTAAAGTTGTAAGCGCAAATAGCCACGGTTTAGTTCACACTCAAGGCATCAGTTTGGTTTGATGCATACTATATTAGCAGCACACATTTTAGCATTCACTCATATCACAGTAGAATTCCTCATCTTGATTCCGTACTCTGGAATATATATGTATTATATATAGCGTCTTATCAAAAAAAGGTCCTGCATTATGCAAAATAATAATAAGAATACTACTACTACTACTACTACTACTACTACTACTACTACTACTACTACTACTACTACTACTACTACTACTACTACTAATAATAATAATAATAATAATAATAATATTAATATTAATAATGACCAATAAAATTATTAAATTTTCCCATTAGACGTCAACACAGTACTGATCAATGTCTTGTAATTTAACTGTCCGTGGCAAGTTCGAAGGTATAATTAGGAGCAAATTTACTGTGAATTTTATGAAATATACATATGCTATATTTCACAACAGCTGTTACATTAGAGACAAAGTATTCTCAGATACCAAAAACAATAAAATAAAATTCCATTTCCTGTTGTGTTAAAATTATGATTTCTTAATATGGATTTTTCAGTTGCTCCGTTGGATCCTAGCCATAAACGGATTTGTTTCTCTCGTTCTCATTTTGTTTTCGTATAATAATGTCACATTAGATCGAGTAACTTCGTATTCTAAGTACAATATTTGGACCTAAACCGGTAAAGAAAGAAAGAAAAAACAAAGACAAGAGTTATTTACCATCGCTTATTGAACAGACAGCATTAGCACAATGGCTATTTAGCGACTTATAACAATAAAGGTAAGGGCGAAGCACGCAAAATATAATAACGAATAACGTGTTATGTATATATGTCCTGGCGTTGGCAAGCGCTAGTCTCGAACTCAAAATTACAGCCACTAAGGGCTACTGGGTCTGTATGTTGTTTTTCTCGCTCGTGTTGTTGTTCTTGTTGGGAATGCCAAAAAAGCGTAAGGCACAGTAAATTTGCAATAGAGTCATGAAATTCACACGGATATACTAGAACGAATTCTGCATCGACAGATAAAGTTGAATTTTCGATCGACTATTTTGAATTCAAGGTGGCGGAAATAATATCAATTTCGAAAAAAGTTTAAGGCACCACCAATTTGCAATGGATCGCCAAGAAACTTTGCAGGAATATACTAGAATGAATTCTGCATCGATTGATAGAGACAGACTCGGATTTTCGGTTTGCCATCTTAAATTCAACATGGCGACATTGACGTCATTTCTAATCCACGGTATTGAGTTCAGCGAGGTTCTCGATCAATAGTTCGAGTCGAACTTGTTATGATAAAACGGATGCTATGACAACATTAAATTAAGTTCTAAACGGCATATCCAGGCGCAGTTGGGCAGAAAAAACTCAATAAACGAGTAACTCAATGCTTTGCATTCCGGTCCAATTTATTTATAGGTTTTATGAGAGATGCATGGGCAATTTCTATATGACTGTGGTATAATTGTATCTTTATAACATGTATAAACCTTACGTAGCTAACGAGTATTGTGAAAACTCAAACTTTATGCGTTATTAATAATCATAATGTATTGCTTAGTTTCATTTAACGTACAGCCCACAGAATTTGTAAATAACAATTCTTTTAGTTCATTTCTATGTGTATGTTTAATTTTGTACGTATTTTTAAGCGCTTATAACAATTATTAAGTTTTTGCAGTTCATGCTCACTAAGCCTATTGTTATGAATTGCATTGTTATTTGCCCGCTTTGTACATGTACTCTATTTGTCGTGGCAGACATTTTTACAAGTTATAATTTTATGAACACTGAAGTGGCATCTTTATATCATACTACAATTATATAATTTTTTGACAAAGTGTAATTAATAAACGATATAAACTTCTTATTCATTTACCCATTTACTTTCTTAACAGAACACAATAAAGTTCAACAAAACGATATCGCAATTGTCATTACATGGAGCTAGTAGCCAATAGTACACTCTACATACATTCAGTGATTTGTACCCAATGATACTGCAACTTGTACACCGTGTAACTGTGAAAAACATTCTAAGTAAAATGAAAAACGTAAACGTAACTACAGATGCTTTCTAAGAGGAAAGCATGTATATACGCACAATGAATGATTGGTCACTACACATTACCTTATAATTAACTGCAAGTATATTACTAAAAATTGTCATTTTCTAATTTGTACAGTGATTACCATATGACAGTAGACAATGTTAGTTGATTTTCTCGCTATCTGAAAGTCCAAAAACATCCCACTTAATTTGTTACACTTTTTAGAGGCAAACGTTTTGTATCAATAAGAAAATTTTGATTATTCTGCGTTAACAATATCGTATTGAATACAAGGTGCTCAACTATTACAATATTGCGGTTTGAAAGAATTCACTGCATAAACTGACTGCGACATCCATTGATACGTTATTGTAGTCTGATAAAGTTTCACTGTACGATCACTTTCTAATTTGAATAATGGACATATTAAAATTACAAAGTTGTTTTTGATAAAACTTTAGATGAATTTTTAAATTTGCAAGATAATTATTCATTAAATTATTTAAGTTTAGCCAATTTTCGGCAATTTACAATCATTCGTTTTCTCATTAATGTCTGCGTACCACTTTAATCTCACGTTTCCACAAAATAACATCAATCAGAACTCAAATTTGTGAAGGTTAGAATCACAGCAAATTTATTTTTCTTTCTTTTTTCTGTTGTACAACAGCATAATTATTCTTATAAAAAATTACAAGTGTCGATTATTTACTTTTAATAATTCGTATTATTGTGATATTTCCATGCCGGTTATTTCTCTTCTTTAATCTTTGCCGTTAATCGGTAAACTAGAAGGTGTGTTGAAGTGTACAAAAAATTTCAACTCAGGCCTATGTCGTATCTAAGTTTATGCCATTGATGAATGCCCTGAAACGTCGTGCTTTTCAGCCTTTGACTATTTCTGTTTTCCCACTTTGAACGTAGTTAATGATGGAGTTTATAACACAATGGATTCACCTTTTTTATGCTAAAAGAACTTGAATTGCCATAGACAGTGTTATACATAAGCCAACTGTAAAAGCCAAAGCTCGACTTGGCTGTGGAATCGAGTGTTGATAAAATATTGTGTGCAAGAATCGTGATCCGACGAAAATTCGGAAGTGCCAGAAAGCGACTATCGGGTCAGGTTTGATGGCTGTGTAAAAACTTCCGATGATAACGAATGGGATGATGTTCTCTATGTCATTCAAGTGGTTTCTGTAATAGAAATGATAAAAAAGTTTAAGCCTGGAAAAATAAATCGTAGACAAAGCACTAATAGTTAGAATTAATTTCATACGGAGATCCATTGTTTGTGTGATAGACAAGTAAGGATACACCAGGTAAACGCTAAACCATCACGGTCAAGGCCAAGTAACGTAGGTATATAGACGTCAGCCTATCTTGACCAAACAGAAGCTTGTTCAGACTGACAAGTCTAGAGAGAAACTGCCAATGAGCTACCGAAGCTAGCTTCTAAAGGGAAAGTGCTTTCTTTAAAGTGATTTTTTTCTATTATACAACTTTCTTAATTTTACTGCCTACACTTCAACTGGCACTTGAACGAATAGGATATTGGTTCAACTGGTCAGGATTAGTTTCAAAGACGGTATTAGCTAGAATGGATTGAGAATTCAACATAGTATTTTTTCATTGATAGGTGCATTTGATTATGTACATTAGTCGTTACATTCATTCATGAATCCATGTACGTGTAGGTTTACTAACCAACTTTACTCGAACAGATTTCTTTTTAGTTTGTATCGAGTTATCAACAGGGAGTGACTTGAATTCCACCCAGTATTTGATTATAAAATATCTAGTATCGAAATTAGACAGTTCTGGGTCTGATGACGTGCAGATGGAATGGACGCAGCCCGACGCAGTTTAATCGCTTAGAACCTATAATTGTATTAATTTAATGACACAACGTAATAATAAAAAGTTTCTCTTTAATAAAAAGTAATAATAATAAAAAGTAGTAACGATAAAACGGAAACTGAAACTGCATTTTCAAATATCGTATCGCGTTTTTGCGCAAGGAATTAAAGTGCGGCACAATAATTAGCTTGTTGAAAAAAGTGTAACAAAAGCACTGCTTAGTTGTTAGTTGTGATATAGTAAGATTACAAACCTTCTAATGCGTTCCACGTCGGGGTCGTTGTAAATTGGCTTCAGACCTTCCTTGACGTATTTACAGTCAACTTCAGTTGCAAAAACCTGTTTGAATTATAGCAATAACCTTTTTTAATATATATAATAGTAAATAAACAATTTTTAATTGTTTGGTTATTGTTAACTGTATCTGTATACAGTATTTACTTTTGGTTTTGTTCTTAAAATAGATGTAAAATAAATTTAGTTTATTTTAGAATACAGCTATATCTACAGCTTAAAGTAGTTGTCACTTATACCTACAGAAGGGCGTAAAAATATGTTTCGATACCACATATGTCGTATTGCGCTGTGCTACACGATATATCTTACGACATGCTATTATGTTACATTACTCTATATTATACTATGCTGTGCTATGTTACGCTACGTGACGTGATTTCATCTATATTCACCAGAATTAATGCTTCTCATTGTAGCATGTTTCAAGTGTCTAATATGTCGCTTTGTTTTGCAGTACATGCTATATTATTATCATTATTTACATCATTTATTTTCATACACACATGTACACTTTTTACGTTAAGTTTACATAAGTGGTTTAATTAAAAAAAATTAGTAGACTGGTAGTAAAAGTAAAAATAAATATTAAACACTGACAACAACAACAAAAAACAAGCACTGATATTACTTACATAAAAGAAGATACAGCAATTAATTTAAAAAGATATTACATATTCTAATCTCTCTAATAAAAAATACTTTGATAAAAATTCCAGTTTTCAATACAATTTATACAATCTTTTCCTAAGACTGGAACTTAACTCGCATCTTTTTACAATTTTGCGAGATAATACATGAAAATATCTAAATGCATCTTCTAGAGTAACATTATTTTCTATAGCAAAATTTTGTACAAATTGAAGCCCATGATTGAGTTTAGATCATATGTTTGCCTGCTTGTATATAAGCTTAACTCGGATCGAAGGGGAAAATCTTTTTAATTTTTTTTCTAAACATAAATGTTGTATATGAGGTAATGAGTATGTATGAGGTAGTGCGTGGCATAGCTCAATTAAGGAAAATTTAGTCTCGGTGAGCGTTAAGGGAATTTTTCTCTTACACCCAAAGCTACCTAAGAGCATAAAGCTTCTGAACTTTTGCATCTCCTAAACTCAAGCTGTAAAATGTTTATGATCTTGGAAATACACAGATACACAAAACGCAGTTACATACCTGTTTTGCTATTCTCGTTTTAGACGTCATAAATGCCAACGCCATCATTTTCAAAACGACGACAGTGGAATAAAAAGCAAAGTTGGCAAACACTTCATTATCCATTGAGAACGCAGACTCCATTCTTACTTCTGATTGTGGTAAAGCCGATCAGTATATGCAAACTGCGACGCCAAGCACTTTAAATTCAAAAATACTGTAATTTGTAAAATGGATTAGCGGTCAACAAGAATTTCTCATCAAGGAGTTCCTATACTAGGTTATATAAATTAGGTTAATCATGGTATAAAGTTCAATACAATACTTGATAAAAACAAAGATTAGGCGTGTGACCTTTAACCGTAAAACGATCTCATGTGCATTATGATCTGCATTCCAAACTCCAAAGTGGCGTTTATGTAGCTTACGGATGCGAATTCGTTTTGGGGTTGAGGAATTTACAAAATAGGTGCATATTGTTGTCAATGTACCCGTTTATGGGCTGCGGGGCATTATTCTTTTTCTGCAGCTATTTCCTATTGATTTTTCCACAGGCTATTCCGCAAGAGAGTGAGAGAGACAAAGAGAGAGAGAGAGGCACAGAGTGGGAAAGAGAGAGACCAAATGAAAATGTATATGCTTTTGGCGCTTGCCAAAACATGTAGAAGCTATGTAGAACCTAGCACTTGACAGCAGGACTTTCTTAATTAAGCATAGTCCTCAGAGATTAGACAATGTATCAGAGTTGTAACCGAAAGATATAATGGCAGATCAGATGCAGTTTACTAGCAGTCATCCAGTCAGTTTAGGCTTTCATAGCTGCTCAACTTTCACAGCCTAGTGTGTGCAGTTACCACTCAACTGTTAATCTCACACCAAAGGCATTAGAAAATACAAGTAAATGCAAACTGTTTTTGTGGACAAAATGAATGATGGATGTCAGACTCTACCACTTTCACACTGAATGGAGTAAAAACTCGTTACATCACTGAAGTCAATATGGTATGTATGTAATACTTAATTTATTGACAGAAGTTGCTAATCACTGTTTTGCTGTCTCTTACTGCTGTCACATAGACATATTTACATTAAGAATATTATAAAAACATTAAAACTAATTTGCTTTAAGCAACTCACAAAAAATCACCACTCAGAATATAACAGACAATAGGTGATTTATTCAAAAAATAAAATTTATTTACGTAGAAACTGTAGAAAAAAGGAACAGTCAAAACATCGCCAAGAAGCATTCGAAAAATGATATTCAAAAATTATCAACAAAAATAACATGACAATGCTTTACTTGGAATAATACTAAAACATATAACGAACAAATTCTCAAAAAATTGGGGTGCCTGGTTACCATAAGTACAAACAGGCTATAAATGTAGCTTGTTCAAATTACTCAAACAGTCAGCAACCGTCCTGTATATCAGCTACAGTTACAGTTTATGATAAAATCTCATTTGAATATACTCCTGCTTTACAAAATATGTAACCGCTGTGTGACTAAATTCCAAGATTTAAGCAAGTGCTAAGCAAGATCTAAGCAACACTCTTTATGCTTATAGTAAGATTAGTATTTTAATTTTGTTTGTGAATACAAAAACAAAATTCCAGCTTCAGCACAAATTCCAAATTCAGTGCACAATATTGAAATTAAATGTTGTTTAAGAATTAATATGAACAGTAGACATTTTCTTAACCCGGTTACACTGCCCAGTATTATATTAGTTTCATATAACTTACAGTGTATTGATATTATTTGAAGCCAAAATACTTTTAGAATATTAACTGTAATTTCATTGTTAAAAACTTCATCATTCTTACAGCACTAGCTAACTGTCAAGTCCACAGTTAATTTTGCATAACATGAATATCTCCAATAACAATTTTGGCTGGCTATCTTTTACGCATCAAAAAACCTTAATTTGAGGGATCTTGAAGATCTTTGAAATAATCAGGCTGCAATAGTAGTTTCAGAAATTACTCGAGTACTTCGATTCTTGTAGTTAAAATCAACATCATGATGTTAGATCGATCGACCTTGCTCCTTGTGAAGGTAACGCAACATAAAATGTGGGTGATCCTGTGTACTTATCCTATACCAAAAAAGAGTGTAATTTGTGCCTGTAGTTTTTTATAGTTACTAAATGATGACAACATATTTACAAATTTTATTTGTTTACCGACTATACTGTATTCACACACTGAGCAAGTAAAGCATGCGCGAACACTGCACATGCCCTGATTTTTGGAAATCTTAGCGATTAAAGCAAGTGCATATAAGTGAAAAAATGATATCAAAATGATGGTAACTACCTTTATGAGTTTTTTTACTATTTCCAGACATTTCCTTTGGACTAGAGTGACTGTGCAGCCACCAAAACCTGCACCTGTCATTCGAGACCCATGGACTCCATCAACGCCTGTTACAATCTCAACCAGCTGGTCTAATTCTGAGCAAGATACTTCGTAGTCATGCCTGAAAATACGAAGCAAATTAAATAGAGCAATAAATCGACTTGTCTGGCACAGAAGACAATTGTGGCAACTATAATACTAAATTCTCTGTCAGTGTTCATAGTTTTGTGACTCTCCAGGAATGTCAGCTATCACACTTGGGAATACAGTTGACACTTCAGCAGTGTATTTTTTGCATTCCGATTTCAAAACATATTTCTTTGTGACAGTGTTAGAGCTTAACTATGCACTATTTTATCAAAATACAAGTTATAGTTTAAAATTTCACACTAAATGTAATATTTAGGTTTTCATCAATCATACAGCCAGGTGACTGGAATAAAATCAGCATCGCAATACGAAAAGTTCAGTCAATAATAAACATTTATATTTCATGTACCTGAGTGAATGATGACTAGCAAACATAAGTGAACCAAATGCTTTATAATCTCCCCTTTCCAAGAATGAAACTGCATTAACTGTTCTCTGAATTTCGGTTATAACGTGTTTGGCTCTTTTATAAACTTCGGGTGATATGCTATCCTTAATTGCTGCAATAACAAAACAAAATTGTAATGACAATAAAGATCAATGAACATGTACTTGAAATTCGTGCCAATGTAATTTAAAAGAAAACCGAACGATTGTGTCAGCATTAGTCCAGAACAAAGAAAACTCTAAAATGTTGAAAACTACAATAGCTTTTTTTGAATCAAAGTTTACATTAAATAATGATGACCTCGGATACTCAAATTTCATTAATTTCCAAAGCTACGCGTGGCTCAGTGAATCTACTAAGATTGCCAAGGGCCCCTTTTTGTCACATGCACATGGCCAACAAATAGAAGGCGGCACCGTGATAACCATGATCATGAGCTGCAGTGTTAGGTTCTGACGCCATATGATGTAGAGCCCATCACGCATTTAAGCAGTACTGTAAAATGTATGCAAACGTGCTTGACGTGCAAGGGAAGATGCCTGTTATTGCACAAACTGTGGTTAGCTTCTGATGTAAGCAATAGCTGCATTCAGTTGTCGTTAATTATTCATATATAAAAAACAAACGCTAACTTTTATAGGCAAGAAAATGTCTATTTTGGACAGTAAATTAAAATGAGACTGAGTATAAACAATCATCCAGTTTTCCTTTAAATGTTTTCAAAATTAGCTTCAAAATATGAATTTGAACAATGACAAATTTTACCATAAATCTACCACAAGGCATTACTTTCTGAATTTAATCAGACAGTATTGATTCCCAAGCTGCATAACATAAATAAAGCACTACTAAACTAGCAGAAGTGACAGATGCCATAGCCAGGCTAGCCCTATTTATGGCTACATTTTACTCAAAATGTATTCAATGTTGGTGATTCAGAGAGCACAGTATATAGCATATGTCCCAGTACCAACTAAGTTATGAATCTTTGGAGCATATCACAACTTTTAATGGCATTTACAGTTAGCTAAAAGAAATTCCTTTTATCATGTGGTCATTGCTTTCACAATTACCCTCAACTGATAAAAGGTCAATTTGTGTACTTATGTGTACTTGTGTAGTCGATCTAAGACCACCAACAACTGTACAATAACATAATCTTTCACAGAGTCAAGTAATGCTCTGCACAATATACTCAACAGCACCTTCTAGTTCTTCTAAAGTAGCATCTCGCAAACTATCCTTTTGAAGGACTCTAGCTGCCTCCTCACACTGTCGTCGCCTGGTGGGATATTCACTTCCAGTCAGTTTGTGTTTAACATTGCAGTTTGTGACTAACAAAGCAATGCTGGGATCTTTCCAGGGTACAGACTGACATTCCATTGACCTGTCATTACACATGAAAAAATTAATGTTGAATATTTTTTGGTACCTGCTCCATGATTCTACTACTAAGCAGAAACAGTCTACTGCTCAAGTGAGCACAGGAATCTATTTTCATAGTTGTTTTGGTCAGTGGGTAAGTTCTAGCAAATATGTGTAGTTATAATCCTTATCTGGAAAGGATCCCTTATCATTGAGAGGTTAGACATTGTGCTGTCATTCGAAGGATTGACGTCAAAACATATTGGTCTATCGCTAAGCCCCCCCTCCCCGCTGCATCGTAAACACGCTCAGCAGCATTCGGGACAACAGCTCATGCAGGACAACTGTCTAAGCTAAACTACACTAAACTAAACAACATGACAGTCACAATTAATGTCTAATCGGCAGATAAACAGATTGCCCTTTTTCATAAACACAAATTTGCAGAGCAGCAGCTATTTTAACATGAAACTAACACTTCAAGCAGCAAAAAATGACTTTTCAACTTAAACACAAGGTAGAGGTGAAGTTTCAAAGCATTACAAAATACAGGAACATAAATATAATAAAAAATCTAAGCCAGTTAGCCTTGTTTTACAATAAATGAGCAACAAAAATATTAAGTCTCTCTTGCCTTTAAACATACAAACATCAAGCCTGCAATGTATTTTTCCATGTTAACTGATCATGCGCTCGTCTGCAAGATTTATTAAGGTTTGTATTTTTCCGGTTGTCAGGCTTCGGAAATGGAATAAATTTGACTGTTCCATGCCATAGGCGACCCTTATATTGAATACCTGAGTCACATAAGTCCCAATGGTATCCTTTAACCTTGATTATAAGCAGAAAAATAGCGTAACATTATCTAATATTACACAGACGTATAATATAAGTTTTGACCAAATTTGAATCAATTTTGACTGTGATCTCATCGAGGTTTATAGGAACTGGCCAGAAAAGAAAACATTTTGTTTTGTCCTTATTTAAAGTCAATTAAATAGTTGTTTTTATCTAACTTGCTAAGCATAAACTAAACTAAACTGCGTATTTTCTTGATTGCAAAATGGTTTAATCAGCAACTCAAAGAAGTAAGCATTGTGCATTTCTTCCTATAAACGACACTAAACTATATTAACTCCACTGATTCACTTGCAATTTCAATTGACAATAATAAAATCTAGAACAAGGCCAATATTTCTCCCGCTAACTAATGAAAAGTTGAGCATTATTCATAACAGTTTAGACGGAGCTGTAGCTTAATGTCCCGAACATACCTGCTGCAGGGGTGTATGAAACAACTTGCACGCTGATTAGGCAGTCAACGAAAATGATTGACATTATGTTAGACGTCAATTGTGATACTGTTGTAGTTATGACTGTTATCAGTTTCTTGTCATCCAGTATTCATGTTATAAATACCTGGGTTGAAGAACTCATTTTTACTTTGCTGCGAGATTTGTACAGCAAGCCATATGTGCGTAAATTAGTTTTGATCTTTAGATACAAGACTTACCAGTGTGGTTTACTTTACACAATGATGTTTCACACAGTATGCCACATTGCACCTTAATGGCAGCTTTGTGGCTTTAATTATGTGAGATGATTTTTAACTAAGCAAGCCAAAAACTAACGCAACTGATCAAAAATTACTTTGCAGCGGTTATAACATGAAGACCAGGACAAAATTATAAAAATACTCCGATCAGTGTGATGACAAATTGATAACGCTATAAATAAGTTATTAATATTTAGTGAAATCACTATAATGGTCAGTATATTTATAGATATTAGAATATTGTCGAATTAACATAATCTATAAAGGTAGAATCAGACAGCTGATGTATTTAATAAAAATACAGACATAGCAGTACATGACAAAAAAATAATCTACCTGATCACTCAGATTTTACATTGAATGCATCTAAAAAATTAAGTTAACTGCCTTTCACGTTAGATGAGGACAAAAGGACACACTGAAAAATATATTTAGTTATCATCAGATATTGAAATCTTGCTGTCACATAAATTTAAAAATAAACCAATAACATAATGAAGTTACTGAATCAAGCAGACAAGCAAGACATATATTACAAGGTTTTGTACATCGCAACTCACCTACAATCTATTAGCAATGCATGTCCATCCACAGCCATAAAAGATATAAACTGATCCATAATTCCACAAGGCATTCCTCCATACTCATGCTCTGCCTTTTGACATGCCAGTGCTTTATCTTTCATTCCAAAACTCTAAACAAGAAAAACAATTGTATTCATTTCTTATCTTCACATGAATTGTTAAAATTAGGATTACCTTTAGAATTGGAAATCTAAACTAAAAATTGGGCAAATAACATATTTCTTGAAATAAATTAATTAACCGATTCACGAGCTTTACATTTTCACAAAAAATAAAGAACATAGAATATAAGAGTGTAAAAATAAATAACATTTTATAGTCAAATATTTTAGCTACATAAATACATCCAACTATTTGTGCAACAGTTGGTAAACCTTGTCTGAGTTTGTACATGCTCACCCCAGAATCTGGAGAAATGCAGTCTAAAAATGTGTAAGTAGCAACTTCCAGTGCAGCAGAACTTGATAGACCACCACCTAGAGGAACTGAGCTTGCGATAAAGGCATTGAATGATTTAAGCTTGCCTAAAAAAATTCGTTGCAAGGTTACATTACACAATAATGAAAAATCAGCATTCTACCAGTTTTGCAGCCTGCCGATAATCATGGTAGAGGCTTGTACAGAGTGACAAAATCTTGGAATTGTTAATTAAAGTACAATAGTTTCTATTTAAACAATAATAATTTCATGAATAGTATATGTAACTTTGTCTACAGGAGAATTTTACCTAAACATTTAAAACTAAATTAAAAATAAGATAGAATTGCAAGCTGAACATGCATTGCACCTGCAGCTCTTCAGATGTGTCTAAGGTCCATTTCACAGTAAGGGTGCGCAGCAAAATCCTTCAAGGAAAAATTCCTTGCAGCATTCCTTATAAAAATGGAACCAATTGCTTTCTATGGTGCGTTTCACAAAGGTGCCTCACGAGGATTTTTCTCATGGAATTCCTTATTTACCGTACAGAATTCTGTTACCAGCTAGAAACTTTGCATCCTCCTCACGTGGAAATTTGCCATTTGGTGGAAAAATTGCATGTTCCATTTTTGTGAGGATTCCTCGCAGAATTCACATGAAAATTTAACTGCTCGATTATTTCTTTCTTGTTTAACAAACAGCAATTAACATTATTCAGCATAAAGTTGTAGTTTTTAATATTTCTTTTGTCATACAGACAATTTTTTGTCTTATTAATGCAACAGTGATGGCTATATTAGTGAAAAAGAAAAGTAATGCAGGCATTTTTCAAATTTTGGTCAAAAAACAATCAGATCTGACATCATATGACCTCTAATGCTAAACATTTTACATCATTGTTAGAGAATGAAAACTTGTTACAACATTGTAAATTGTACCTTATGGAGATCAAAAAAGTTCATGAAGCCATTTTGGATGACAATCGGATTATAAGCGAGTCTTTGTCTGGCAAATTAACTCTGTTTATGAAAAAAATGAATCCAGAACCCAGAGCTTATTTTAATTTTCCATATCATAAGTAAAATGTTCATATTTTCCATCTCCACAAACACAAAAGTTTAAGAACGTTTACTTATTTTAGGAATGTTAGCCTCCTTAAAATCGCAGAATACAGACAATTCACTTTTGTTTCTCCTTAAAGAAAAGTTAATATGCGTACTTAGTTATACTTACAAAACATTTTTTATAATATATGTAGTCTTAGCTAGATATAAGGTATAATATCAGACCACAACATGCTTTCATTCTTTTTAGAGCATCGTGATCTAGTCAAGATTGATACAATTTGTTGCAATCTTTATGAAATCTGAAAGGTAAATATTGAAAAAATAAGAAGCTTTTAAAACTATTAAATGTTTCATTTTCATGCTCTTCATGCTCTAGCTACAATTATAATATTAAACTTTTATGTTAGTTGTATTAAACAGCAGAAATAATTGTTTATGATATAAACTAACATTATAAGGCATGACTTGAAGAAAGACTTACAAGAAGTTAAAGTTTATTACCTCAGGGTTATCACCAGCTTAGTTAGAAGGTCAAAGCAGTCTCTAAAATGTAAATCTTTTTTGTAATAGAGTCCAGCAGCAAAACGAATAACTTATCGAAATTATCATTCTAGTGTAACTTTAAACTCCCAATTATTTGTGGCCATACAATACAATTTTGTTTCATTGATTAGTGCACCCATTAACAACTGTAATTAATGCTGATGTAATAATAATAAGTGCTCAGTAAAAACATTAATGTTGTTGCTTGCTGTCCATGATGGCGAAACATTACGTCATCATCGCTGTCCATGATGGTGAGTAGCCTGCAACTCGCAAAGCAGCTGGAACTAATTGGATATGCATAAAAAACCATGCGGTTTTTGTGTGAAATGAACTTTCTTGCTGCATGGGTGTTCGCGAAAAAATCGAAAATCTTCAGATTTTCTGAGAACAATTCTGTGCATCATTTTCCTTGCATCCTCACTGTGAAATGGGCCTAACAATAGCCAATGAGAAGTGTCAAAATTATCAGGCAGATAATGTCGCAAAATTAAATAATGTTACAGGTAAAATTTGATACCTTTGTAACATGCTACTACTCCCTTCACATAGTTGGCCCAAGAAGGAGAACCTGGTGCAAGTGGGACCGACTCACTTGGTAGGTTAAATTCAGTCTCGTATGGCTGGTCAGCATCAGGTGAAAGAGTTAATAGTTTACAAACTCCAGTCTCTGTTGGACAGCCAACGAGAATCGTAACTAATGGCATAGCCTGTAATAAACAAACTTAGAATAATAAAATTGGAAAAAAAGCATTGCAACCTAATGAAAAACTTAGCTCGAAGTTAGCCAAACAGTTACAAAATCACACCAGGATAGAAGGAATATCACAATTCCAGATTGCACTCAATATTCGTTACAATTAGGAAAAATGAAAAACACAGGCTTATGTACCACAGATTGCTGTAGTTGCTTTCACTGAAAATTCTAAGAAGTAACATGTTATCTGAAAGTTTGTGCTGCGCAAGAATCAATAAATAAACTTACAATAAATGATTGAATTTTAGAAATAAAATATTGATAACTGGCTTGAAAGAAACTGACTTAAATCAATCTTTTATTAACTTAATTTTTCAGTTGAATACAAGTAAACAGAAAAACGGCCATTCCTCCTGAGCACACAGTATTTCAAGACTGAAATGCCAAGTACAAAGTGATAGCACATCAATATTGCCTCAATAGTGGAGGCAAAGAAAATTTATATTGATGCTTCTGAATTTAAAGTACAGATTTACATATTTATAAAATACTATTATGAATTTATTAAATTTTGAAGCTGACAATTAAAAAGTAGAATTTACTAGAAAATAAACAAGAACTTTACGCTGCAAGTGGCCTACATGGTTTACTAGCTATCAATCATTTTGATCAATCTCTACAATCTTGTGTGTAGGATGTTTTCTATGATTCAGTTACACTTTAACATTACAAAGCCCAGCGTAAATTTAACTATACATAACTTACACATATAACTTACCATAGGAAGTACATATCCTTTATTGTAATCTGTGTGTTCTCCTATTAGATTCACTCTTCCTGGAGCTATGGCACAGACAGCAGCTACTTCATTGAAATGCTGATGATAAGAATTTTTTGCCAACTCTAACAAGTTGTCAATTGTTGAAGATGACATTTCCTAAAAGACACAACAGCTAGTAATGCATCACAGCCTAAATGAAACAGAGAATTCGCCAAGCAGTAAAACTGACTGTAATGAAATGTAATGTAATGTACTGACTGTAGTTTGATAACTGATAGACAAGACCAGCTTTTTAGCTGCAATTTTTGAATTCAACCATGCCTCTGTAATCACAATAATCACTGAACCCTACATAATGACATTATTCAATCTGTTTAGCATCATTTCAAAAATTGAAACTAACAAGCCACCAACAATGCTGTTTCATAAAAATGCCCAATTAATATTTTCTGCAAATCAAGAGCATCATTTCAACCTATTTAGCTACTAGCAGAACAACAATAGGCTAGATAACTCTTTGGAAATAAATCAGAACCAGCCACAATT
Organism: Tubiluchus corallicola; assembly: GCA_030141605.1. Lineage (NCBI taxonomy): Eukaryota > Metazoa > Priapulida > Priapulimorpha > Priapulimorphida > Tubiluchidae > Tubiluchus > Tubiluchus corallicola. The sequence goes on from JAQGDQ010000213.1 coordinate 36,072, forward strand.
ACCAACAATTTCACGTTTAACAGAGAAAAAAAACGTTTTTTTCGTATTTCTCGAATTTCACATTTATTTGGGTCCGAAAACAAAGATTAGGTTTTTGAACTTGGTGCAAAATTTAAGCACCGGTCTAGCTCTCCTGTCTTTATGATCAAACAATTTCAACAAAAAAATTTTTTAAACCTTTTAATAGCTTTAATCCACAGATTTGTCCCCTAAAATGTATGTCAAAATACAGATTGAAAATTTTGTCGACATTTTGACAAGCATATACTTCTGCGAGCATATAGTAGGTGTTGGGGGGGGGGGTGTTACTTAGCTTATAAAGTTGAACAAAAGTTAAGCTAACTATTCTGTCCCTTTGTGAGCGTTAACTAGCCAAGTTATAATTTTACAGCTATTGTTGATAACATATTGGGAATACCTATTAATAACATTAAAATCTCACACAAAATGTTTTGGATAGTCCATAGCTGATAATAGTAACTGCAGCTACAAAAGAATCAAGCATCTAGATGTTGATATTGCACTGCAAACGAACGATGTCATTTTTGTTCAAAATAAGCATGCCCAATGAGTTAAATTGATATTATTAATTACATGAGTCGCTTATCACTGCTTCATTGCAGAAACTTTCTAACATTTTTTCAAATATTGAAATAATCTGAACGTCCTGAGAGGCTTGCATTTCCTTTAACACAAAGGACAAGCCACATAGCACGTTGGGTTTATTTCTGTTGTTATCACTTTAACTTGAAAATAAAACAAAGAAATTTGCACAAAAACTGTCTATAAAGCATAAAGTTAATTTATACTACTGCTGTATAGAAATTTTAACGTGAGGCGGTGGCCACCAGTCACTTGAAATTACGACACAACAGGTGGACTTCATGACATTTTGTAGGCTTGCGCATCATGGCTTTCCATAAGTGCACACTACTTAATCATGAACAACGTCAATGACGAAAGAACGAGTGTTCAAAATGGGAGCACCTAATTAAGTATGTAGGCAAATTTTAGACAGATGCTTCAATGACAAAATAAAAAAAATCCTGATGCTTATAATCTGGAGTTACTCAAACTTGTGTAAATACAAGCATGGCTTGTAGCCTGAAATTTTCAGTGACCACTTCACAAATTCACATTAATGGCACACAAACGAGGGCAGCTAGTACTAGTAGCGAATGTGTCTTCGTAGAAAATTCTAATCCAGATGCAGATCTACAGGTATTAAAGCCAAAGGTGCTGAATTGTGGAATTCTCTATCAAGAAACATCACTAATGGTATGATTCATAATGTCATCAAAAAACACAAAACTTATTGCTAGACATTACTACGATAATTTACATAAATTATGGGTCTCCATAATTTAATGGATTGAAGAACGTAATTTTGGACATGATGGATATAACTTTGAGCGTCATTTCACCGAACTAATGCACATATTCCGATGGATGTGATGAACATCCGTTTACTATTTCGACGGACAAATTAAACGTAATTTTGGATGCAATGGATGCAAGTTGAACGCCAATCCATTAAACTGATGGACCTACGTAATCTTGGACGTAACTACGAGCATCCATTCAATAAGTTGAAGGCTAGTTTGATTTATGTCCATTTACTGTGTATTTGAACGCAGTGGGTGTCCATTTGGTATGTGTACTTGAATGCAGTGGACGTTATGTCAAGCGTCCATTCACAAAACAATATAAAGTAAATTAATGGACCTACACAATTACTGACGTGGTTGGCTTAACGTTTAGCATCCGCTGAACGTTAGTTTAAACGTAATAGACACCATATATTGCGTGTGATATACAAATCAATTTGATTAGTTTTTGCAATGTGATTCTTATATTAACAATGTTCATCACGTCCATTCATTTAGGATTTGCCATAAATATAATAGAAAGTTCTTCTTCTTCTGTTGCTCTAAACATCTATTGTAAACATTGAGCCTCTAGTCTTATTAGAGTATCCCACTGTTTCCTGTCTGCAGCTAAAATTTTCAATTCCTGTGACGGTATACTTACTTGCGAATTGCTTGCGAAGTTTAAGAGACCTAACCATTGACATGAGATTAGCCCATAAAAGGCAATTAAAAGTTTTAGGGCACGAAGGATGCCACTAGCCGAAGTAGGACACTTCCACTAAAGCGCATGTGCTAAATTTTACGGAACATCAGCGTCGTACATGGGCAGCCCAAGTAGGGCACTGGCGATTTCTGTCGAGAATCGAGAATTGCAAAATAATAAAACATAAAACTAAATTTGTTTTAGAGAAAAAGTAAGCATAATAATGATGGATAGTTCTTGACAATTCACAAAATGCATTCTTACAATAATATCATCATCATTATTAACTCCATTAATATTATCATAACATTAAACTAACTATCTAATGCTTTAAAAAGAGAAACTATGTAAGACACATAGCTTGCAACCCCGTTTACTTAGTAGAAAACAATTATTGTCCAAGAAGTAGTGAAACAGATCACCAGTCTGTGAAGTGAGACAAAATAAAAAAATGATGATATTTTGAGCAAATGTTGGAATCGCCTAAAAATTTGTCTTATTTCGATTTAAAAAGATTAATCTTATCGAATTATCGAAGCCAAATTTAATATTGACCGTTCTACTAGCTCAGAATAAGATTCTCTTATTTTATCAGATGTATAATAAATTATTCAACGTGTCTTGACGTTTTCAATTATTATTATTATAAAATAAACAAGGACAACGGACGCTGCCAGCACAATTAACGACTCATTTCGTGACCTGTCTCTAGTGTCATACTTGTGCAGCCCATGTACGACGTCTTACTTGGGCTAGCCCATGTACGCCAATTTCCCTACTTCGGCTAGTGTCGTACTCAGCTCCCAACAAAAGCATCAGCTTCCCAAGTTTCAGCAGTTATTAAATTTTGTTTTAATAGCAATATAATGATAATGAATAAGCTTTCGACATATATATATAACTAGTCTAACTGGTATAAGATATATACCATTCCACTTACGCGTATGTGACTTTTATCGTTATTGTCAATGTGAAATTAAGTAAACTTTATTAAAATGGAAAATCCAAGCGATGATTTCGAACAGGTAACTGAAAAACCTGGACCTATTCATCTTACTGGAGATGATATAGGTGATACTTGTGGATTTTCTCGCGAGGACAATGAGGTAGCAAATATTACTAATGATTCTGATACTGAAGGTGTGAGAGATGAATTCAGAACTGTGGTACCTGGAGAAGCTTCGGAAAGTGACAGTGAACAAGAAGTGAATTTCGTTTCTCAGACAGAATTGCCTACTTCGATAAACACTGCCGGTATATTACTACCAGTAGTGCGTTCACCAAAAATCTTGCAAAAGCAGAGGCTTACGACTGACTCTTTATTGCATCGAAAACTAGCTGAGAAGAATATCAATTTTAGAAGCCATTTAAATGAATCATTGAAAAACATGTATGGAGTTGAAACAAAAATGTTGAAAGCTAACTCACAGCTATTGATGAAAACACAACTAGCTGTTCAGGACATTTCTCAAGCTTTGCAACAAATGAATTTAAATCTTTATCACTTAGAAGACAAAATAGAGATCATCACAGGCGAGTGCTATCTACCAAGTATTAATATTCCTGATATAATGTAAAAACATTACTCGACTAATAGAGGAAGCAATATTCAAAATGTCTGGACTATTTAATATTCAATTTTTGAATGGAGGTGTCTGTAAATTAACTTGCTGAGAATGGTTACAAACCTTGTTTCTGAATCAGCTGCCTGGTACTCTCTATTCCTTTGCAGTTATTGTAAATAATCTTGGTTGAATGCCTTAGTGGTGTCAACAATAATTTATATTTTATTTAAATATAAACCTTTATATAAAATGCAAAGTTAATTTGTACTAAATTGTGCTTAATGGCACAAATTCTGTATCAATGCAAACAGTTTCTTAATGAATTTTGTATCCCTTATTTTAATGTCATTGTTAAGCTTCATTTCACGTTTAGTTTTACCTGTAATTTTTATTATTGCATCTCTCCCTTACAGCTGATGAAGTCCGCGAAGGACAAAAGCTTATGTGAAAAATAAAAATCTTTTTTGAGGCTTAATGGCCACTTTGACTTCTGTACGATTATTGCAAATTCCTTAAATAAACTAGAATAGCTTTATCAATAAAAACGTTCTGTAATACCACCATTTATTGCAAACCAAATTTACACATATTTCAACACAACCATAGTGAAAAAAGCAGATGTTTTACCAAATCTTGAGGGTCCCTGCAGTGCAACGTATACTAATCTATATGATCTGGCCCTGACAGCAATGGGAAAAATGCATGGCCTAATAGATGCAGATATTTAACATTATCTTTCAATGGCAGGCTCACATAGTGGGGTGCTGGACTTTCCACCAAGGCATTTTACTACATTTGGAGGCTTTCTGGAGACTATTTGGAAAAGCTGCTCCAATTTTGTCTATGACAGCCAGTCATTTTTTATTTACATTACTAAAAATGTAATGTAAATGTTTTACAGTAATTACATTAAAACTGTAAATGTATCATTGTCACTAAAAATTATTTATGTCTTAGTATGAATAACAAAAACACTATGAAATTTTAACGTATACATGTATGTCAATCGGGTGCAGTAATTACAACTCTTACATACTATTAAACAATTTAAATAAACCACTTGGATGTGTTACGCTCTTAATATCAAACAGACTACCAGACATGTAAATAGGCCAGTTTTGGTTGTCTTTCAAGGTCTAGCCCATACAAGTAGATTTCGGGTTTGTTTGTCAGTTTCATTTTGATTTTCTTAACTAGTAATTGTAATGTGTCTTCTAATATAGTCTTTAATACAGCTTCTTAATGAATTCTCTGTACCCCTTATTTTCACGTCACTGTATTCCTTCATTTTGCGTGTAGTTTTACATGCAAGTTTTATTATTGTCTCTACCTGACAGGTGAAGAAGTCCGTGGAGGACGAAAGCTTAGTGTGAAAAAAATTGAGACTTAATGGGCACGTTGACTTTACGATTATGACCATAGTAAGTCTCAGAAGAGCACTACCTTATTTTGCAATTTGTTTACTTCTAGCTATGTAAACATTGCAAAAATATATGATGCCATAATTACTCCTAAATTCGTTGGGTGTGCTACTCAAGCAGTCATGTCAGAAATGTACTGTTTCTGGTTGTTTGGACTTATCTGCAGTACTAATGTCATTATCAGATGCACCTTTTAAAGAAAGCAACTCAATAATAAGAAAAATGTTTTATTAGCAAAAACAGTGAACAGTTTAGGCAATTCAACCACCAATAAACAAAAAAACAATATGTGGTAGTATGCAGATATATATATCACTAAAATACAATGTAGACTTATTTATGTTTACCCCTGTTGTTGTAAATTTACTAAATCTGACAACATTATCAGCATGATAACCCAGTTTAGGGGAATGGAATTCACAAGACTGACTGAATGCATTTAGAGAAAGTTACTGCATGTACACCAATACCGGAATAGTAGACATACGATAATTACATAACTCGTAACGAACTTGCCAAAACAAGGTACAAATGAGAGTTTCTACTATGTTTAGTTATTATTAATGTGGTCAAGTCTTAATACATCTGTAATTACATAGCAGACCTTTGTTATTATATGACATCTTTGTCTAGCTATAAAGGCTAGCAAATTAGGATGCTGAGCTCTACATGCTTTGACGTTGTTGCAAAACATTGAAGAGTGTCTTCTGACTGTTTGCAGTCACTCAAAAGAATGATGAAATTTTCTCTGAAAATTACAACTGCCACCTGACTGATCAATTAAGTCTGATTTGGTTGTGGATAAAAAACATAATTATGCAAAAGCTTTGAGGTTTCCAAGAAAGTATGAAGTCGTATAACCAAGTCGTCATGACCCGAGGGATTTTCATATTCATAGGGTTGCTCAGATAATCTGCAGCTCAGATCCTCATGGTGGAAAATGATTTGAAATAATTGAGTAAATGTATGCCCAAACAGGAATCAGGTAATAGACCCAAGTAACATTAATTTTAAATTTAACAATATTTGTAGTACTTTTTAAATTAATAACTCAGTTTTTTTAGCTTGTTTGATCTGACAATTTTTGGAAATATAAATGTTTATGTAAAAATGAGCTTGTTCACGTTCAAGTAAGTTCATTTTCATGTAAATTTCTCAACATGGTGTTAAACAAAGTACCATAATTATAATTTGGTTACTTGAGCCAGCAGGATTGCTAGAGACAAAACTGGTAGCAGATTTCATAAACCAGTATAATGATGGACACTTTGTTTCAAGTAACTTGCTGGCTCAAGTAATCCCATTGAATGTTAAATTATACAATTGTTAAATCTAAAAAAAAATGTTAAATTCAATGGTAAATTATATGGTAGCTGAAGAACGGAAATTAAAAAAAATCAGTCAATTCTTAAAATTTGATTTTGGGTGATTCTCCAGTAAGCTACGTATCGGTTACAGTACTTTCCCATTTTGATGTTATCACAAAAATTTCAGAATGTAGAAATTCAGAATTTACACAATAAAGGACTTCATCCACTAATTTTGCGTTCAGTGTACAACTCACTAAAAATAGTTGTACTTTTATTACGCTGACTCACCAGTCAAGCACTGTTATTCACTTATCTAGAAACATTAATATTAAATTTCATTGGGGTTTTGCAGAGTGTTGTTCCAGTTTGTTTTTTGGTACTTTGATATTTCCAGTGCACAATTGGACATGCTAATATTTAGTAAGTTGCACAAAAATTAATTAAAAAGCATTTTTAACAGACCACTGTAGTTATGGTAAAATAATAATGAAGTATTATTTGTGAGTTGACATTATATTTTTATTTATTAACTAGAGACGATTTAGGCAGAAGCATTTAGTACCAATTTGATGAAAGTTGTCTGTTGCTTGAATTTTCGAACTGCCTTTTGCTACATATCACACAGCAGGTGACACATGTATCAGGATAAACTGTTAAGTGGAAAAATGATGAATAATGTGGTAGTATTGTCTCTAATGAAATATGCATGCCAAAATTGTATAATAGAAATAATAAAAATGCATTATCAGCACATACACAGTTTCAAAAAAAATGTTAAATTCAATGTTATAATCTAGCATTACTGGCGAAATCATTGCCAACTGTTATATTCTTTTAAATAAATATTAAAAGCATAGTTGAAGTATAAACATTAATTTAAAGTTGTTGTGAATTCAATCAATTAAACTGTTATAACAATTACTGATTTTAATGGCTTTCTCTCCCGAGCTGTGCAAATTGTCTAAGAAATTGAGAGGCATTTAATAAATCGGTACAACCATATGTGATGTGCTTGTGCCCTAAAGCACTTTTGTTTTTAACATAGTCCACCAAGTTTTGATACTCAATGTAATTTCCGCCACCAATGATGAAAACAAAAGCTTCTTGGAATGGTTGTTTATTTCGAGGAATTGATGTAGAGTCATTTATACGAAGCATTTTTGGATCAAAGTAGCGGTAATCATCTGTTTCCTGGCTTGCTTTCATCTCCATCAAAGAATCCACAACTCTTGTGACTGGCAAATTATGTTTTTTCACAACTAAGTTCTTAACACCTTCCATAACAAACTTTGACCCTTCGGTCATCAATTTTGAAAACATGCTCACAGTTTTTGTGCCTCCGCCAGCATAAGCATTTGGCGCTGCTGCCATGTTTGTGTAAGCGCGCCACTTACGAACGTACCGAAGCGAAGCAAGGTCGCATCCCGTGGCTTGAAGTGCTAGCTCATACTGGTCAACCTCAGAATCTCGCATAGGAGATCCACATAGTAGGGCAATTAAAAACAGCCTCATTTTATCCTCGGGAGTGCCAGCATCCGAATTGCTAACGATGTCCATGATTGAGCGATCTAACTGTGATCGACTCATCAATTTTTCTTCTGTTTCAAAGTATAGATCTAGTTTCCTTGCTTTGATTTGTTCCAATAATGCTGTGGCTATATTAGTGTGCTGATCTATGAGACGCTTCTTCTCCAGCAACACGGGCATAGAGTGCACAGCAGATGTTAAGCGTGCTGTATTTTCAGACACCATGCTAATTGCTTGATCGGCTTCATCACCCTGCAAGCCCATTGCTGATTTGAGTCGTTTGACTTCATCTTCAGAAACCCTGTAGTCATCAAGCTCTTCCTGAACAGCTTCAGCGACAACGGGAAATGGGTTTCCTTTCTGCGCAATCCAAAACTTATCAGTAGGTGACAGCTCATAACTTTTCTTTTTCTTAGCAGTTTTTGCGCCGCTATGACCACCTGAAATTGTGTCACTTTCTTCTTCTAGTACAATTCGATTAAGCTGCAAATCTAGAACATCATGAGCAAGTGCCTGATATGTCCATGTATGATGCATTACAGTAGCAAGGTCTAAATTCCTGTCTAATAACACAAGTAATGGCCGTTGAAAACTAAACTGACCAGATGAAACAGTATCAGCAGAAAAAAGACTATTTCGGGCATCTCGCAAATTCTCTCTTAGCTTCTTGTCCAGTTTTTCAGCTACCATTTCAGCAGCATTTCCTTGAGGACAGCGAATAACTGGCACTGTACCAAGTGTGACAAAAACGGAAAACAAACTGTCAACTATGGAATCCATAATTTCTTCTATTTCTGTATCTTTTGCATCACCTCTATTAATAGCATAGTAAGAAATGGCATCTCTTCCTTGTTGCCTCAAAAGAAACAGATCATCCTCCACACAAATAAAATTCAAATATTGGTCAAAGACCTTGGAGATGCTTGCAATGGCATTTGCCTGCAATACACCAGTAGCTAGATCTTCTAGCCGCTGTCGAGATATAGCCGAGATGAAGTTCAGATAGTAAGACTCGTACAAAGCATTTTGACAGTCTTGGCATATCCGTTGGACATTTTCATCCGTAGGCATGACAAAGTAAACAGCGGGTACATCAGGAATCGGATCTCGATCAGAGTGCAAAAGCAAATGAAGTGTGACACCCATATCTCTGAGCTCTCCGACTGAAAGAATCGGAGAAATGATGTCTTGGCCAAAACGATCATATACAAGAATCTTCCATGACGGTTCAACGTTTTGCTTCCCTGTAATATATAATGCAATGAATTTATAGTAACAAAATAAATTAAACAAGCTAACAAATCTCTCAGAATTTCACCAAAAAAGTTTTAGGCATCATAGAAAAAATGCACCAGACATTTATACTTTTTACTTTTTAATTTTAGTTTGTTTACTAGTATAGTAACATTGTCAAGCAGCAATGTCTTAAAAAATGACCACGTGTAACTTCTGCTCAGCAGCTGGCTGCCCTTTTTCCTGGGTAGATGTTTAGTGTTCTATAGCCAGTGAACTTGCCTGCACGAAGAAATTTAACATAATTTTTTATACTGGCAAGCTTTAAAGTAACATACGGCAATTAGTTGTTTGGCCTTCTGTCGTGACAGTGACAAGAATTTGAATAATTATTACTGCATAATAACTGCTTAGTGGTTAAAATAACGAATAAAATAAGATAATACCTGTCTGCTGATTAAAATTTAGCATCTTTTTCAAAGCTGTTACTTGCTTTTCACGTACGGACGCTGCCATTTTGCCAACGTGTTTTTTAGCTTTATTCATTTTGCTTGCTGTTCCGAAGTTGAAAAGAATTCACTGGAATTTCTTTGTTTCTCAACGATGCCACCGTTGTGGCAGTACCAAAAATTTAGAATGTTCGAATCCTGGCAAAACCCAAGCAAAATTACTACCTGTTAGTCCTTTTTTATTGTAAACACTAAACAACAATACCATATAGCAAAATACATTATGATAACATGGTATACATAGTTACATTAATTTCATAATAAAATCAACAATAATAATTAATTAAAAGCGATAATTATAAATTGTTGCTTGAATTATAGCCAGAAGCATTACTTGTGTGACTATAATGAACTAGCTGTTAGTCTATCACTTTGATTTCATAAATTCAAGATCAGTAGCAGTTGTGGTGAAAACATTCAATTTAACATAATTGTCGGTTTTCTACCAGAACGTTTTTCATTATTTTTTGTGAAACTGGAACACATGTACGTATATTAAAAATTTAGAGATTGTGCACTTTCTATCTGCAGCTATGTCATGTTAATTACTGGAAAAACAGTAGTGAAACTTAATGAAGTCACTACAGATTAGGGTAAGTATCGAACGTTTGAGTTCGAAAGTTGGAATCAAATTCGAACATTCAAATTCGATGCGAACGAGTTTTTTTAGTTCGAATTCAATTACGTAATCCTGAAAACCTTCCTGGTGGTAATCTTCTACTGATCTCACGCTCTGTAATAAAAAATCCATTTTTCCATGCATATCTGTTAACTCTTCCTGATTTCCATATGGATTTCCTCTAGAAATTTCTATTTCTGCAGCCATTCTATTTCCACTCATGCTGTTACGCTATGTCATATAATTTTGTCTATTAGTCATCTTATTTCTTTCATAAGAAGGTATGTATATGCCTTCCACATACAACTTGTTCTCAAAATCTGTAGATTCATGATGGAATTTACATTTTAATCCCCATGTACATGTTCCTGTCTTTTCATATTGCCAACAAAGTGTAGGACTGTAGTCTTGTTTCTACTGGTGTCTGGTTATCACCGCTTCCAACATTACTAGTTTCACGAACGTATCTGCAGCTACCCCATTTCTCAAAATTTCAGTATATTTGTTTCCTATCTAACATATTGCTTTGATTAGCAGTACATGGCTGCATTCTTTATGTGATGTTATCACTTTTGTCTCTTATGGATACTTCTGCCATTCTGTCTACATTCTCTTCTGTATCATTCACAGAAACCAAGAGACGGTTTTTTCCTTACTACTCATTTAAGTGTTTTGTGGTTTCTCTTAGTTCGACCAATTCCTTAACTTGGTCATTGTCAGGGGGAGAGGACAGCCTTTTTGTGCGAATCACGTATTTCTGTCACTTGTGCTTCCTTTTCTTTCTTATCTTCCAGCCACTTTCTCTGAATGTCATCCACCTCTAACTATAGCTGGTTATTTTCTTCTTCAAGTGTTTCTTTTTGCCTTTGTTTGCTTTCTATCTCTCTTCTAAGGGTATTATTATTAGCTACAATTATTTTCATCTCTTCACCCATTTGCTCATTATTTCTACTATGCCATTCGCAACCCTTTCTTTCGATTCGTAAATCTTGCTTAAGCTGTTTTATTTCAGCCTTCTTTTTCGATTTTTCTTCACTTGCCTTGTCTGTTTCAAGACTGCAAATTGCTAACTTTTTTGCAAGGTCTGCAATTTCCTTTTCCAGTTTACTTACTTTCTCTTCCAGTTGTATATTATGTTATGTTAATTCTTTAGCCTTCTCTGCTAAACTCTGTGCCTGATTAGCCATCTTAGTCACTGGCGTTTCTCCTACTATTGCTTTAATTTCTTCCAGTCTTTCTCGTTTTTCGCCTTTGGCCAATTTTTCTAGCGGTACCTTCTCAATTGAGCACTTTTTGGACAAGAGACTTTTTGAACAGTGCCTCCAAAACTAGTATGCTATAGGGAGGTAGTCCACTACATTTATAATGAATCCATGTTTTACACTTCTGTTCCTCACACTGAAAAGCTCCTTCAAACCCACAAATTTCTCTGTATTCTGCACAGTACTCTACTATGTCATCCCTCCCATGTCCACTCAATTCTCCACTTTGACTCACACTCTTCTCTGTTTTCTTGGAATCATCGTTTGTATCCCTGTACATACTCGCTTCTCCTCTTGATGATTCTTGTTTATTAGAAGTTCTTATTGCCAGTACTGCTACTTTAGAATTAACCTCAAGAATATTGCCATTCTTACCAGTACCTAAGTCAGCGCCGCTCATTTCAAATTTAAAAAACTCATTCAGATAAGGTTTCAATGTGCAAAAAATGCCACAGTGCAAAGGATTTTGGTACTACTTGCACGCACTACTTACTACGTTTTCAAGTTTTAGTCTAAACTAGCTAAGAAATCAATCTTTGCCCCAGGTAACACTAGAAACCAAGTTTAAATAGAGGCCCGTATTTGTTACTAGCTGATAGCAAATAAACACAGTGTGCAAGGTAACTCCATACAAGAAAAAAAATTTCACCACTCTTCCGCCATTTGTAATTGCATGACCATTATCTCAATCATTTTATCACGTAAATAATTCAATGTACTGCAGCAACTGTTTACATAAATGCTTTTTCTACAATATTCAGCACTTTCTAAACCACTTTTCAATGCTAGCACAATTAAAACTGCTACATTTACGTGAAAAAAGATATTTAATTGGAAGCCGGGATTTAAACGCATAACTTGTCTGACGATCATGATACGTTCCTCGTGCTTTGTGGAGAGATCTTTTAGCCGACATTGTTTCAATAGCTTAAAATCACGACGAGTAAAATTATGGAATTCGTTGCCAAAAGATACCTTTGAAAGTAGCTTACTTTCTGCTTGCATAAGATACACAAAAATCTTACTAAATGGATATACCTGTACTATATAACTTGTAAGACTAGTAAGCAAGCTAGCTAGTTTTTTTTCTCCTAAGTAATTGATGCTCTTTTTCATACTTGTTTTTTCCTGAATTTTTTCTACATGATACTCTTTTTTTTCATACTCTCAATTTTTAACTTTACCCATTAATCTTATTCAAATTCCCTTCTTAATAAGACCCAGTTTGAAACTACTACTGTAGTTATAATACTACCACTACTAATTACTGAATAATCTATTTACACTCATGAAATTCCCCCATGTTTAAAAAATCATGCTAAATAAATGAAATTGTTCTCTTGCTGTTATACATTACCAAAAATATTTTGGAAGTGCTACTATTTTTTCATTTTCTTTACCCAAACCAAAGCCACTGTAGATATAATTATTTTTTGTATATAGAGTTCATTGTCCCCTTAATTGTTCCTTGCCGAGTCCTCTAATTACTATTGATTTGGTTAACTTGTCTACATTAATGGTTATTTACCTTTATCATTTTGTTGCAAGTAATGAATTACTCATCATTCGTTTCGTTTTAGGTTGATTCAATGTTTTGCTTCGTACTTTACTATTTTTTGTTTATTATGTTACTTACAAATCTTTTGTTGTCCCCAAAATTGCTTAGATTTATGTTATTTAACTTTATTCTATTATTTTTTGTTTTTAGTTCTTTTGACAATTAGTACTGTTTTTTATTTGATTTTGTTATCTGCAGCATCACCATTCATTTTAATATACCTATCTATCTATATGAAAGGGCAGGAGACTGGATGACCTTAAAACTATAGATTCGAGTAATTCAGCACTTCAATCACATACGTTCTTTATCATTGAAAACGATTGAAACAACATGCAATTAGCGCAATTTACTGTGATTTCTGTGCACAATTTTAAACAAATTATTAGTGGTTTTACTGCAGAATAAAATCGAGTAATATGCGTGAGCATTGTAGGACTAATTTTTTTCTGCTAGTTCAGAAACTTGTTTGAAAATATCAATTCGAATTCGATACGTGCCACTTGATGTTATTGGCAGCGTTGAATTGGATGCTACAATAAAACGAAACGAAATGAATTTAATTTTCCCGTTACTGACGATTACCAATAATTTTCGAAGCTGTCAATCCATATTGTTGGGAGTGGAGTAGGACACTAGCCGATGTAGGACAATTGACGTACATGGGCTAGCCCAATTAGAACACGTTGTACATAAGCTGTTCAATTCGGACAGTAGAGACTGGTCGCGAATTGAGTCGTTAACCGTACTGGCAGCATCCGTTGTCATTGCTTATTTAATAATAATAATTGAAAACGTTAATACACATTAAATAATTTATTCTACGTCAGAAAAAATAAAAGAATCTTATTCTGAGCTGGTAGAACGGCCAATATTAAATTCGGCTTCGACATTAATCTTTCTGAGGTGAAATAAGATCGCCTTTCGAGGAAATGCAACATTTGCTTAATATCATTTTTTATTTTGTCTCGCTTCACAGACTGGTGACCAGTTTCACTACCTCTTGGACAAATAATTGTTTCTACTAAGTAAAAGGGATAGCGAGCTATGTGCCCTATATAGTTTTTCGCTTTAAAGCATCAGATACTTAGTTTAATGTTGGGATGCTACTAGTAGTAGAGCTAACCATTATGATGATATTATTGCAAAAAAATACATTTGTAAATTGTCAAGGACTATCCATCATTATTATAAAGTTGCTTTTTTCTAAAAACAAATTAAATTTTAGCTTTGTTTTATTATGTCATAATTCTCGAATTTCGATAGAAATCGCTAGTGCCCCCCTACTTGGGCTGCCCATGTACGACACTGCTTTTCCGCAACGGAAGTGTCCTACTTCAGCTAGTGGCGTACTCGGCGCCCTAACCTACGTTGTCGCGTGTCTTTTGTATATGATGTACACATTAAATAAAGTTTAATCTGGATTATTTATTGTACATTTATATATAAGCGTTTATCTACAGTTCCCAACAATAGGTTGCCATGGTGCTATGTCCATTGTCCTGCTCAGGTGTGCACAACATCACTATCAAGTCAATTCTAGTTAATAGTGAACAATGGTTATCTATGGTCCTCTGATCTTAGCTATGGCTTACACTGCAGAGTGACGCTGTGGATTGAGGCAAAAATTGAATGTAATTGGATTGTGATTGTGTTGTGATAAACCCATTACAAAAACAGTACCCCAGTATTTTCAAGTTTAATGTAATGCAATACTGGGCTGGGGTACATAAAAACTGCATCTCGAAATGTTATTTTGTGTGAACCTGAGTTCAAATTAGGAAAGCGTTTACAGTTATAGTTGAGTCACCTGATGGGAAATTAGGGTTTAATTACCAGAACCCAACTGTTTGCTAGAGTTTAACTGAAGTTCCAGCTTTAGTCTTTAGTCCATGTCTAAAGATGCTGAGACTGTCTAGAATATCGCATTTTAATTAAAAATAGATGTGAAAACACAGAGAGGTGCATGCTTAAAATGCTTACAGTTATATATAATTGTATAATTATAAATATGTGATTATATATGTATGCTTCCTTCGATGTTTAAAAATTTAAGACGCACACACAACAGTGCTTGCCCTTTGAGGGGCGTCATAGTGTTCATGCCCCATTGCTGCCCACTATTTTGAATTTAGTAGTGCTTCTTGCTGCGCCCCACTTGTCAAAATCATACTCGCAACCTGCTATTTATTTTCATAGTTCCCCATCTGGTGAGTAAGCATTCAATGTTTAGCAATAAGTAATATCCTTAACTAATAAGGTGAATATGTAAACGAATAAAATAGCTTTAAAAATAAAAAGTAATATGGATTTTGTCTCAAATATTTTCTTTGCGGCATTTTTCCCAGCTTCTATCGCCAGAACACTGCCGTTATTGATAACAGAATGAGGCGCTGTTTCTTATTGGATAGTCTATAATGTTTTTAGCCATTGGCCTTGCTACTCACATACTGATCCCATGATACTGATTCAGTTGGGCTTGTTCACTAATCAACACTCCACGGTTTCACAGCAGATGAAAACAATTACATATATGCACCTCGACCTATTAAGTACTTACAGCCTTACTGGTAGTATAATTATACAGTGCTCCTCTTTGAATTTCTCATTGTCATAACTATAGTATATAACCTGCAGTGTTTGCTGTTAAACTGGGCAAACACATAACAATTAATGCCATGGTGATCATGGTTGCATAAGGTCAGTTATCTTGTGATTCAATTGTTAGATCTACAAGAATGAGAGAGACAAATTTTGAAAGTGCACAAATAGTTCCCCTCAAAAATTCCAGGAAGCTTTTTGTAGTTCCATGGATGTCTAAAGATAAAAGTAGTGACATAACAGACAAAGTGTTAGCAATGCGAATTTTTTTATCCTGACTGAGCAATATGAAAAAAAGGAAAAGTTAAAGAAGCAAAAACAGTCTTTTGAGAAGTTGTCCTTATTTTAATATTTCAGAAAAATATTAGAAAATTTTGGCAATAAAAGTGCTTGTGTAATTAGCAAAACAATTTAAAGACGCAATCACTTCACCACGCTTTGGTATGAGTTCTCATTTTGAATGAATGAGAGTGTGAAAGAAAGCAAATAACATCATCCAGTTATCTTCAAGTTCTTTTAACCTAAATGGAAGCCTTTGTAATTCAGCTTCCTTTTTAAGGGCACTTTTAACAAGCTATCATTCTGAATCAGCAGGAATTTCTTAGTATGGACACGACATTATACGCCTTAGAGACAGCTAAGCGAGCAAGGATCAGTCTAGAGTGGCGTCAAAAGCAGATGAAAATATTGAGCAAGGATAATTCTATAGTGGTAACAAAAGAATGTAAAGAACACAGCGTTATTATTTTGCTTAAGGTTGACAACCTGTTTAAGGGATATAAGCAGTGTTTCACACTAACAAATTCTCTCCAGTTCAGAATGGTAACTTGTTAAAAGTGACCTTAAAAAGGAAGCTGAATGTTTAGATGTTTAGATGCATTTAGTTGCGACTGAAAGGAAAGGCGGCCCTATAAACTTCTTAGATTGTTGTATTGTTCATTAAGACCACCTTCTAATTTTTTGTGTTTTTGATATGTCACACTCACACACTCATTGAGGATCATCTACAACGAATTCATTGAGACTCTTTTCAAGTTAGTAAATGTTAAATTGTCGTAAAATTTATAATTTCAAAAGCTTTTCTTGTTTTGGTTAATACTAAAGTGATTATTATGTGCCGGTATTGGCATTTTATATGTGTGTGTGTGCGTGCGTGCATGCGTGTGTGTATTTCAGACGGGATGAAAATCTCTGTATTATTTTTTTGCCTATGCATTTTCTGATGACGGCTTAAGCTTAAAGGACCATTAACCATGTCTATGTTCTTTATGTGGATGTTTGTCCTTCTCTGGTTAACTTTGTATTTGACTTTTCTAGTGATTTTGTATTTGTTTCTAGATGAATATGAATTCTTAACATTTAGAACACACTTATAGAATGGAGGTTCGCGACCGTCATTATGCACCAGTTAGACATGGTGATCCATTTACCGATTCGGAGTCCGACGAGGAAACGCATTTCATTAAACACAATGAGAACGTGGAATTACAACAACTATGCAAAAGCACCTCATTGGAGTCTAAAGAAGAAATAACTTGTGGACTTCCAGTATCAAAACTTCGCATGGGTTTTTTCCTAACATCGCTCATCTTAGCTGTATCCTTTGTCGTGGTTTTCCTTTTTATTATTCCATGCAGCGATCATGGTCAATGTAGAAATTGTATAAAGAAAGAACAAAATTGGACACTAGTCCTAAATGATTTAAAGGTGCACAAGCCTATAAATGTGGCTAGCTTAAAAAATGGCAGTGATGTCATTGTAGCCACATATAGTTCAGTTCCAAGTTCATCGATATGTCAAAATCAAGGTATGTTTGGGACATCACTTCTTAAATAGCTAAGTCTTTATATATATCTTAATACTTTAAAGACAGAGAAAAGATTGCTAAAATTGACAGCTGAGGTCTTATTTGAGGTTGCGTCCTCATAAATAAAAAGGAAATTTTAATGCCTGATTTTATTCATAAAAATAGCCTATAGATGTATAATTTTTGAAAATTTTCAGGAGCAGCCGGTCAGTGCTCAGGTGTTCTAGGCATTACACAGC
This sequence comes from Tubiluchus corallicola, assembly GCA_030141605.1. Taxonomy (NCBI): domain Eukaryota; kingdom Metazoa; phylum Priapulida; class Priapulimorpha; order Priapulimorphida; family Tubiluchidae; genus Tubiluchus; species Tubiluchus corallicola. The sequence continues at coordinate 53,796 of JAQGDQ010000213.1, forward strand.
ACGATGGTTCCATTTCATGGAATATTCACTTAGATGCCATTCCTGATGCCTTAAACTGTGGTGATGCTGACATGAACAAGGACGAAACTAATACTTGTTCACTAATGCTCAGTAATGGATTGCTTATGGTTATAGATGCAACAAATGGTGAGTAAAGTTATTAATTAAGGACCTGGAAATCCCATTTATATACATATTTTATATCACTGCTTATCTGAAGCGTAATAGTGAGATGCGATTGTATTCTTGCGTACAAGGTTCTGTATCCCAAGTTAGTAAATGACTGATAATCGAACCCCAGGAAAACTGCTTTTCAAGTTTCAGTTGCCACTTGCATTCACTAGGCTCATTTAATGTAGATAACTGTGGCTGGAAAGCACTTTGCTCTATCAAAGGTATTCATCCAAGATGAAAAGCCAATCTAGCAGAGATATTTCTAGTGTTTACCTCTTTAACCTTTAACGAGATTATCTGTCTTGGTTCAAAGGAGTGCACTGAACAAACATTTTAGTCCGGAGAATCATTTTCACTGCCTTGCTATTATAAGTATTGTATAAAACATTAAGTATATTGTATTTTGCATCAAAGTGATCATCTGTGAATATATCAGTATGTTAATCTACTATTTGTTTAGCTTAATACCTCACCAGATCTGTACAAAATAAATAGGTAAGAGGTTTAACAAGGTCTTGAATGTTGTGGAATTTTTCCAGAAATCCAGGTGATACACACTTTTCTGTGACTACTTCACTTAGTTAGTGCCTATTCTTTATTAAGTAATTTATATTAAAAAATTTCCATTGATTAGTTACAACTTTGTTTGAACATTCGGTCTGCATAGATTATTTTTCTTCTTCTTGTGTCCGTCATTCTTGCGTACGCATAGTCTCGTGTTAACACATTTCTTCCAGATACTAAATCTCTAGTGATGTCTCATCTACTTATATGCAGCATAGCCTGCACTACTTCATCTGATCTTTGACCTGATTTAGCCTGACTTAATGTAGTTTTATCTCAACTGGTCTTTAGATTAAAAACTGTTGCTATATGATGTAGTACACTGTTTAATTCGTACGACTAGTTACTTACTTTGTTGACATGTTTGTTGCACTTATCAGTTCAGTTATTACTTTTTGCAGGGAGTATTTTATGGCAAAAAACCATGGATGAGAAGGGATTGCATCATTTGTTTGTTCCTGATGTAAACAGTGATGGTGTGACTGACATCTTTTTAGTGGCCTCTGTATCAAACGATTCATATGTAATTATCTTATATATTCCTACGAAATATTAGGCCTACTTGGGAGGTGACAATGTTCTGAAAGTGGAAGTTTTAAAGCTACAAAAAATTTGTGTAGAAAAACATAGTGGGTAGGAAGCAAGCTAGTATCGATAATTCTGTTTTTTAGAGAACTCTGTGCCGATCAAAAAAATTTCTGAAGAACAATAACTACATAATCTAATTATATGTTCCCTTAAAAACTATTGTTAAAGATCTGAAATTTATCTCTACTAGCTTTATTTCCAACATAAAAACTGTGATATATTTTACTTTTCAGGAACGTACAGTTATTCGTTTACTTTCTGGGATAGACGGATCCTCTTACGGAAAGGAATTATTATTGCCGTCAAGTTTGACTGCAGATCCTGTTGTACTCAAATCGTCAAAAGTTGTCTTGTTGACGATTAATTCACATGGTGGTAATATAAGTAAACTTGATTTATATATATTGCAGAAGCTTTGTAAATAACGCTTCTTAACTGACTACTACATGCAGAATTTGAGCGTGTCTAGCTTAAACTGGTAATATCACTTGAACTTTTTTATTTGAACTGCGTTAAAATCTCCAAATTTTGCATTTTATATTTAAAACTTGGTATTATTCATGCATGTTATATGCATATATATTAATGGCAAAAATCTTATTCCAATGCAAAAAGCGAAATAAATTTTTGATGATTTTTTTTATAAGGTATTTTTGTCCACTCGATAATTTCCTTACACTTCAACTGCAACCTAGCTGGTGCAAGTAAAATGGGTAGCACGCCTTTTATAATTTGTAAATTACTTACAAGAATTTTATTTTTCTGGGCCTAAATGCATAGCCTGGCAGTTGGTGGGGTGACTTCCACTTTTCAGGTAAATTTTTCTCAATGTTTTTTTCTTATTGTAATGATCCTCCTTAAAAATACTGAGGGTGGCACTTTGTTGAGCAATTTGAGATGCAGGAACAAAAGTGTTGCATTAGAAAAGTGCGTACTATAACATTAATATTCTTGAAAGGACAATCTGAACATGAAAAAACTTTTGAGGAAAAACTTACCATGTAAATGCAAGGTTCAGCCAAAAAATGGCTTTTGGCTGCTGGACTATCATATAAATTGTATTTCTGCCTTTCTGTTGTACTCCCTTAACCTTAGTGGGTAGATTGTTTAAACGTGAAATAAACTTACACTTTGCTGTCGAGCTGTTAAACACAAATAAGACAATTATTAATGTATGTGACCTGCCATGATTTGTTGGTTCAAATTTATAAAAATCTTCGGAGTGATCAGTATAAAATATGCAATGATCTTAATCTGTATAGTTATTGTCGAACCTTAAGCAGCAATAAGTCTGCCAAACGTTTATTTTTTGATATTGAGTTTAACTGAATTGACTTTTCCAGGTAGGGTTCTTTGTGTGCCTCTCTGTAAATTTGCAGAAACAAATATTAGCACAAATTGCTCTTACGCTCTCTATTCGAAGTTTGAAATCTTTGGTGGTTTTCCAGTGTTATTTCGGTAATCATGCAGTCCTTAATTGCCTATTTTGTTTCATTTTTAATCGTATGCACTATGTAATCTAAACTGTTCATAGAAATTGTATCAGATACTATAATTTTACAACTAAGATCCTATCAGCTGTCTATAAAATCAGCAGAATAAATTCTGACAATTTTTTATTATTTTTTTTTGTTGTTGCACCCATGACAAGCACTTATTTTTGTCAACTGATTGTAAGCCATTTTCACATTTTGTTGACTGTAAAAGGTCTGGACAGTTTGCTAATAAAAGTTAGTTGACACACTATTTTTACTGAATGACAGAAGTTGGCCCACAGAAATATATAATTTGCAAAAAAGGAAGACAGTATGATATTTCATATACTACCCGATGTTCAAGTACGATAAAAAGTATACATTTTAACATCAACAATACTTCAAAAGTATTTCTAATAAATGTATAATAGATTAAAATCTTACTTAGCCACGGGCAAGCCCAACTATCACAAACGAACATAATTTTCAATGGCACGAACATTCAATGAGCGTGTTGCACGTGTTTGCAAAAGCAAAAGTTGAATTGCAGCACTACTGTTAAGAAATTCAGTGTGTTGCACTAAAACTTGGCAAGGTTTACAAATTCCAAATTTACCTCTGTAAACACACACGAGCTGTCAAACATGTGCAGTACATCGCAAACTAACACCTCTGAACTGAGAGGTACAGCACCTGTTATTTTGCACAATGTGTTTCTGAAATTGTTGCTAGTGCCCATCTAATTAGCAAATATAAAAATGAAGAACTAGTGGCACGAACGCAAAGTTACGTTTCTGTGGTAATAATTCTTTCATGTGTCATTCTTGAAAAAAATGGCATGTTTCCTTTCAGTATTTAAAGAGTAGGTTGTTTTGACCTACAGTTCAAGATTGCATACAGTTTTGCTTAGTGTTAAGCATGAAAATATATTTATTGATGTTTAGTTAGCAGTGTTTCACGGTAAAGTTTATTATGGTACGTGCACATTATATTATTAGTAAATTTTCGGTTTCTATGCTTTACTGATGTTTTCTGAAATTTGGGTTTGCAATTTTTGTATCAGTTTAACATTTTTTTTAAAGTATTGCACTGAGTCTTTTAAAACATATGGCATCTAATTTCTTTTTAACGGGCTATGCTGCAAATTTTATTTGCAGCTAGAAAAAAGTGAATCTAAAGGTTTTCTCTAATCATAGTTTACTGATGATATCTTGTGAAACATAATGTGATGCTGTGAGACTGTTGTTTGCATGATCACAGCTGTTAAAATCATGATATTTTTATTTGACTATTACAGAACAAAAAGTTCCACAGTTAATATCTTAAGATCTGGAGGGATAAATGATTTTGATTCAGATGGTGTGGCTGATGTGTTGTTTGTTGAAGGCAGTAACATTGCCTTACTGAATGGTAAATCATTTCACATTCAGTGGGTGTCAAATTTTACCCATGTACATTCGTATAGGTATGTTATCCCATTTGTACAATTTTAACAAGAAATGTAATTTATTTCCCATAGGTATTTGTCACTTTAAAATTAAACATCACTAGTTTCCAGAAACGTTTATTCAACATGGCACTTTTATAATCTACTCTGAACAGCAAAATTGAAAGTTAGAAATTATATCATATTCGTAATTCAGATATAATTGGTTGCTTTGTTCTTAGGGTGTTGTTTTTATTCGTGACAAATATTCAGTGGTTGTTACAAAATTGTTACTGCATTATATTTATGTAGTTATGGCAGTTTATGTAATTCTGAGGATGTAACTTGGTTTTTGTATAGAACTGTTGTCTTGTCACATACTATCTAACTAACACATAAAAAGTATGATGGCCCATAGTGCATGATGTAGGTTAACTGAGTCTCATAACTTGTTTTGATCAACAGGATTATTTTTGCTTTGTTTTTGTGTTTACCGTCATAGTGGTAGTATGTCTGGATTAGTTTTAAACAAGCTGAATTACTTTACTTATATGTCTATAATATATCTTGTATATTATTATTTGTGTGATTTTATTGCACATAATTTTCATATGATTATGGAAGTAGTACTTCTAAAAAGTCATGTTGAGTAAATGTTAGTGCCAGCCATTAATAGTTAATGCCGGCCTTTTTGAAAATTTAAATCGCCATGTTTTTTAGTACATATACAAGTGCATTATATTTGTATAATTTCCACATGTATATTAATTTCTTTAACTGATTTTGGTGTCATTTTGGAAAATAATAAATGTTCTTATAGTCTGATATATGCACATGTATAAATATGCACAGTATTTAAACAGTATTTTCTATTTCAGCATGCCAGCAGTTGGAGTTTTCAGTGAAACTTTAGTCCCATCATTTATAATTAACCAAATGTTTAATCATACTGCTAAGGTAAACTATCATTATGATTGTGTTATTCAAATACAAAGAACTGTATTTTACTCTGTATTTCACCCGTGCACTTGTGCATAGTCATTCTTTTCTTACACAAATTCATTTGCATTAATAATAGTATTTGATCACAACTACCAGGCTGCATAATTATAATAATTCTGTCAAAATTCGGTTTTGGGACAAAAGCTATTGAAATAATTAGAAATGTGCTAAATACGTCTTTTTTGAATAAATTTGATTATGTAATCCGCAAAAAACAGAGCAAGCAACACAGAAGATAAAAGTTTAATATACATATATAAATATATATATATTATTGGTGATGTACCTCCATCTAATGCACCTAACGTGCATGTGGGAAGTGCACTTTGACCTAGGCTGCCCAACACAGTGCTCTTGGTGAAATGTTTGCTCTTTGTTTCTTTCTAGGCTCTGATATTGAGTGGTAGAAGTGGACATGTCTTGTGGTCCTTAGACTTTCCCACTCATGAACATACTAGCCCCACTTACATAAAAGAGTGGAGAAATCATAGCAGTGCTTTCATTTTTAGCGTACACGGGAAACTCGGTGATAGTGTTGTTGTGCCTTGGCCAGAATTGGTATGTTTTTTGAAGCAAAGTTTTGCTTTTTATTTATTCTTGCACTTCTTGCTCCTAAATCCAGGCAGATGAAAAGATTCGTGATTGAAATCTATCATAGTGAGTTAGAAGGGAGAATGAAATTATTATTATTATAATTCTATTTTATTATATATATATGATCATAAATTAATACATAATATACATAAATTCCCTCTATTTGCAGGGACCAGTATGAACATTATTATAATAAGTTAGAAAATAATTACAATTATCCCTTTTAATATCACTGGTGACTATGATAACAGTAAAACAGTTATATTCAAAAATATATCAACAACTACAAGCAACATAGTTAGATTTACCTTTAAATGTACATTTTCCTAATTTTATAAATAACTCTTACTTTTACATTTTCCTAAACGCATCACAATCTAATTATATAAAATGACATTAACCGGAACTCACATTTTTAAAAATAAACTCCACATTTTTTCCGCTATACTTTCCTTTTTAGCGTTTTTAACAATTTCTACAAACGCATCAATAGCATTTCTACTTATTCTGTATATATCCTTAAGTTGCCTAGATGGAAGTGCAGTTTCAAATTTCCTTCTGAGTTCGTCTTTTATTAGAGGGCAGTTAAAAATTATATGCTCTGGCATTTGGCTGTTTGCATTGCATTTACACATATCAGTTTCTATCAGACCAATTCTATTGCTTAACTCATTACAACCTCTCCCTAATGATAAGTTGAAAGCAATAGTTTCAGTAACACGTTCATTTCTTGTTATTTGCAGTTCTAAAGGTTTTACGTAAACTTTAACTTCTTCAACAGAGTTTCCAGCTAACTGGTTTCAATGAAACACTTCTTTTCCATAAAAACTCCAAGAATTTTTGACATTCTTTCTTTGTGTATTTTAGATTGTCTTGTGGAATTGACTGTAGCATTTCATTTCGATTTGCGTTTAGGCCTTTAATGGTTTTTAAGAATAATCTAGCCTTATTTAGGTGTTCTACCAGGAAATGGCTGCAATATTCAGCACTGATGTAATTCTCGTCCGCTTTAACTAGTTCTTTTCTGACTAAGTCATCTGCAGGTAAAGTATGTAATTTTGAAAACTGACTTAACAGATAAAACGGAATAAATAACATCCATTGATCCATTGATGGTAGTCCTATAATTAATTCAGTTTCAATTTTTGGAGGGCGAAAATCTACTCCTGTTGCCGTTTTTAACACATCATATAGTATATCATCAAAAGCTCTGATGTTCTTTGCTAACCAAGCTATCGAGGCGTACAAAATCATTGGAAGTACCATGATATTAAAAGTCTCAAAATTGTCTTCATTTGCAAACCTTTGTGCCGGAATCAAAACTGTTTTATCTGGTGCCATATTTTCCACGCCTTTATCCTGGTGTCTAAAACGTGTGCATTAAACTTTAATTGGTTGTCCACTGTGACACCCAGCACTTTGTTTTTTCTACATAATCAATAGGATTATTTTCAAATTTGAGGTTTGGTGGATCTGGTTCCCAATTCAAAATTTTTGAGTTCTTGTACAAAATGGCTTCAGTTTTGTTTTTAGCACAGTTTATGTTCATCTGCCATATCTTACACCAAGTGTACAGTTTATCGCAATATTTTTGTGATTTTAAATAACATTCATAGTTTGTGTCAGCTGTGATTAGCGAAGAACCATCCTTTGCATAGAAAGCTTTTTGAAAGTCACAAAGAATTGCAATGCAGCTTGTTTTAAGTAAATTTGTTCTAGTCAGGACAGAAATAAGCCTGACTAAGTAGCGTACTGTACTGTGTCTGGGCCTGAAGCTTTCTTGCTCATCATCAGTAATGTCATATGCATCATAAAATTATCTTATACAATTTTCAAGAAGCTTTTCTGCTAGTTTTCCATAGTAGCAGGTAATGCTGATAGGCCTATAATTATTAGGGTCACTTACCCTAATAAATCGGACTTGCCATTCTTTTTATTAAATGTTACTTTTGAGTCATTCCATGGCCAAATATTGCTTTCTAAGCAAATGTTGAGTATATTGAGAAAGGTGGCTTTAGCCCAAAATCCCATGTTTTTTATCATTAGTGGCTGAAACCCATGAATGTCTATGCTCTTGTTATTGGTTTTAACACTTTTTATTGTATTATTTAGTTTCCTCATGCTAAACCTACCATTTTCCCATCTTTTCTTTTGAAGCGTTCAATCTGGATCTTGTCAAAGTATCTCTCTATATCGATGCGTATTACTGCGTCACTCAAGCCCATATCACAGTCACGCAAGATCCCTGTACGCGGGGATACTGGCTTTCTTACGCAAGTACCACCTCCCAAAAATTCTGGCTTCCAGTTCTTTATCATATCGTTTGCTGTTGCTTTATCTGGAACTTGCAACTGAATTTTCCCTCTGGATGTTCTGAAGGCAATATCACATTTCATTCTCGGAAAATGTGTACACAAATTCTTTTTAATGTTAATGCTGGAACTGACAAGATGTTTTTCGCTCACATTTTGTCCAATGACAGTTTTATCAGGGTCATATATGGACGAGGAGATACTTAAAGTGTTACTTGTCTTGGCTGTTTCAGAGAATGACGTTGACAAGTTTTTTCTGACTGCATTGCTATAAAAAGATTTGTCAGTTTGGCCTGATATTATTCGTGAAATCTTTTTGTCTAGGTTTACAACCAAGTTCTTAACTGTTTCCAGTTTTCTAGTGTTTGTTGCGAATTTTCATGTCCTCTCGTGACTTAGTTTTTCAACATCTTTTGACTTCTTGATTAAATTTACAGCAAATGCTTTCATTTCTGCAACTGAGCTATACTCAGCGTCATCTGCCTCGTTAGTACAGTTGGCATTATCATCCCGGTTGTTGTCATTATTATCGTTATCAACACCATCATAACTATCAACGTCAGAATCACCATCAGCATTGTTTACAGCAGCAAACCTGCCATCGAGGGCGGCGTCACGCTCATTTATTTGTTGGCTATTATAGCGTTGAGAGGCTTCGGACTGCTTTGTGTAACAGTGGTTACAGATGACAGCAGTAATTTTTGTTGGCCAAATAGGCGATGCAGTTTTTCTGCAAATATCGCAGGCTGTTTTTTTGGGATTCATGCATTGCTGACTAAGGTTCTCATCACAACTATGGGTAGCAGCACATTTGGCACATACAACAGCACTAATCTTTGTAGGTTGCACTGGTTTCTGGGTAGACCTACATATTTTGCAGCCTTTGTTTTGTGTTTGAGATGCATGCTGGTCTGAATCCGCCATGCCTTTGGGCCTCAAATAGGCCTGCTTGTTGGCCTATTCAAAGTTGTTGACTGGCTTAATTACCTAGTCCAACCAGTGCAGGTACAAGTGGCTATAGTTGCAATAATAATTTTTTAAACAAAGAGTTATTTCTTTACCTCAAGATTTCAAGTCTTCAGGTTCTTTGCAGTTGAAAATATCACCAATGGATTGTTCACCAATTTACGATTTTTACACTATAAGTTTTGTCACAAAACTTTTTAATAAATTATTAAAAAATGATAGTTTACTCGGAACAAAATACTCATGAGGAGAATGAAAGAGAGAAAGAGAGAGAGTGAGAGAGAGAGAGAGAGAGAGAGAGAGAGAGAGAGAGAGAGAGAGAGAGAGAGAGAGAGAGAGAGAGAGAGAGAGAGAGCGAGAGCGAGAGAGAGAGTTTCATTAGTTAGTCAATCAATCATTCAATTACTCACATATGTATTTATTTTCGTTTAATATTTTGTAAAGTAATGCACTTCGTTCGTTTTCTTTCGTGGTTGAGCCCTAATTGTAGTATGATGTAGTTTGCTGGCTAGATAACCTAGTGTGGCCTACAGGTTCTTCGCTGCCCTTCTCCTTTGTTACATAATATTGCATGTATTCCTAATACTGTATTTTGATAATTCTTGCGGAGTCAATAAATAAATTGAATTGAATTGAATTTGCTTAATCATTGGTTCATTTTTCTTTCATTGTTTGATAGGGTCCTACAGTTTGTTCAGCGAATGTATCTGATTATTCAATCAACTTTTATGCCATTGATTCTTCGTATAAAATTGAGCACGTAGCCACACAGCCATCTGTGTTATATCGTTATGCTTCAAACAACTGTACACTGTTCACTCCTGGAGAACTGTCATTTGGTAGGACGAGTTAATTGTACACTCTTTAAGTAAACATCTTGATCCGTTTGTAAGGAATGAAAAAGTCCTAGTGCTTAAAATTGTTTATTGTTAAACACAAAAAGTTAAATTTTGGCTTTGAAAAGTAATACTGTAAGTCCTTGCTTAATGATCTTAATCGCCATTTTAGTCCCAATTTGAATCGTCGAAACTGTGCCACTTTATGATGAACATTTTGTTCTAATAAGCAATTTTTGGTTCTACTTAAAGCAGTATACTGCTACAGTATTCAAAAATTCCCATACTTTTATTTTTATGCTAGTTGATTTATTACTTGTTTAACTACTGATGTTATATATAGTAAACAATTTTTTTTCAGTTAAAGTACTCAATAATAACCATGGATATTTGAGTATTGTACTGCTTGTGCCACTAGAAACAGCTAAATCATCATCACCCAAGAAACAAGACGTGTCTGTTCAGATGGTTATGATCAAAAAATAACAGGTGTACAGTATCATAAGAATATTACGCCCATTTGAGCAAAATAATGGTTTAGGCACGTTTCCTAGAAAAAGTGTTTCCCAGAAAACTCTCTCTCTCTCTCTCCCATTTGTTAGTACCCTCGTCTTTTCTCTTTCTGCTTCTAATTATTTACAGCATGTTAACTAAGAGGACTATCACAATCCTTGAAAATGATACAATGTGTCGAGTACAGCAGAGTAACTCATGTTGATATTTTCCATCACATTGCAACTTATTGATTTCAATGTTTTCACAGTCACAGTCAGATGCATGTACATCCTCCCTAAACCAGAAAAACTAAAGAAACTAAACTAGAGAATAGTGAGATTCCTAAGCAGTCACCCAACTAATCAGTTGCCAGGCTCGACATTGTTTCGCTTCAGTAGCCAATCACACACTGTGATTACTCACTATTACGTATATGCAATGATCAACATGATTCGCTATATAATCGTCCTACCGTTATAAATTTACTTCCTTGCTTTATTGAATTGGCCAACTTTTTTATCATATAATCGATATTAGCCAATACATGTAGTTACTACTTTTCATTTCGCATCATTTATTTTAAAAAGGATTTATTACGTTTTCCGTGAATTTTATTTTTTGGGAAATGGTGATTCTGGGAAAAATCTTTTCTAGGAAATTTTTTTAGGAAGTAAATTTTTCTGGCAAAATAGCTTTCTGTGAAGTTTTTTTGTTGGGGAAATTTTTTTCTGGGAAACGAGTCTACTCCCAAAATAATATCACTGTTGTGCAACGAAAATTTATGTTCACGGTTGCTCTGTCTATCCATTCTTTATCATCTCTGTGACAGAGCACGGCAGCTTTGCCATCTTAGTTTGTTATTTAAATTAATATAATTTTTAGCTGCCTAAAGTGTCGCCAAACTTAGTTGGCAAAAGGTCAATCTGACAGTCATTTAAGATACTAGAATGTTATTTGCTAGTAAAATTTGCTGCGTATCTGCATTGCATTGTGTAATTTTTAATTAAGATAGGTTAACTAAAATCTATTTTAATTTTTTAGTAAATGCTAATTTTCACAAATTTTGAAAATTTCATGAAAAATTTTGCTTGTTATCATTGTGCAATAGACATGATACTGGAAAGCAAGAGTACAGCTATGTAGATAATAGCCGTTGCCCTCATTTCTGAGGTTGAATAAGTATCTTCTGAATTGTTTGTATGGTATGCATCGTTAACTTTAAGGACATCAGTTGCTAAGGACATTTTCAAATTCTTAATTCAGCTAGTATGATGTCATTTGTTAAATATCCCACAATAGCTAATCAAAACAAATCAAAATTAATTAAAATCTACTTCATTAATGAACAAAACATTTTTTCAATTGCATGTTGCTGACTGCTAGTGTGCAATAGAAATGTTCTTATTTTTTAATAAAAAGAAATGATAAAAACTCCGTTGGCTATTCTGGGGTATTTAAAGTAAAACTAAACCCTCACTATAATATAAGCTTTTTACAACTTAAGATTCTACTGTCATTACAAAAATCAATTTATTTTATTATAAACTTACTGTAAAATTTGTTTCTTTTAATTAAATTTGAAGAACCGCCATTTTTGTTGTGCGAGACTAATGACGAGGCGCTGGCACAGTTACGAAGTCACTAAAGATCGGTAAACAAACATCAGTTGCAAAAGACATTTTCTGTACCTCATACATCATTCTTGCTGTCTTGCGCCAAATACTCGTAAACTTGGCAATGTTTACGGCAGTGCATTCGTTCGAAATGCGCCAGAAAAAGGTAAATTATTTAGTTTATAAGTCTCCTTGCTTAACAATAACTATAAATTTCTTGTGTAATCATAATAATGTGTTAAAATAGGCCTTTATCTAAGTATTTGTAATGTGCAAACATTTTTTACTTTGTACATCTTTGGTCAGTATTGTTAGTACTTCTTTATTGTTTTAAAACCGTAAACATTTTTTGAGCCATCAACATTTTTGAGACTAAGTACTGTCTATTTACATTCAAGGGAAATAGATTATTGTCTTAATAAGCTATTTTACACGTGGTTTGTGTACATTCTTTTAATTTAACTGGTTTGTTGAGAATGGCGAATTTCGTTATTGTTATATTTTTGTAAGTTGCATTCCATTAGTGAGGTGCTTTACACGTGCCTCTATAATATTGTTATTGTTGAGTGTCAAGCAAATTTTGTCTTATGTTACAAATATATTTAATGAGGAAACCAATGAGTTGTGTGTAATAACTGAAGTGCATTTGCATTTGGCCCATTTTGTTTGACCTTAGACATTCTACATAAAACAAAGTATCAGAGCTTCCAAGAAATTATGAAAATAGTGCGATTTTTTTATTGTACTTTGGGCTTAATGTCTCATGTGAGCATTTTACAAACTTGAGGGCACTCGGTAGAGGTGCCCACCCGTGCCCTTGCATGAAGTCAGCATAGATAAAAATGTATTTTCACCTTGACTTTTGACTCTCTAGAGTTTCCTTGGTTTGTGCCAATTTTGGTGACTATAGTTTCAGCTTTTATTTTACTGTGCACCTCACACACAGACTCGATTAAACATCGTACCCACGTTCTGACTACTGTTGGGCGAAGCTGCTCAATTTTCTGTTGGATTTGTGTATTTATTTTTTAAAGCTTGTTTTGACTCGAAAACACACCAAGTGTAAAGTCAAGTAAATGTAAAACTAACCTGATAAGATCACTCCGATTAGAGATGAGTAATAAACATTCCTAGGCAAAGACAAGCTTCACCCAAATATGTGCTTGTGTGACTTTTTAATGCTATTGCACATTATGATTTACAGTTTGACATTTTATAATTCACTTGTGACTCTGTATTGTTTCAGTTTTTTCTAACCCGTGTTTTCCAAAAGTTGGTATTATTGTCTTCAAAAGACTGTTTGTTAATTTTGTTTTCTATAGTATGAAAATACTGAGATGATGGGCCATTATTTCCTGTTTATTATTTATTATTTGTGCTCAGCAGCTAAATTGTATGATAATATAAAATGGTGCCTTGAGGATGATATAAATTTTTTATTTTTCATAATATATTTTGTTATAATATTTATGTGTAGTATATCGGAAAGTGGATATATAAATTGCTATGATAATAAATTAATTTACTTAAGCATCTTTTGTTTCTTTTTTACTTGAGTAACAGATAATCAGTATTGTTTACTTGTGCTTTTGTGGCTAGGCCTATTGAGGCCCTTGGTATCATTTATGCTTAACAAGCTTGCAAATAATCTAGCTGTGGGTACCCAGCTGCTAAATCATTATTTTTCATAAGAACAAATTGCTTAGGTGACTCGGCAGAACTGAGACAAGAAGAAGAGATAGAATTCGTTGAAATGACGAAAGGAAAATGAAAATAACAGTAACAATGAAAAATGTTAATACGATAGGCAATAACAAAATCAAGTAAACTATTGTATGAGTTAATAAAGAAATGTTCAAATTGAAGGTGAAAACTGCGGCAGTTAGTGTTATACATCAGTTGAAATTGATCTGATGTCAAACAACACGTAAATTGAAAATAATCCAGGACGAATCAAAGTGTGAAGTATAAAAATAAAATGCGGGTTAAACGGCAATGTAAGCGTCCATGAAGCAATAACAATTGTATATTGCTGGCATTAACATTAAAGCGGAAATGACAAGCAAAAAAGCATAATTTGTGGTGCGTAAAAATTAATTTGATCAAAGGCGAAGTTTAGTGCTGATAGGAAGGGTACCATGATTTAATTTTTTGTGTGCATGTGAGAATATTTCTCAATCTTAGCGATTTTGTAATGCACTAAAGTCATTTTTCCATACGCAACTGTTTTTAGTGTTAAAGTCCCGCACGTAGGATCGTAACAGAAATGGCAATTTTCGGACAAAGTTGTCGTTTTGGTGAAATGTGCTGTTTGACGTTGAAAACAGCGTTCTTTCTCAATTTTACAGTGAAGAACGTGTTTGCGCGCATCAGCTTATAAACTATTGATAAAATTGATAAACAGTTTATAAACATTCGTAAACCATTAGATACGCGTGGGGCCCTGGGGGTTTTTACCAACTGTAAACGCAAAATTTTGATGATGTTTTAAAGTGGGCCACAAAATCAGTCAGTCCATGTTGTTTCTATCTAAAAGAAAATTGAATAAAATATGTTGTTCTTATGCGAAAACACATTTGTGATCACATAGGCTTTAGTAGAAGGTATATCCACGTGTAGAAAATGTTTGTGAGCAATATGTCATCGAGGGAGAAGTTTGAACATATACTGTCACACTAGATCGCGTTAAGTTTAGGGGACCTTAACGTAAGATGAGCAATCGAGGTAGGCGTAAATGATATACATGTATTACTATGATACTATGATGCTTTCTTCATAAATCATATATAGTCTAGGCACTTTGTGAAAAATGGGGACCCTTCCCACTATTTGCAACAATTTTTTTCTAACTGATCTAATATCATCGCTTAATAACATGTGTAATATGCCGAGAGGTACCCTGGCGAAAAGCACTGAAAAATGCAAAATTGATGACGTCATAACTCGCCATTAGTACCTATGTAAAAATTTGTATAGCGACAAATGTAAAAAATAAGCGTAGCAACTCATTTGCTCCTGTTTACACAATATCTGCCTTGCAAACAGATGGAGTATTAAACACTACAACTGCCAGTTTGTTCACGGAAGCCTCGCAGGTTAAAAATTATATAACTAGACTTCCTTTCCCAATGCTAGAAAGGTGAGAGGTAGTGTCAAATATGCTTATTGCATGTATGAAAAGCAAATGACTGCAAACACCCAGACCAAGTTGCTCCTTGATATTCCAGACCTGTATAGCTTCTTTGTGCTTGTTTTTGACCTCAGGTTAAAAAAAGAGAATGCGTGGCATGAGTTTGACGTGATACACAAGGGAGAATAAGTATGTATCATCACCAAGTTGTTGTGACGGTAGACTACTACTTTTTGCACTGTAAAAATATCAGCATCACCTGGGGCCGGGGCATACCGCACCTAACACTTCTTTTTGTGTAAGTGCAGACCAAGCATTTCGATGAACAGCTGTTTGCTTGTTTTGGTCATAAATAACTCGTTTTTATTCATTTTTATAGGCATGTTTCTCTCTCTCTCTCTCTCTCTCTCTCTCTCTCTCTCTCTCTCTCTCTCTCTCTCTCTCTCTCTCTCTCTCTCTCTCTCTCTCTCTATATATATATATATATATATATATATATATATATATATATATTGCTGTAGTCCTGCCACCACCATCTAGTACATACTGAACGTGACCTGTGATTTTCTGGAAGATTTATGTCTGAGAAGGTCCCAGTTGGCAACTGCTAATGCCTGGTTTCTGTGATTGTCACTAAAAACACTAAGCAATGTTGGTAGGTACATGACTTACACAACTCATCCCTGAATACTGATACCTTTAGAATTTAGATCATAGATTAAAAATACAACCCTTAAAACAACAGCCTCCGTTGTACTGTAGCACTTGAACCAGCAGCTTTGCTGACCACGAAATTTATATCATTAAAATTTCTGTGCTGCAGTTCTCTACTTTAATAGCTTTTCACAAGAGTCCCGGTAAATGTCATTTAAATGCTAACTCACAGCTAATTTTGTGATTCCTTAGTGCGGAAAAATACACGCGTTGTGTAATAACCTTTTCAAGACAGTGTTTTTCAGTTTTCTTGTAAAGAAGATTAAAGGGTCGCCTACGCTTTTCGCCCTTGGCGCGCCCTTGACGACACAAGGTATAAAAGGAAAATCTTTTCAGAATGGAGGTCAGATATAACCTGCAGGCACTAAGGCTTAGCAACTGCCAAAAACAGTTACTTTTTCGCGATTTCAGTACTCAGGGTATTAGAACTAATGACAAACTCTCAGCTCTATTCAGAACGGAAAATTTCCAGGGTTAAAAATTTGAACTTTTTAAACGTTCTTGAGTACTATAAGGCGTTTGAATAGAAAAGAAGATGATACAAATTTATTTTGCAACAGCCATTAAATTACAGTTGCTACAAATACAACAATATTGAGTTCCAGAAAGGGACTGTGAGGAAGAAGGCAGCTAATGCTTTCTAACCATTCTTCTTATAACACACAACACATTGGATAAGCCAAATTAATTTATTTTATGATTTTTTGTCATTTTTTCATTTGTCAAAAGTTACTTAATTTTGCTACAGGCACATCAGTTTAAAATGCTTCAACTTTCTTGTCAATAGGTGCCACTACCCTGTGCATAACTATATATTCAACTAGCATTGTCTACGTGCCATCTATTGTAATTTGTGTGTACTAACAGATTGCTCTTCAAATCTACGTTAGCAAAAGAAAAGACTTAACGCCATATTAATTTACTTTCAATTTCGTACGACACCCAGTCATTGTGGAAAAAGCCATAAAACTAAAATTTACAAATAGAAAGAACTACCATAACATATCCCTTCTAGTGATAAAGTTCGTTGTTTTTCTTTTGTCTTCCACAAATGTTTATCTGGAAACAAATCACATAATTTAACTTGCTTATTTCAGAACTGCCTCTAGCGCAGCTTAACACTAAACTTTGTCGTACAATATTTATAACAGTTTAATTCAGGTTTCTTTTACTGAGCATTCGAACGTTATTCTCTTATTCAATCTGCCATTAACTGTTTCATAACGTATTACGTTTCAGTTAATTGCAAACGAAGACGCTGAAAGTTATCTGTGAGATTTATAAATACTATCGTGGCTTTTTTATAAACTTTTGATTGTGCTTGTCTTAAGCTTTCACCTTCACTAAAATATTCTCGCTTAAATAAAGTAATTTTTACTGCGATTTATTCACGCTCGAGCCTTTAGTTAAAGCTTCCTTAAAAACTCTTTCGCAAATGACACGTGCGTCGAAGAGAAGTGAATCGATTTTTTACACTGAGATAGCTTAATTGTTTTATTTAACTTCTAGCAACACTGATACTGTTTATTCTACATGAGTTATCTAACTATTCGCACCGAACTGGCTTGCTTAGTTACTTTTAAGCCCTGACTATGCAGACTGTTTATTTGAATATTTTCGCTCGGAGTCTGTTTATTAAGAACATTAATCAAATACACACTTATTCCGAGCAGGCTCATTTATATGATTGTCTTAATCGTACTCATATGCTGAGGGTTTATTTACATCATGGTCACATTAAAAAGGTTACTCAAACTTATTTATTATCACACAGTCAATTTGCAATTTAATAACGTTAAACGACTGAACAACGATATTCTCTGATTTCATAACACGATTTCTTCTACAATATATTGAAAACAAACAACAATAAAATAATATCATCACATTTATACTGTACAACAGCAAAAAATATCTCGTACAACGGCAACCTTTGTACTTACTTTGTAGAATTTAGTGAGTTTTAATATTTCAGTTCGGTCGAAGTGTTATGTGGAAAACACCTTAACAATACTAAAAATGTACTACACAACAAGTTTATTATAATCTTTGTTTTGTAAGCGTGTTATCGTGTTATCGCATAATTAGTAACTCTACGTAACATAAACAGAGACATTAAATTACAAAGCTCTGTAAAACCAGAAAGAAATTTTTACATATTTATTTAATTCAGCATAATTTTAAAACTCAGGTAACTTTTCAAATATCAATGCTCTTGCTGCAGCCCCGCTACTGCTAGCTCAAAAGAACAATTTTGAAGTTAAGCCAGCATTCACAAACAAAAAAAATTTGTTTGGGTGAGTTGTGCCCCCCCCCCAAATTATTATTTGTCCAAAATAACGCATTAACAAATAATGCAATACGGATTAAAAGTATCAATGTATCATAGGGGCCGTAAATTCACAGCTGAGCATAGTAGCTCAAGAGAAAGTACATTTTAGTTACAGAACATTAATTCTTGATACAGCGTGTTTGTTCTTGTCTTGCAAATCTCTACTCTCACAAGATGCAAACAGACTTTATCTAAATATATTTTACGAACCGGACTGAAGCCAATCCACACTGTATAGGTTTGTCCTGTATTGGACGACAGCTACGTAACTTCACATTTTTATGAAACTTACGTTGTATAATTTAAGAGCGCTGCTTAGTATTCATTAATGTACAAATTTACATCATTGTTTCAGCACAGACCGATGTTGTGTTTGATCTAAAGTTCTTATAATAATATTGGCTTCCAAAATTGAGTCGCCCCTTACACTTGTTCTCTTCTGGTTTTCCTAGTCTGCAACAGCTACAAGCTTTTTTGAAACCCTTGCGAAAATTATTCGATATCAGCGCGTAAATTATGGGATTTAGACTAGAATTTGCGTATGACAAAACGTGTGAAAACAGTTTGAATGCGTAAAAGAATTTGAGAAACTGACCATTCTCAGTCAGCTTTGGATCATTCTGATCCAGCCCCCAGCTGATCCACATGGTTGACACATGATGGGGTAGCCAACATATTCCAAAAACTATGACGATGACGGCTACTAGCCGAGTGACTTTTTTCTTGTTTCGTATCTGCTCGGACGTAGGTTTATTTGGTCCTTCACACATCCACAAAGTTCGAACCATTTGGATGTTGAGCACGAGTATAAAAACAAATGGACACGCGTATCCAATAAGAAAAAACATGAGCATGTACACGTGTCTGTGTTCGATAACTGGCCATACATCGACACATATTGTTGTGTTCATTCCGTTTTCGTATTGATGGCGGATTTCGTAAGCGATAGGCCACTGTAAAGACATGGCAGTTGATGCTAGCCAGATCACAATGCACACGAACAGCGCGCCACCTGGCGTGCGGATGCGTATGGATCGTAAGGGATACACTATCGCCAAATATCGGTCCAGGGACATGGCCATCAATGTAAATATACTCGCCATCATGCTGCAGTACTGGACAAAGTGAACGATCTTGCACATGAATTCGCCAAAGATCCAACTCGGGAGAGTATAGATGAGGGCGTGAAACGGAACGCAGAACAACAGGAACAGCAAATCGGCTAAACTCAAGTTCAGAATGAACAAATTTGTCGTGTTCTTTGACTGGCTCTTGTTGCGCAGTATGACAACGATCACTAGAACATTTCCGAGACATCCCACGATTACAACAATCAGAAAGATTGTTGGAACGACGATGGCTGCCGCTTGAAAAACCCCTACAGCATTTTCAGTGCCATTTGGAACTTGCCAGCTGAATGATTCATTCACTTCGTGGATTGAAAGTTCAGAGGGCGCAACAGAACTAGGTGCACTTCGTGGGTCCGACGCCATTGGCTTGAATTATTATAGCATTATTGGGTGCGTTGAACGCATATAAAAGAAGCCTTTGGGAAAGCGCTGACGTCAATTAGCACAATTTATGCTATTTCCTAGAAAAAATAAGTAATTTAATTAATAATCCTAAATCGCATTGCAAGAAAGCAAAATTTAGAATCTAAAGAGACTAAAATAGTAGCGCTCTAAGATTTTCATATCAAGTGATAAGTTCATAGTTGAGGCAAGAACGTGTTAAAATTATTTCACTTTCTCGCTAGTTTTCAGTTCTTGTAGGATATATCTCTACATTGCTTTCTCCAAGTAGTGAGAAATTTTCTCGATTTACTAATACAGTATATTTCTTCAAAATGAGTTCCAGTTCTCACAGAGAGAAAAATGATATTACCTTAAAGGTAGTGATATACCTCGAGTAAAGCAATATTAACTTGTGAGACTGGGATACTGCCATGAGGAAAATAGATGCTATCTTAAGGGAGCGAAATGTCATTACAATGAAGCTAGATGGAAATCAGTTAGGTTTGCGCTATGCGCGCAGATGTTTGCTGTTTTTTTTTTTGCTTAAAAAGGGTTCAAGTTGCAGAACTTTGTCTTCTTAGTAGAAACACGGCAGCTTACTATCGCTTGCCTTATTGCTGAACCACCTAATTTATTTACAGCTTCACTAACAAAAACCCCTTTAAAAAGACCTTTCGTTACCGTTTAGCTAATATCATTCACTTGTTAACTAAACCTGATTTGGTCGTACAAGTAATTGACATTTATTTAAAATAATAAAGTTGCTTTTGTGATCCAATAAAAGTAGAAGGTTTTAGGAAAGCAACGAGGACAAAGGCATCATTATCTTTTCCATTTTCTAGACGCGGCACGTAATAAGTAACATATTGCTTTTGTTCATTGCCTTTGAAGACTTCACTAATATGACGCAAAGACTAAACGCAACCTGGAGCAGCACTTTAAGTTTCTTGAAGGGTAAAAGATCATAATATCATTTTATGAATTTTTTTCTGTTGTTTTACAATGAAATAAGCAGAACCACCCATTCGCCACTACTCTTTAAAAGTAACTGTAAGTTTTGGGAAACTTTGTAGAATAATTCAGAATTTATTATCATTTTGCAAGAGGACACTATTCACTCGCCATTAAGCGTGCATGGTTTACGAATACCTCTTGATACCAGAAGGAAATTTGTTTGCGTCAAAAATGGGGTCTTAATGTTGCAGTTGCGATCGCAGTGTCGTGTTGCTAAGTCCGCTACTGCTATTGAATGAAGCGCAGAAAAGACTTCAACTCTGTCACTGTTCCGTTTCTAAAAGAAGGAATAAGCTACTCAGTATGTTGGGTTTATTTTTCTGTTATCACTTAATTTAGACGAATATAACAAAGAAATTTGCAAAATGCTTTCTATAAACATAAATGTAAAATATACTACGTTTGAATACAAATTTTCAGGCGTGGTGGTTGCCGCCATTCGTTTGAGAATTATGACTTAACTGGGAGGACTTCGTGGCTTTTCGTAAGCGTGTGCCGCTTAAACTAATTCAAACTTCTGCAGCTTACCTAATACTCACGCAAAAATGTTAAAGAATCAGCTGTCTAATTTTTCTGTAAAAACTTATTATACCTTTGACGAAGATTGAGAGTGCGGCTATTTTTCTTCAGGACGAATGACCTCATTGGAAGAAGAGTGGATGTTTAAAATGGGAGCGCCCAAACATGAAATGATCGCGACTTTAAACAGATTTTACTAATTACACGAGATGCCTATTGAAGTTTTATTACTAAATCCTTCTAACATTTTTTGCGAACATTGAAATAAGCCTAACTTTCCAGAAGGCTTATCCTTTCCTTTAATAATGCTACAAATTCTATGAAAAGACGCTGGTAATAATCTAAACTTTTCAAGTAATTGCCGCAAGACATGAACCATAGATTTGTTGTGGTGACTATTTAGAGTACTCAGATATTTTTGCTGTACAATTCCACTGAATTTCTAGCAATATCAAAAGAGCTAGTACTAACGATTCTCATGCATTTTCGAAACTACTATTCAAAAACCAGATAAGACTATATCATGTTCTTATACACCAAATGAAAGAATACTTGAATTACGTTTTTGGTTAACTCAAACGTCACAAATTGCAGTCACAAGTCAGAATCACAATGTGATTCCGTTTCACTTCTGAAAAAAGGTTGTATTTGTTGTGACCCGTTGAATTGTTACCCTACGATGGTGAGCTCATTTGGTGCATAAATTCCAGAAATTATCACTTCCCGTCTAGTGCCCATCAGTCTCGTGATCGCTCAGTGATTTCAAACCAGCCCAATTAGATTCCGTTACCTTGGGTCAGTCACTGCACAACGCACATAGGCAGGACAATGCTGGTCTATACCTATTCTTGTGTTTGTACAGGCTAGATGCGCGCTATCCTCAACCGAGTATTCTCTATTCTATCCACTAAGGATCATATTTATCTCAAATTGCATTGAACAGTTTATTGTCACTTGTGAGTAACTGAATGAGGGGCGAGGCGACAGAACGAACATGTAATACTATTTTGCTAACTTTCATTTGCACTCTTTCACCGAATAACTACAAAGCTCAATATGTACTTAACGTTGTGCAATGTTTTGTATTCAAAACTAATGCCAATAGGAAATTAGATGCTTAAGAAAAGATTCTTTATTCAATGTCTCCGACGAAGAAAAGATTTTTTATTCAATGTTTCCGGCGTTTTTAATCACTTATTTTAAAAACGTCGCAAATGTCGCAAAAGGGTAGAATGTTTTTAAAACAAGTAGTGTATGGGCAAACATCGTGTTTAATACACGCGGTAGCTATTTCATTCAAACAAACCAAAATGACGATGGTACATGTAGACTAGAATCTTGGTTGGCTAAGTCTAAGCATATCCTACAACTTTGTTTATTTTTCAAAGACGTTTTATTTCAGTGATTCTCGACCATTTTTCGCCATACGAACGAATGAAATGACCGTTCCTCTTTTTCCAAGACTGTCTGATTTCTTATGTTGCCCTATGCGTCTTTTCGCATTGTCAGAATGTCATACATTCCTTCCATGCCAATTTAATTATAAAAATTTGACATTCAACAAGAACCCGTAATAAGATTACCGTGGTTTATCAGTACGTACATGTAACTTTCCTTGGGGTTTAGACTGGAAAATATGACTCCTATTTATAACATTTCTCTTGAAAAGGAAATCAATGAAATGTTTAGAAATCTTCATTAGGTGTCAATTGTTTCACGACAAGGAAAGTAAAGAAAGTCAGAAATCCCAACAACAAATCTAATAATCTACGCTATTATTTCTTTTCTTTTCCATTATTGTGTTGCTTCCTGTGCAACTCCGTCTTCAAAGAAGCTTTCTAAGCTTTTGGGAGTGTTTCGAGGCGAGGTCCTCGCGAGGCGAGCCGAGGTATTTCGAGGCAAAAACCTACGTATCATCTGAACATTTTGGAGAATACGAACCTAATTGCTTATAGGTTTAGGGTTAGGTCAGTTGCTAAGTAACACATACACCAATCGGGAATTGTTCCGCCCCGGAAAGGAAAAGTTGGGTCATTTTTTTTCAAACCAATCACTTTGCGCACCTTGCGGCTAAGGGCAACCTCACGACTGACAATGATGTCTAGATAGAAAACATCTAGAATCACATACATGATGCAATATGAAACTCTGGTGTGTTAACCTACTCATTATGTCAAAAATGGCTATTTGGCATGTTCAAGCACATTATATTGATTATTGTTATGAGCACGTTACGGGTGTTTCAAGCGTCAGGACGCTCACGCGTAGAATTAGGTGTTGATTCACTTCATGGAAGTGCGTAGAAGTTCGCCTAGTCAATGTTAGGGGCCCGTCATGCATGTAACAGCATGTAATGGGGTGAAAATGGCGTTTCATCAAAATATTGCATAATGTAGCACATGACGGGCAACTGAGCACTAGTAAACAATTTCAAACTCATATCATGCAAGTTTGACGTGTTCGATACCTGCTGAAACTATGCTTCAAGCAAGCTTCAAGTATAACAACCTGGAGCAGGGCTTCAAGCATTTGAGCAGTGTTCAAATATACATGTGACGTGTTGAAGCAGTGATTTAAGCGTAGATGTGACAAATTGAAACAGTGCTTCTAGCGCACATGTGACAAGATTGAAGCAGTGCTTTTAAGATGCGTGTGACAAGTTGAAGCAATGCTTCAAGCGTACGTGTGACGAAGTGAAGCATTACTTCATCCACACATGAGACAGGTTGAAGCAGTGGTTTAGAGATACTTACGAAAAGCTGAAGCAGTGCTTCAAGCATTACGTGTGGCAAAATAAAGCAGTGCTTCAAGCATACGTGCAATCAGTTGTTGCAACACAATTATGGACGATGGTACACCAAGTGCTACATACTTCACATTTTATATGTTCTCTAATAAAGTAATGTTATAAATCATCTCCAAATTCCAGTATTTTACACCTCTTTAAAATGAAATAAAAAGATTATTTTTATTAAGGCAATTGATGCCTCAAATCAGCACATGTTTCTAGTGTTTTAGGTGAACATATATTATATTATCCCTAACATTATTTTACACACAAAATAGTGACATTATATGTACAGTGTCTAGTGTACACTCATAATCATTCTGTATTCACTACTCCCCTCAGTGCAGGTAAACGAAGTTTGCCAAGACGTCAGAAATAACTTGCGGTTGTTGGAAATGAATAAGACAGGTCGCGGTTTACATCACAGGTTTTCATTAAAATACATAACAGTCCTACGAAACACAACATGCTTATAGATAGAATAGAAAAGTATCGTTTCTCCAGAAACTCCTGTGGCGTTTTACTTGTTCAATGTCAGGATGATGGCAACGGATCCTGCAACATATGACATACATGTAAGCAGAATGTCAACCTGTAAACTCATTTAAGCTTGATCTCTCACCCGCTTTACGGGAATCGCATGACACCAGTAACTGAATTTGTAAGAACCTTTGAGAGCCCGTATATCAGCCCATCAGCCCAGCAGCTGCAAATTGAGACGGTGAAATGGAGACATTTACCCAATCTAGAAAATGTAATTGCCAATTGACTGGTGAAGTACGAGAAGGACGTACTCTGTGTGTGTCCTATAACCGATCATCTTAGAGTTAAACGGTCACACAGGTATTCTGACATGGA
Organism: Tubiluchus corallicola; assembly: GCA_030141605.1. Classification (NCBI taxonomy): domain Eukaryota; kingdom Metazoa; phylum Priapulida; class Priapulimorpha; order Priapulimorphida; family Tubiluchidae; genus Tubiluchus; species Tubiluchus corallicola. The sequence goes on from JAQGDQ010000213.1 coordinate 78,710, forward strand.
CCCGTCATTGATGGACTGTGACTGTGAAATGAGAGAGCCTTAGATATCTTCGAAAATGGTGTTATTGCTACCATTTTGATTTCAACCAATACGGAATTCGTTCTAGCACATTCTTGTGAAGTTTAATGACAATCCACCGCTAATTCACGTTGCCTTTAGCTTTTTTTAAAATGTCATCCCCAACAGCAGCAGCAGCAGCAGCAGCAGCAACAGTAGCAGCAGCAGCAGCAGCAACAGTAGCAGCAGCAGCAGCAGCAGCAGCAGCAGCAGCAGCAGCAGCAGCAGCAGCAGCAGCAGCAACAACAACAACAACAACAACAACAACAACAACAACAACAACAACAACAACAACAACAACAGCAACAACATCCAGATGAGTAGCGATTTGGGTTGATTCTTAGAATTTCTTTTCACCACAAACGTAGAAACATTCTCAGAACCACAAACATCTTTTGTAGGGGTTTCTTCTGGTTTAAACAACATACATATATCTTATCAAGTGCTGTCTCATTTTGCGGCATTCACGTGCTGCTGATTTTTTTAATTTCTGTCAATGAGAAGTGGGAAGAATGTTAAAAAACACATTATAAGAAATATTATAAAGTTAAATATTTAAAAAATACGTTCAGAATTACTTGTAATACTTATAAGTATAGCAAGTCTATCATTTCTTGTTCATATATAGGAACACAGTTACAGACTGATAATAAGAAGTATTAGTGGATTGATGCTTGCGGGCAGTAAGAAATACGCATTAGGTAATTGAAATTAGAGTCTTGATATTCAAGATTTTGTGCAATACAGCATTGCGTTTATCAGACCAGATCATGCAGCGATCATTACACAATTTTGAACCTCATTAGATTTACATGGCGGCCAAAGAGTGGGAAGAAAGTAGTGCAACCTCATTAGGTAGTTCCGATAGCACTGTAGCCTCGGAGGCAAAGCCATTGATAGCACGTCAACATAAGATTTTTGCAAAAACACAGTCTCAACGTAGTGTGTTACGTTGCTTGCACAAACTGTAAAGAATTCCTTAAGTCGATAAGAAAGATCCACAAGGAAGAATTTAAAAACATGACGTTTCACTCCACCACAATGGCTTATAAGGCGGCGTGATTTTCTTTCATCCCTTTCTTGTGGGATTTTTTTAACTGTTTCAATTTTACCATTACGAGTTATTGCCGAGTTAATCGTTTCAGCTGTTAGTCACATCCACACACATGTTAGTTACATTTTGTGTGTGTGTGTGTGTGTGCGTGCGTGCGTGCGTGCGTGTGTGTTTCGTTTTTGATTTAAATAAAATTTTTGATTTAAAAAAATGCAACCACATTGTATTTACGCCAACTCGGTTGTTCACTTTATATTTCAACTTTTTAAAGTCGCTGAATTCCTCATCATGCTGAATCATTTGTCTTCCTGTCAGCTCTCACCAGGAGGGATGGTCGATCTGTCGGTATCGATCCACTTAACGAAGTGTGTTAAATTTTTCAAAGAAATTTAGACGGGTCGATAATGTCTTTGTAAACAGCGTTGGCGTTTGCAAAAGTGTCACGACTCGATCAAACTTGCGACACCCTTTTGCACTCGAGCTTGAAGCCACGTAATTTTCCGGTAATTTGCAGGTTTAACTTGAGATTCCCCGTGAGGCCATTGTTGTTCTAACAGCGCCAGCGGCAAAGTGGCATGCCACTATTATTTTTACTAGCATGTTTTTAACTACATAAATGTCAGCTTCTATCACATTACAAGCAGGCGATTAAGAGCAATTAAATCCAGTGTTTGATGACTGGCAAACTGATTTTTTCGTTTGTTTGCATTTGTTTGTTTCATTGTTTGACTGTGTGTCAACGTAAGTTGGGTTCTAAATTCGCTTACACTTACTTCCTTAGTGGGAGGAATAGTTGGAATCAATCTGTCAAGAGAAGCCACCCAGATATAGGTTGATTGATAGACATTGATTTATTTAATAGTCAGGTCCAATATTAATTGACTTTACAGTCAACCACAGTCTGCGTGTACACTCAACTGTTTGCCGTCTATATGCCGGCTCCAGCGACTGCAGAAAACCTTAAAAAACCTTTCACAACGTTTTTGTTGGAAATAAGCAGTTAGACCTCGCCGGGTGTGCGAGCACTAGACTGTCATTAGAATCACGCACCAAAAACCGAGGAAATACAACCACGTCACCTGGGAAGCTGAATGATAATTTCTATGCGCGACGCTCCTAATTGTCACTTATCGACGAAATTACTGCATCAAAAACAATCTGACATTTAAGCTGCACTAGAATAATTAGCAAAACTCTTCACGGCTTTTGACAGGAGACAAAACCCATTACCCATCAAAAAATAATGAAATCACGTTCTTTCTCAGATTTTCTGTGAGAAACCAGATAACCGCCAGAGTAGCTAATTATATAATATATATATGTATATATAGGTAAAAAGCTGACGTAAATAATATATTAACTCGACTTGTTCAAAGTATAAATGACTACTATACTCGCAATTACTCTGGGTCATTAAAATTTTGTTAACAGATCTACGCTTCCTTGTTAGTTAGCTCTCTCAGGTTTTCTGATCAAGTCATCTTTTTCATTTCAAAAATCTCTCTTGACCAGTTCACCAACCAAGTGAAAGAATATATTTGGAAAGTTCGTTCCATGCAAGAAATACAGATATCAAGTTAATCGCGAACTTGACGACAAACTTTTGCACTCGCAATTACAAAAGTGCCATCTCCTTATTTAGTATAAAAAGAAAACAAGTATCTACGCTGTAACTTCTTATAATCATCAAGCGTTGTTTTAAATTCGTGTTTAGAACGCATTGCGCACAACACCATCATCAATTCCTCTTTGATTTCATTTCTGCTGACTGTGAAATGTGAACTGAATTGTGACTTTTCAGTTAGATTACTTGCATACGAATGTGTCACTTGAATGCACGCAAGTTTCATCAGTTCCTGGACATATAACAGGCTAATATCGGGCAATGAGTTTCACGTTTTCCTAAAACCCATTAAATTACCTGGACATAGGTATAAATAGTTTCCTAAATTAGCTGGCAACTAGCGATATCATTAATTAATTATGACTGTAATTGTCAGAATTTTTATAAACCATTGCGGTTTATTTTACCAACATTACCCATTGCGGGTTGAAGAAAGGAGACACTGAAAAAAATGTTGACTAGTCGGGATATGAACCCGAACCCGTTGCCTGAGATGGCAACCGAGCATGACAGAGCAGGCCTAAGATCTCCTCCTTGTAGCTCACAATCCAACGTCGCTGTTGGATTGTGGTACATACATACATACACACACACACACACACACACACACACACACACACACACACACACACACACACACACACACACACACACACACACACACACACACACGCACGCACGCACGCACGCACGCACGCACGCACCCACGCACCCACGCACGCACCCACGCACGCACCCACGCAGGCACCCACGCACGCACGCACGCACGCACGCACACACACACACACACACATACACATACACACACACACACACACACACACACACATACATACATACATACATACATATACATACATACATACATACATACATACATACATACATACATACATACATACATACACACACACACACACACACACACACACACACACACACACACACACACACACACACACACACACACACACACACACACACACACACACACACACACACACACACACACACACACACACACACACACACACACACACATATACATATACATATATAATTACATACATATACGTTTTGCATTTTTTCTACTTTTTTTGTATATGACTTCCATGAAGAAACTGTTCTGATTATCGGACGTCTGAGACGTCATCTGTGAGGAAGAGGATGTCTGACCTTCTTTATGAACAATAAGGTCATAAGGTCACTAGTCGCAATTAGTGTGAAGCTACGCATAGTTAAGATGACCGTTCCATTCTGTTTGACGGAGTGAATGATCCGTTAGTCAGTCAGTCAGTGAGTATGAGCTTAATTTAAGCAGATGTGTAAGAAAATAAACGAGAAAACGTGCAGGTGAATGAGTACTGAGGTAAATAAGCGATAAATCAATATGTTAAGACAGAAAGTATTGCAGTTATAAAGGGCCGCTCATTGGCCTTTCAGACTTACGTTTTTGAGAAATTAAAGAATAGATCAGCATTTCTATATCTGTATTTCTACATGTTATTCGTTATTTGTGTTGTGTCCTTAAATCTATTGTTGTAAATATAAGTTGTTGAATGGCCATTAGTGCTGTTGTTTGTTAAAATGAGCGACGGTTAATAAATATTGTTCTTGAAATGTGTACGTACATTGGCAGATTTAGCGAGATTGTGAAACACCTGCTTAATTATTGAAGAAATGTATGTAACAGAAGCCAATGCGCTAATCCATTAGTAGCATGGGATGGTAATTGCTTCGCACATAACAGAAATATCCGTAAAAGCGTTACGCTTTGCATAAGCTATGTATTTACCAAGGAGGGAAGATATTTTGCAGATAATCAAGCAGTGCCCTTGATTTATTGCTAGGATGCAAGCTGGTACGAGTATAAGCCCCCCACAAGATAGTCAGACTTGGCTATTCTTAAACCGATATTTAGATATGACAAAGGCGCCTCAGGATTACTATAATATTTGAAAAAAGAGTTAATTTATTGCTTTTATAAAGTAGGATTGAAATACTAATTTAACCGCCTCTTAACGCACGGTAGAAAACAATAACAATAATCTCACAATTATGTCACGATAAAAACATTATTAAAAGCATATATGATCGTATAAGCACATTTAGTACAATTAACATGAGGATATCAATTAGAATATTGCTGAAACGTTTTTAATAAAGATGTTTTATTGTATATTAAGTATAAAAGTTATTGTTCTTGGAGTTAAGAATTCATTGGTTTTACAAATAATAACGTTTACCTCCCATGTAATATGTAATATAAGATGCAGAATTGTACAATATAAAATATATTTTTTGTTTTACCAAAAGTTGATAGTGGTAAAGTTGGTAGATATGAAAGGTTTTAGAGTACTAGTAAAAAGACTCACATGATCTTAGTTTCTGGAAATTGTGTGAAATTGAGTTAATGCGGAAATCATCCTTTGTTTTAAATTTAGTCTTGTCCATATTATATTAGTCAGAACACTAGCCATTTGGATGTCAATTTAAAATATATTTTATGTGCAGCCTCGGAAGCGAAATCGTTTTAAGTTTTCTTCGCTGCTCCTAGCGGATGCTTTGCTAACTTGACTTTAATGACTCACACACTGCTTTGTGGTGAAACTTTAAAGCATGTTTGCGAAAATTCGCAGCTGAAGTTGCATTGGTACACGCAAGATAGTCAAGCTTCCTTTACACTGTGAAAATCTGGTTATCAGGAGTTAAAGGTAGCTAGCTAATATCCAGTAAAACGGATATTATATGTGGGGAAGACAACAGGAAGATCAACATTACAGTTAATTATGTTTGATGTTATACGGTTGTTAGAAGGAAGATCAAACACCCAACGCCGGTATAACATATTGGGGTTTTATTTAATATAGCAACACCCAGGGGGCAACACAATTTGATACAGGCGTCGTCAATGGATAAATGATTAATGTAGCTAGGTTCTTGCATGCACGTCATACATTGTTGTATTTATACTGATTGGTCCCGATGCTATTAGCTTTCCTGTTTAGGGTAACAAGGGACATTTTATTCCTTTGAACGTTTGCTCATTTGTACTTGCTAGAGCACTGAATATTCCGTTAATGTTATAAGGAGAATGATAAGGTTAATGTAATCCTTTGCTGGCTCTCTCTTCTCTCTCTCTCTCTCTCTCTCTCTCTCTCTCTCTCTCTCTCTTTCTCTCTCTCTCTCTCTCTCTCTCTCTCTCTTTCTCTCTCTCTCTCTTTATGTAAACTGCCATTGTCTTTAACGGAAAAAATCCTATTAATATTCAATACTAAATACTATGTAAGACATCTTGATTTTTAAGGCATGCTAGTTAAATACATCGTTATTTTGAGTCACATAATTTATTAAATAAAAAGCTTGCTTAAATAATAATAATTGTGGAAAGAATTATTGCTTTAATAGCACCACGTAAAAATTAACCAAAAAGTCCTTCAGTAGAGGATATGGTTGCCTCCATTACAATAAATCGTTAATATAATATTCTAGCTGCAAATTATAAATAATGTGTCATTCTAGTAGTGTTTTTCAGTTACATTCATTAAAAAGTCGGTACTAAGGTTGGAATTCCAATTAAGGTCAACTATACATCGAAGCCCATAATGACAGAAATAATTATCATCGTATTATATCCTTTGCTATGCTATCATATCTGTCTATAACAGCACTTTGTGTAGGATTTTTATACATTTTTGAAAGAAACTAACTTTTCGCTTTTAGTGGGAACAATCGTGTACTGGCTGACTCCAAAATTCGATCATTCTGAGGCCCAGTTCGTGGAGTTCAAGCAATCTCAAAGAAATAGGTTCAAGCCTTCGTGAAGCAAAATGGAAATGGAATTCTGACTGACAAAGAATTTTCACTCATGTTTTTGATGGAGCTGAAATTTGTAAATCCGTAAAACCTTCCTTCTAACAGCAAGTCAACAGATTACCCAGGTTGCAACAAACGACCGCATGATAGTATTGTGACATTACCAGTGTTAAGCAGGATGAAAAACTTCAAGTTGCAGGTTTTAACGAATGCTTTACATTAGAAATGAGTCATGTAATGGGGTTAGGCAAACCTGGTGACATTTGCAAGTAAATTTATCACTTTCTGACAACCAAACGATTGGCAGTGTTTTGCTGATAGCTTTGCGCAAACATCAGCGTTAAGAAGCTGTAGCACGCAAACGTTGCAGCTTAACTTCAGTCTAACATAATTGCAAAAATGTTGGCGTCGATTTTAAGATGTTAATAGCCATTGAACATGAAATATGTCGTATTGGTCTGACAATGAAAAACAGATTCAGTCAGTCATTGCATAAATGACACCGCTAGAACTTAAAGGTCATCTTTTCTTCAAAAATGCATAAAAATGATGTACAAAAGACTTGTGGTTTGCAGTATAAACAAATATGAAAACACATAACATATGCTATAACACCGAGATAACTCTTGCTACATGGGCTATTATGTCACATTTGATTTTAGGTTGTATTTCAAGGTTGACTTTTTAGTAAATTTAAACTCCAAAACGCTAATAGATTGACACATTGTACATGTTTTGCAGATAAGAAATAATGTTAGGCCTATTGGTTATATGCAGTAATGGATATCAAAGGCAACAGTATCCCTCTATTTAGGGAACTTCAAGTAAATTTCCAGGTGGTGCCCTTAAAGCAACTGCTTTTACTCAGTGCAGTTATTTGAGTAACTAATTATGTTACTTAAAACAAAAAGGTATTTTTGACTAGGGTGACTTAAATGTCAAGAAGCCATAATTGACTTTGAATATTAGTGACAATTTTTTCTTAAAGATGTAGCGGGTTATTACGTCGAACCTATTCATGGTAAGCCGGGTTGTTAAAATTTTTTACTTATACATACACACACACACACACACACACACGCACGCACGCACGCACGCACACACACACACACACACACACACACACACACATGTTAATGAACATCACAAATGTTAATAAAGAATTACATCTGCATATGACATTCATCAGTGCATAAAACACTGCAAAAGACAAATGCGTCGGGTGTATAGCTATCACTACACACACAATGAACATTGACATTTGCAACATACAGATACTAAATAAATCATTTTATATTTACAATATATACACACGTTTACATTAAAACGTTTTGATTTTACAAGATTATGAACGGGGAAAAATGTAATCACTCTGCGTATAAATATTGTTGTTTTGGTATACAGGATGTTCAAATCTAGTTAAAACGTATTTTTTTATTTTTTTAAAGTTAGGTAAAGTTGTTTCTTAATCTTTAACTTCTTTCGGTAAAGTATTCCATAATCAGATAGCTTGCTTTGATAAAGAATTATTTCCGTATTTGTTGTTAGTTTTAATTTGCAACAGATTACCAGTACGAGAATTTAGTGTTGGATTTCGAAGAAGTGGCAATTCATTGTTCCTGAAAGGTATATTTATTTTATTATATGTATTTATATAGAAATATTAGTGTTGGCAGTCGAGGTGGGCTTCTAATATTGGAATTTTTAGTTGTTGCCTTAACGCAGTTGCCGAAAATCTTGATGCAGTTGATGATTTAAATGAATACCCAGGGAATAATTTTGCAAAAGATTTAGTTTAATAAATTTCTCCCTTTTTGTATTATGAAATAATTTGCAACCATGTAGATAATGAGGAAGTATTAGGGTTTTGTAAATTAGTGTCTTAGTATTTAGATTTAGTTGTCTTCGAACTTGCCTTAAATAAGATGTACTAGCTGGCATTTTAGAAAAAATGTTGTTAAATTGTTCATTCCATGATAAAGTATTGTCTACATGAATTCCAAGGAATTTCGCTGTTTTAGTTTTTTCTACTTGTAAAGTTATGTTGTTATGAGATAAAACCATAATTTCTGTTTTACTCTCGTTCATTTCTAAATTGAAGTAGTTAACACACGGATAATATGGACGGTTTTTAGAGTACTATCATCACACAAGCTAGTTCTAACTGTCTAATTTTCTTAGTTTTTGGAGACAGAGAAAAAGAAGGAGAAAAAAGGAAAATGGTGCAAATTTAGTAACATGAATACTGAATGTACGCAGAAGTGTAAGTGCGCCAGTTCTTACTGTAACTGTTAATATGTAGTTCAAATGTAAAGAAAGAAATCTCGAGCAGATCTCGTGAAAGCTAGAATTTTTCTTTATTTTTTAAGTGTAAATAATTCGCGACCAATATAGATATATATATATCTATCTATATATATATATATATATATATATATATATATATATATGTGTGTGTGTGTTTGTAGCCGATATAAACTCGTTTTTACCTTCAACCTTCAACTCTGCCGTTGAATGGGCTTCTTTTCTAGTGATTTATATGACATTGTTGCCAAACGTTGTTACATTTAGAGACTCGAGCATTCTCCTAAGCGTTTGAAATTGTTCTAGAAATATGGCTTTCCCCGAATTATCGTGCATTCAACTCGCACTGGACCCAACAATCAAGCTTAATAATCTCAATGAACGAACTTTGTTTCATAAGCTCTCCCACTGCATGAAATTACGCCAGCGTCAATTTCTACAAGCAGAATAAGTTATAACTATTATCTTATTCAAAGGTCACTGTAGTAAGTGGCTAGTTTGATCGGTCTCTACAGTTATACTAATTATTGAGCAATGTATGTTCGGTTCAGTGACATTCTTTGTCTTCGATTGTGCTTTCAATTACTTTTGTTTCCTTTTAACTGTTTTCTAGAAGAGAAGGGCTAATTAAAAAGGACCGACTGACTATTCACAAAATTTTAGGAGAGCAATTATTGCGCTCACTTACCGCTGAACTGTGGAATGATAGCAAGGGTAGGAAAAGCTGCGTTCGACGTCTGCTTGGCCGATTGCTGCACAACGTTCCTGCCTGTTACATCTAAATGCTTTGCAAAATGAAAAATTTACAGCAGTTTTTGGCTTTGCTTTTGGCTCAAATTCCACGAAAAATTGAGAAAATAAATGATAATAATGCAAGAGTGTGGTTAAGAAAGAGTGAAAAGAAGCCGAGAAATAGCGAGGGAGAGATATAGAGAGAGGGAGTTTTCTGCTACAAAAATAATTGGTTTTAACCATAAAGTTCTATTGGTTGAAAAGTACTAGCTGATAACTGTCCTTAATAAATCCGTTGTATCATTGATTCATTAAGAATGACTCGATCTCAGACTTTTTGTATAACATCATATGACGTGGGATCTGTGTAATGTTCGATGTCCGCAGTATAACTGACTTGCTCTTTTTTAGATATTCACTAGTCTACACTTCCTAGTGGCGTTTCATAAGATGTTTGTAGGCTGCTTGTCTACAGTCCTGGAATATGTGCACTGTATTTCGACTGACCATATTATCTTCACAACCGCTTAGGATTTTTAGCATGAATTTAATAACCACGTCTAATGGTTTAATTACTGTGTCTAATGGTTTTAAGCCACATATGTATTCAAGTTTTTTGCATGTTTAAATAACATACCTATCGCCGTTTTCATTAAATACTAAACTATGTCATCAAAAACGATTTTTTGGTATTGATCGATGCCACATAAGCGTAGACAATCATTGACAAAATGACAGCTTTGTGTATCGGTACCACAGTTTAAAGACTTAGCATTTTTTACATCTATGATATTTTTGTTTGATGAGATGCCGTCTCTTCCAGACTGTCTTTTTAACTTCATCTGCTTGCTTATTGTAATTTAACTGTTTGTCTATTGTTACAACTAGCATTTTACTGGCTTCACGTATTTGATTCCTTGAGTTCCTAATGGTATTGTGACGTTGTGAAATTCAAATGGGATTACTTTGGTTTTATTGGAGCCAGAGTTTCTACCCAGCCTCCATTTAAAGCACCACTACTGAACGTCACAACAATTTCGGGCTGTATGATGTCACTGCTTAGGGGATGAATGCGACACAACAATACTGCCATAAACAGAATATCTCTGGGCTGGTAATGTCGCTAAACATGTCATTTACAAAAAAAGATGAAAAGTAGACGGAACAGTGCAGAGCCTTGCAGAAGGCCAGTATTGTAGTTTCTCTTTGGTGCTGTGTAGTCCCCCATATTTAAACACGTTTCTATTTTACAGGCTGTCCCCAGTTAGCCCGAGAATTGTAACCAGCGATTTCACTAGTCATCACCTTGACTAGCAGACCATCTATCTATATCCTATCGAATGCGCGTTCATAGTCACAGCAGATCCCCTTACATTAATTACCCTTAAGAACTTAGTTCTGAAGCACCAAAATCATTCTCACATGATATCTAACTGTACTGTGATTGGGCTTAAACCACTCTTGCGTCTAGCAAATTATTAAGTCCAAAGCTACCTGTTAGATATTAATCTTTCAAGTAAGTTGCCAAAGTAGGAAGATATGGCTATTTATCTGTATGATCCTGGTTAACTTGCTAACAAATTAAATTCCACATTTATCAATCTCGGAAAATTTGACAACATGCCACACCAACATAATGCAAATATACACAATATATACAAAAACCAATCAGTAATACAATCCACTTTCTCATTTACTAGCCTCACAGAATACGACATCTTTAGAATATTAAACAGTTTAAATATAAATAAAGGAAGTGGACCCTCAGACATGCCAATAAAGATCTTAAAAGACTGTGCCAGCATCATTACTCCTCATCTAACATATATCACAAACCAAGTCTTAATGCGCTCAGAATTTCCAGCAGTGTGTAAACATACAAACATAACTCCAATACACAAGAAAGATGCTAAAGATGATGCTAAAAACTACAGACCAATCTCAGTAGTGCACGTACTAGCCAAAGTATTTGAAAGAGTTATCTACAACCAAATAAACCATTACATTGAAAATAATAAGTTACTGTCAAATCATCAATTTGGTTTTAGAAAACTACATTCTACAATAGACGCGATAATTGATGCCACTGAAAAGTGGCGTTACAACTTAAATAAAAATAAATATATAACAGCAGCATTTTTAGATCTAAGTAAAGCTTTTGACAGCCTCGATCACAATTTACTACTAGACAACTTACGCCAACTAGGATTCGATTATACTTCTCTCAAACTAATAAATAATTACCTACACAATAGAAAACAACGAGTCAAAGTGAACAAACACACTTTTTCAACATGGGACACACCACAGAGAGGCATCCCACAAGGTACGATATTAGGTCCATTACTCTTTTGTTTATACGTTAATAAAATTCATTTAGTTTTACATAATTCAGACTTAACACAATATGCCGATGATACAACACTCTATACAGCACACGCAGACTTTCTAACATCAAAAAATAATCTAGAAAAAGACATAACAAATATAAATGCAGCATTTAACTATTTTAGTTTAAAAATGAATGATGATAAGACAGAATTTATGGTAATATCACCCAAATCCAATGACATTACTTCTAATGCAACACTAAAAGTAGGTGACTGTTCCATAGAACAAGCAAAAACTGTAAAACTTTTAGGCATTACTGTCGACAATAAACTCACTTGGGATGAACAGTTTCATCAAATGCACAACAAGATGGCATTAAGCACGACATTCTTACGCCAAACCAGAGGCCATCTAACCAAGAAAACAAAAATTCTCATCTACAAAAGTCTAATATTACCACATTATCTATATGGTTGCACTTTACTTCAAAACGTTAAATACGAAAACTTTAGAAAACTAAATACAATGCAAAACTACGCACTTAGATTAATTCATGGCTACTCTAACAAAACTGCTAAACAACATGCTGCTTCTGCAACAAGCTTAAGAACGTCCACAAAAATACCAATATTAGAAGCCTATCGAGATTACAAAACACTGATATTTCTTTATAAATATATAAATAAACTGAGCATTCCATTTATAAACAATCCCTTAGCGTTTATTCCTGATACCACATTGAACACTAGAACATACAATTTAAAGCAAATTACAGTAAACAATAAATTTGGAAATAACTCTATATCAAAACAGGCCATACATTTATGGAACTTACTACCCAGTGCAATAAAACAAATAGAATCTCTCCACCACTTTAAAAAGAAATTAAAAGAATATCAATATAACAGGTTTCAACTTCCACATTGTGCATCTGATACTAATTACACGGACTCCACCTTCATATACCCCCGCCCCTGACTCCATATAATGATTAAAAATGAAATTTTTTTAAAAAAATTATGTAATGTAATACGTGTTATGTTAGTTTCGTGTTTCGTAATGTTAAATGTATAAATAGTGTGCACTATGTAATGTAAAATTTAATGTACTTTCCTATAATTGTTTGTAAAAATATTTTAATATGGTATTTGTAAATATGTTCATTATATTGTATATAGTTTGCACTTTAGTTTTTTTAGTATGCACTGGACGCATTTGTCTTGAACAGTGTTGTTATTTTAACATTACGCTGAGGCTAACTCAATTTTATTATAATGAGAGAACCGTTTTTATGACAAATAAAGAATTAATATATATATATATATATATATATATATATATATAACTATAAGATTGTTTATCTTGTTTCGGTAAGAAGATGACCTGAGACTGCTGCTATATCCATACTCGCTGTTTAAGGCGCATGTTGCTGAGCTGTAGAATGAGGTCCCAGCACTTGAACATGAGAGGATGATGCACATATTCATCTAGACTCTTACCACTAGTTTCAGTATATTTAATGGCCCAGCTTAAATCTCTCATGGTGGAATTTTTAGTTTAAGGCATTCGAGATCACCATTTCAGTATATTTAATGACCCAGCTTAAGTCTGTCATGGTGGAATTTTTAGTTTAAGGCATCCGAGATCACCATTAGCGAAATACTCGCTAGCCTCGCTGAGAATATTTTCCATCGTAGTGTTCTACAGAGGGCCACTCTGACATGACTTCAGCTGAAGAATGCCTCATGTAACGTATTGCACGTACCATTGTTATCACCGTCAGATAAGGTCTCTATTGATTTTTTGTAAGACCTCGAGAATTCAACCTTTTCTTTTCATTGATGTCTTCCGTGCATTCCTAGAACCAGTTATCACAAACCGCTTGAAGAGCTTCTGCAAATTGAGCCTCTAGATACGATTTCTTGCTTACTAAATTGAGATAGCTCGGGTATCGTTTTCTCGCTGTTTGGACTGCCTTGCATAAAGCTGACAGTTCAGGCATCCAAAAAGGTTTTGTATGTGAACATATTCGTTTTTTGCACAAAGTCTCGTCACTCGCTTCGTTTAACAGTTGTTTGAACAAGCCCCGTGTTTCTACAGGCTCTCCATCAGTAATCAGATCAGTGAGTTTATTGACATTGCCCGTATTTTATTTTCTAAACAGTCAGACCATCTATACCAATTGCTATTTGTTAGAACAAACACTTCATGGAAGTTTTGTTTGGAGGCATTTTGAGCTGCTATGCTGATTATTACTGTATAATAACCCATAAAAGGTTAATGAAAAAATGAATGAAAAAATTTACAGCATTGGACAGTCCTAAATTTGAAGTGATACATTTGGATTACTGCAAACTGATTATGGTTTTGCTACTTTTCACGTGTATTTCCGATTTCTGTACATAAAGGCGCCGTTATTGCTTAACTGAGACAGATGAAGAATCTGACTGTTTGAAAAATAGCTTTCTGCTTAGAGTAAATCGCAATACAACATCCACTAATGTCCCATCATGCTGGGAGTAAGCTTTTCTCTGAGCTGTGAGAATTATCTCAGTATCTTAGCAGTTGACACTCCGCCAGCACAAAACCTAAATTGCTTGCCGGGGTGTTGTACAAGAATTATTTTGTATAAACGCAATAATATTAGTTCGGCAAAACGAAATAATAATTGTTGAATTAATATCGAACATGGAGTTTCGTTATAATTCAATTCAATCTGACGATATTCAGTTCAAAAACAGCCTTCGCAATTATTCGAATTTTTGTGTTGTAGCAATAACAATAGTTCATGCGACTGTAGCGCTACATGAAATTATTTTTGATCTTCATGGAGCGTTCAGCTTAGAGAGATATTTCGCAAGTTCTTGCGCAAGTTCTCTGTGAGAGTACACTCGCAAGTGTGAACGGCTTTCCAAATTCTCTCGCAAGTTATTTGCGCAAAAACTCTCAGCAACTCTCACTGAGTTTGCAGAGAACTTACAAAGCTGTTCACACTTGCGAGTTTACTCTCAGAAAGAACTTGCGCAAGAACCTGCGAGAGAAAGCTCTCTAGTTTGAACGCGCCATTAGCGAGCCCATATGCATCAGTTTTGCATGCACGGCCGTTAAATTTGCTTTACACACTTCAGTACCCTTGTAATTTTCTGTAATTTTACAAGTAAAAATATTATTACGACGGCTCCCCCAACTATACATTTTAAAGTTGCGGCCTTTACGAAGTCATTACATAGCGGTGTTGAATACCAGGAATAAAACTGTCACTTTTGAGTGGCCTCATCGATTCAGCAGGTTTACGGACAGGTGTTTTTACCATCTCAGTACCTGTTCTATAAATCACGTTTCAGGTACACAAACAAGGGAACAAATTGAAAAACGCGAACTAAACCCCTGGCGACGAGTATCCACATCGTTGCAGTATAGAGTTTGCAAAATTTAAGAAATAAAATATAATTAAATTTGCGTACAAGTTACCATTATGCATTTCAACACTTATTCATAACTGACGAAAAAGCACAAATTACCACTAATAATACCGCAATAATATCACCAAACTTGGAAGAGAAGTACTTCTAGCAAACCAACTGTTTGTATATAAAACAAAATTTGTTAAATTGTAGAGTGTTGAACACCGAGGAAGAGCAGAACGAAAAGACTAGATTTTAGGTCACGATCCGCTAAAGGAACTTATGAGAAAATCATGCGCCAAACAAAAAGGGATTTTACTGACAAGTGTTTTGCTTGTTAAAAATGTGACTTTATCAAATCCACTTCCCTCAATAATGGTTCGGCTCTGTATCCATGCTGGCAAGCATCAAACTATTAGGAACGTCATTTAATTCACATCTTTGTTATTTCATATTATCACACTGACATGAGTAGTTCCATGCAAAATTGTTGCAAAACTATTTTCAGTGTTCCACGTTGCTATTCGGCTTGGCTTCCTATGCCAATGATAATTACGGCGTCTGCTTTTAATACTCGTCACGTAACTAATACACATACGCACGCACACACACGCGCACACACAAACACAAACGCACACACACCTTTTGACACTTTTTAGAATTAATCGTAATTGACTACTTATTACTTATTACTTATTAATTGACTTACTTGAGCAGTGCATACTATCATGTCTATTTAATCCATTTATTAAGCAACAGGCACATTGGTTAACTTAAAATAATTTGCACACTGTTTGTCACTCTTCTGTTTCTTTTTTTCGCCTCTCCCCCTCCTTCTTGCCTTCTCTATGTTTCTGTTTTCGTTTTCACCTTTGTTGCGCCACATCTCATCCACTCACTAGTCTCATATGCATTCGTCCACGTACCCTTATTCACATTTGTCCATTTAATATATATTTGTATGAATGCATCTTACGGACCCATCAGATTCAACCTAAAATCTTACATTATTCTATTTGCTTCCATTGCCACATTACTTCTAATAATGTGTGTAGCTGTAACTTCAAAACCTATTGAGCAGATAAACTAAAGGCAGGCTCTAAAGAAAATTTTGTTAAATGCGTTTCTTGTGCATTTCTTGTACTAAAACGCGACCCTCTTAAAAATCGACACCATGTAGCTGCTCTGTTGCTGCTTCATTTACGTTTTTCAACATTGGCGTGTGCCGTGTGAGACTGATAAAACGACATTGCTTTTCACCCGCTACTTAATCTGCCTGGCCATACCACGCATTGAAATTATTAATATTACATGGGTTATAAAGCGAATTATTAGTATCTTATTTGACGAATTCCAGAATTGAGCCCACTTGGTCAGTCCTGTTGTTGTCGTCCCCTTTGTTGTTATGAACACAGTCAAACTGTGTTGGACGCGTGCCGTCTATCTGACTCAACGTTCCGCGGGAATGTGACCAAGCTGTCTAGAATAGATTCTTGTTATTATTAAAATTGTCAGGAAATAAGCTTCTGCTGTTTTTTGGATTCATGTAAGGTAAACAAAGTTTATATAAAACCACCGTTCAGTCGTAAAACTTTTAAACTTGCAGAGGCTATCCTTATATTCATGCTAAACAAAAATATCGTCTGCGAAGTATAAAAAAGTATGTGAAATGTAAAGCAGATGACGGCATCTTCACAGTATTAACACAGCGGTAGTACGTTTGTCCGACAAGTGAGACACAAATTTAAACACCAGATACAATTTTAAAAAGTGATTTAGGCACTCCTGCTCGATTAATTTACTACCTTAATTTACTACCTGTGATTTCATTTTAGTGCAGATAAATAGTATGTTTAAATAATAAATAGATGTTTCAATCAAAATAATTTTGCAATCTGATCTCCGTAAAAGCCTTGGCAAGATGCACAAGACTGCTGGCTATACAGTGTAAAGTCAAAGCGCAAAATCTGAAATGCCACGCGCCGATTTTTGAACAAAATTGCAGCTAAAATAGCAATTCCAATTACAAAGCAGGAAGCGCTTTAATGGGAAGTTAAGAAGCTTTAAATATTAATATACACTATGATCGCATTAAGGTGCAGTGTAATTTAATTCCTTGTGACAGACCAATGTCCATGCAAGACGCTCGTGGATAATTATAACTTGATTACGCCTGGTCTACCGCGGTTACTTAAATAGTTTTTGAGTTGTTCACTGTTACGAGTTGATGCCTTAATAACAAAAAAAGCATATGGTTCGCTTAAAGCCGCTTTGCTGGCAGATAAAAGATGACTATTCTGAAACCACAAGCTGGCATTAAGATAGTACGTAAACGAAGCAAAAACCCTTAATAACAGTCACTGGTATAATCGCATTAATTTTTAACACAACAAAATCAGCTATAAAGCAAATCGAACGAATATGTAGTTAGAACTAATGGCTTAGAAGCGATTTATGTGGCGAAATTAAGTGTTCTTACGTCAACAGTAGTCGCAAACAGATGCGTTAATGTATCCGTGACTTGAATTAAAATAATAAATTAGCGCAAATTATTCTCTTATCAACTGCGTAATGAAACAGATTTCTGTCAACTAAAGTAACGCTATAGGTTAATTACTATTCTTTGACAAAGTGGTAATTAACTATCGGTTTTCTTCGGTGCTACGATTGTCAGTATAGTATTGATGTAAATACAATTACTTTTTGAGGTTTTAGCGGAGATTCGACAATTCGTTTTTATTTGACGTATCAATTATCAAGAAAATCTTGAAGCCTCTGCAGCGCAACTCGCGACAAATATATACCCTCACTTCTCATAAAGCCGTGTATCAACAGATTTAAAATATTAAATGTTAGACAGTCTAGGTGTCACGCATCAGTTTTATCTGGCAACAGCAAGCTCGATTTCAGAAACTCGGCGAATTTTGATATTTGCGACCTGTGCACTGAACACGTTAACTTTTAAAAAATATACTCTAATAGCGAATTAAACGACAATCAGTACGGTGAATGAATCCACCCAGCGGGTTTTTTTAAAAAGGGTACGGAACTGCGGTATTTTTGCTGCTGTGAGTTCGTTGGCTCCGCTATCATTAGTGCATCTAGTACAAACACACTCTTCATACTCTTGCTCTTCATAATCAAAATGAGAGTCCTAACACCCGTTGCATTATATAATCTTCTGAGTTGAAACGAGGTCTTTGATATTCGTTCTTTATTATTGTTGTTTCTCCGCTACGACGTATATAACTCCAAAACCAGGCTTCCTGCAATCAGCAAACTCGCAGGGTGTACACCTAGGGGTTCGAACATGACGTAGGCTCAAAGGGTCAAGGACACTAGACATTGGACATATGTTTTAGTTCAATATGTTGAGCTTATTAATTTCGTTCAAGCATTCTTAGGGTAAAAAGACAAAGATGTTAATCCTGTACGCCAATAGAGTAAAGTACTCTTGTTTACAAAATAACAGTGTCAGAAGTATTTAATGAATGGTTCATTACTTGCTTTGCATGCTGTATGCAAGAAAATTTGAATTATTAGCAAAAACAGTTTAAAAAACAAACTTAGAAGTTGTTTATTAAATTTTTTTACAAATTTATCAAAAGTTTATATAAATTGTTATTACCAAAATGAACAGCGTTACAGTTACTATTGTTATTATTATTACAACCCGATGGTAATAATAATTGTTTGAAAGCACTGTATGAAATATGCTCAATGCTTTTGTAAAAGGAAAACGAGCGGTGGCGCGCTGATGTAAAATGAGGTGGATGTTTAACATCTGTCATGATAACTCCATGAGTTTTTTATCAGCTTCTCTATAATGCGCGAAATTCATTTCAGCGAGGAAATTTTTCAGCGCGTGATTGATACATGTTCCGTGTGCATGTATAGCGATTGCAGTTACTGGTAAATGCATTATTAATTTTAACATTCACGATTTATGCTCAGATGTAAATTGTCACTGTTGTCAATATTGCAAATTTACAACCATATTCCTCAGTGCTGGTAATGCTGGTTTAGGTCGGTACCTCTGTCTTAAATTCAGTAAAATAAGTAAAAATTGAATAACTGAACTAAATAAGTGAATAACTGCCGACGTATAGGACAATCATATTATTTACCAATACATGTGTCACTGAGCTTAATTTGTCAATACGAGCAACGTGATTCAGCTTAATTATTGTACATTATAATTCATTAGTTTGCTTGTTGTTAAATGTAAAATGTTCTAGTCACGTTTTCATTAACTTGTTGATTTTATTTGGAAATAGGGAACAAACACGAGGCTTTCACTGGGTAGCATCGCATTTATGCATGTGGACACGTAAAGCCTGTTAGCTAAACGCTAATCAATAAAGAGATAAATTAGAAGATTTGGGTTAGCTAGCCGACGAATTATATGTGTCACTGTCTCACTGAGCTTAATTTGTCAATATGAGCAACGTGATTTAGCTTAATTATTGTACATTATAATTCATTAGTTTGTTTGTTGTTAAGTATAAAAAGTTCCGGTCACTTTTTCATTAACTTGTTGATTTTATTTGGAAATGTGGAAACAAACCCGAGGCTTTGTTTGGATAGCACCGCATTTATGCATGTGGACACGTAAAATCTGTCAGTTAATCAATAAACAAATAAATGAGAAGATTTAGGCTTGCTAGCCGATATATTACTATCTTTGAATAACAGTAACGAGTAAAAAGTGATTGAAGTCTGTTGTTCTTGATTAAAAAAGCAACTTTTTTGGATTACGCGTTTCCCATTGAAAAAATGGATCCATAACGTAAGCCCAAGAAAGTGGCATTATTGTAATTAATGATAGGCACTCAGTTGTTCAGAGTATACAGGTAGTGTTTTGTGGGAAATGATTGCCACCCCGAAAACAGCTGGCTGGAAATTCAAACTAAAACAAAGATCAGACTGTGCGCGGTTTATAACATACCTGATAATTTTAATTCTGTTAACATTGCGGTTGGGCATATTTTAGTTTTTAGAATATTGGCAAAAATATTCTACGCCGTATAATTACTATAACTGAAAACTTGTTACCAAGTGTTTTAACTGAGTTACTGAAAGTGACGTAACTAACTTCATGAATTATACCTGTACCTCCGCAAGTTTGATCAAGCAAGCTTGTTAATACTCACTCACATCTTTGTACTGGGTGACTATCATACATTGATTTCACATCTGACGTTCCTAATTATTTCACATCGATTGAACTAGATAGGGCAAAGGTCCTTTCAAAAGGCCATTAAAGGGGCGTTGGGTAGCCCTATTCCCTTAATGGGTTGCCTCTACTGTAGTCATTGAAGGGCCTTGGATAGCCCTACTCCCTTAATGGATGGCCTATGCTGTAGTAGTTAAAGTCATATTAATATAAATGTAATACCTTAATTACCATAACCAAAGCTAATAGCCAAAAAGCTAATAACAAGATAGGACTAATTTGTTACACTTGAGCCAATTGATCGTGAAATACTGACACAAAATACTGAATATGAAATTATGCTGTAGGAAGAAGTCACTTCCATTATTAAAGACATTTATCCAAATAGAATGTGAATTTCAACTTTGACGATGCAACAATAAGATAATCTAACAATAAGGTATGCAACAATAAAATAACAATATTTGAAAAGAATTCCTATTCCACTATATTTGAGAAGGAGGAGGAGTACCTAGCAACCATAATTACACAAAACTATGTGTCAGATATTACACCAACCCCGAAGAAAAAAATTTATATGATCAAGAAACCTTGTAAGTATTCATGTTGAGAAGCATACCTTGGACCAATGATTATACTAATTTTGCACCTCAGGGAGAAGCGCCACGTGGTGCCAATTTTAGGCATCATAATTGGATGAATGGTACGCTTTATTATAAAGCCGGGAAGTTGTAGTTGTGCTTATCGTGATCTAGGTTGTGGTTAAGCTTCTATATAATGATACACTAATAAGTCAAAGAGTCGAGCAGGAGAATACGAAAGATAGCAAATGGCAGTAATTGCCTCTTTGCTCACGTCTGCAGAAAAATATGTATCATATTTTGCTTGGTGCATGCTGTCCATAGTAATGACAAGACCGCCCAATTGCTAATTACAAAATGTATGTTATATATATATATATATATATATATATATATATATATATATATATATATATATATACATATATATATGTATTGTATGCATATATGCACGAATGTTGACTGATGTAGATGTAGGGCATTTGCATTTAAACATGCATGTGGGTGTTGGTTTTCAGATACATGTATTTATGTTGTTGTGACGAATTTATGTGCAGGTTGCATATGTTGAGAAAACCATTTTAAAACGAGAAGAGAACAAACATTTTGAGCTAAACTGGAAAGAAGGCAGCCCAGAATTTCACATATTGGTTGTGCAGGCGGAGTAGATATTAAGGTGGTAAAAGCACCTACCCGTCTACCTGCTGAATCGTGTAACCAGTGCTAGCTTATTCGTAGTTCCAGTGTATGTTAGATCCAGTGTATTTAGAATAACTCTGGTTTACAGAGTGTGTTAAATCTAGTGTGACAAGAATAACAATAGATTACAGTTTATGTTAAATCAAGTGCGAGGAGAGTAACTATAAATTACACTGTATGTTATATCCATGTGATGATTACAACTAAAGATTACAGTCTATGTTAGTTCCAATTTGATGAAAATAACTATAGATTACATCCTGTGTTAGGTCTAGTTTGATGAGAGTAACTGTAAATTACAGCCTACGCGAGGCCAAGTGCGACGAGAGTAACCAAAGATTACTTAAATGCAGTTTGATTAGAATAACTACAGATTACAGCCTATGTTACGTCAAGTGCAACGAGAGTAACTAAATAACTAAAGATTACTATCTATGTTAAATCCAGTTTGATGAAAATAACTATAGATTTCAGCCTATGTTAGGTATAGGTTGATGAGAATAATTGTAGGTTGCAGTCTATGTTAGGTCAAGTGCAACGAGAGTAACTAAAGGTTATTCTCTATGTTATTGTCTATATATTGTCTATGATAGATCCAGTTTGATGAGAGTAACTAAAGATTACAGAGTAAAATGCATACATTTCTCTAAATATGATCAAAAGTGTTGGGCTTTTTGATTCTGATTAATTTCAGTCAGGTAAGCCAAGAATGAAAGAAAGTTCATTTTTTACTTTCTGTTTTAAATACGCTGATGATGGTTTCCTCGATCAGCGTAAACGTGTCGCATTTTGTCAGTGTAAAAACGTTCTGTTGAGCTTATCATGCCAGAAGATGTGGCCTTTTTTTAACTTATCTGTAAACCAAGGTAATTTTGAAAGTTCTGTAACAACTTCTAGGCGCACTTAAAATCCGATTGGATGTTTAGTAGCTTATCCAAGTAGTTCAATCTAGAAGTAGAGTAAATAAAAAGATACGTATTTTTTTAATGTTGCATGTGCTTAGATTAGAAACATAAAGTTCAGTTTAAAATACTACCTAGCTTACGACGATGACGAACATAGTATATGTTGAAAGTAGTAGTTTACAATAACGCTAACGATGCTGCTTCACTTTTTTCACTGAAGGGTTATTTTCCTGATACCCGATTCACTATGTACATTCTCAGAACCAGCTTTGTTGATTGGCTGTATTGACAATGGCTAGTGCATCCCGTTTTGCTGGCTTTTATCAAGTGATAATTAGTTGTTCAACATCCACCCATGCTAAAAGCACTTAGAACTGACTTCGGAAAAGAATGATTGTTTGTCCATCGCTGACAACAGTGGTCAAACAATGTATGCGAAATTGGGTCAAGCCTTTAAAAGTGTGTAGACTTCGTTTCATAAATCACGATACTTTCTTACCTTTACGATTGAGTTTTAACGACTTGATCCACCTCGCGAAGTGAAGTTGAACACCGTGATTAATCATAAATCCAGATTGAATCTGTATTGCATTTGTGTTAGTCACAATGGGAAATTAAATTAGGCGGGGGAAATGTACGAATAGTAATAAAGTAAACAAGTGAAAGTGAACTCTTCTACAAAGAAATGGGAAGTTCAGACAGGAGCGACACACCTTGGGGTATACAAGCTCATTTAGAATTCAGGCGACGTCTTCTTTGTAACAAGTCATTTATAAAAGAATATAGACAGGAGCCACTGTGGGAATTACGGGCAACTACGAAAGAAAAAAGTAACTGCCTTTTTTGAAATGTCGTGCATTGGCATAAAACTTGTCAGAAGCAATAGAAGGAAGCCGTAGTCAAGAAAAGTCTCTTGCTGGACTTGCATCAGAATTTGCGTTTCCCTACGTAAAAATGGGAGATTTTATAATGTTGGGTTGGTTTTCTAAAATATCCGATTTGAAGCAAATGCTAGGACTATTCAACTATTCAGCTGCCATGGGTTCAACCGGAAACGCAAATGGAGTTTACGACATGTCTGAGGGCGCTGACACAATTACGACTAAATTTGACATAAAATTTGCCAATAAAATTTGCCGACAAATTTAGAAACTTTTCGTTTAATTACTTTCTTTTTTGCTGGCGTAGTAATGGTCCATGCACGCCTATAACCGACACAGTAAAAACTGTTTCTTCACATTTCGTTGGTTTCTCTTTTTCCACTGTTTGTCTACTTGTCTTTCCCCGTTTTTCTGTTTCTGTCTCTTTCTTTCTTTTTTTCTCTCTCTTTCTCTCTACTCTGTATATCTTTCTCTTTCTTTCTCCCCCTCTCTCTTTCCCTTTCTCTCTCTTTCTCTCTCTCTCTCTCTCGTTCTCTTCTCTTCTCGTTGTCTTTGTTTTCCCTTTTGTTAATTAAGCGCAAGTTGGAAATAAATTGCGTTCCAAAAATGCTATAATAGTAGTAAATTTTTGTTTGCAAGGGAATACGTTAATTATCGGCACCCATATATACTACCCGCATCTCCTACTGAAGACTTAAAATATAACTGGTCGCAATAACCATTGCATTGAGTTTCACCACAGTAAATTTATTATGTGAAATAAACGTTTCGCTGAAGAATTGAGGATTTATTGAAGAGAAAACTTATTTCTCTAATAAGGTTTCCCTAATGGAAGCCAATGCAGTTAATACAGATTTCTCATTTTTGCAGCAAATTTCCTTATGCTGGACTTGTTGAATTTATTTTTTCCTGCAACATTATTTGCACACTTTTCGTGAGACGTACATTTGCAGTTTTTTGGGCAAGTTTTACTGCACGCCCTAGGTGATTAGAAGCTTTCCTTAGGATTTTAGATGTTGTAGTCAGATAGTATGTTCTTGATTGTTCAAGCCATTCGACTTGATAAACCTCAACTTGCCGTTAAAATGTAAAACAATTCAGCAGTTAAAAAAGATTCAATCTTTCAGCGGTAGGGTAAGGACCACAAAGGGACCCTTAAGGAAAAACACCGTTGCAGTGATTTCTCCTTACAAATACTTTTATTAAACGCGATCAAACTTTCAATTGTAAAACGTTATAATCATTTAAAAAAATAAAAATGGTGGCATAGTATTACAGCAGTGGCATAGTTGGACAGCAAGGTTGAGAAACAAAATACCTTGTCCAAGTATTTGCAGTTGAACTTCTCATACTTTAAGTGCGTTATATGCAAAAATTCCTATTCAATAACACTCGACGTTAAAAGAATAACAGAACTGAGATGAAGAGAAACCGAGTTACCCTACATGTGCGATTCAGTTGCGAAAATTACATTAAAACATGATAAAAATATAAAAATCACGATAAAACTACTTGCCATAGTTCACCATCTTGCTAAAGTTTTAAAAAAACAACTGTAGCGTCAGCCTGACTGTGAACAACCTAGCAACAAACGCCTAAGATTTGCCTATCGTGAGTTTTCTAACTGTCCCTCTTTGCTCCAACTTATCCTACTCAATGCCAACACAGTGTCTGAGTTAAAAAACAATAAAAGAGGTTTTAGCAGCTTTCTCAAACGGACTTCGTCAGCTGTATAGAGAAATACAATATTAAAATGACAATGGGAAATATACGCTGTATACATCGTATACATTAATTTCGCTGGTATAAATATATGGATATATAACCGAAGGGGCTACAGCTGCGACGACGGCACCATTTTCGACGATATATACGTCAATTGAAAGGTTTCTACCCAAGGGTTCGCACACGGGGGTTTATTTTTCGAATCGGGCCCACCGGGAGGAACGGCCCTTTTTTGACAATTTTTCGCAAAAAATTGCAAAACTTATAACTCTTATTTCTAGAGATCCGAAATGGGCCGTGGGTGGTGCTGGCAATGGTTGAATAGCCCATTCAACGGTGGGTGTAATAGTCATATTTAGATTTCACGGGAGGGCCACCAATGCCCGCTACGGGCATTTTCCCGGACGGAACCACGCAAATTTTGCTGAAAACTGCTCAAGCAGCCTCCAGAAAAACAAAATTTGTGCAACTGTTTGGGCATGTTGGGGAAAAAAAAGAAGATGAAACGGTCCACAAAATGTTGAAGGTTTTACTAGGAGAGATGCCCACTAGACGATACGGGAAGCGTGTATTTCAAACTTCTTTTCAACCCCCCTAAGCTGCACGCTATTTGGAACATCCATTGTCTTTGAGTTTGAGAAATTTCGCAGCTGTTCCAGGCATTGTTGTCACCCGCCGTTCTAAAGTGGTATAGACTTTACAGGTAAGTAAGTTGTGTTAGCCTATTACCATGTGAGAAGCGGCAAACAAAACTATATGGAATGTCCGCGCATTATTGATTATTGCTAAACAGACTAAGAACATTTATTATAGCACACAGTTTCGACTTAGTAGAAAATGTTTGGAATGGTTTTGTTGTGATGCTGTGCTGTTGGAGTTGGTGCTGTAGGTATCGTCATCGTTGCCGCCATCATCATCATCGTCATCAACATCATGATCGCCATGAGAATTGTTGAATTTGATGTGGGTGGCGTGGTGGTGGTGGTGTGCTGTGGGTGTTGTGCTATGGATGGTGTGGTAGGGTGTGTGTGTTGGTGGTGGAGTGGTATGGGTGGTGTGGTGGGTGTGGTTTAGTGTGGTCTGGGTGATGTGGTATTGGGTGGTGTGGTCTGGTGTAGTATTGATGGAGTGGTGTGGGTGGTGTGGTGTAGGTAGTTTTGTATGGTGTGGTGTGGTGTGTGGGTGGTGTAGTGTGGGTAGTAAGATGGGTTGGTATGGTGTGGGTGGTGTGTTCATTTATGCACAAAATTCTTTTTGCGGGGTTTGGCTAGTCTATATATTAATTTCGCTGGTATATATATATATATATATATATATATATACTCGTAGCCGACGAGACTACAGCATCCTTTTCGACGATCTATACGTCACACGAAAGGTCTTCATCCAAGGGTTCGCACCTGGGGGTTTATTTTTCGAATCGGGCCTACCGGGAGGAACGGGGGCCAAAGAAACCTCCACAAATGCCCATTTTTGGGCGTTTTTTGCAAAAATTTGCAAAACTTATACCTCTTATTTCTAGAGAATTGGTGCGCGTCGTGAGTGGTGCCGGTAATAGTTGAATAGCCCGTTCAACGGTGGGTGTTATAGTCATATTTAGATTTCCCTGTAGGCCTACGGCATCCCGTGACTGGCGTTTTCCCGGACCCAACTGCCAATTTTTCGAAATTTTGGCCAAACTGCCTGTAGAGAAAACATTCTAGCGGCACTCTTGTAAGGAGATATATGGCTCTCTAGAATGACGATGGTGTGAGCTGCATTTTAGGAACATCCACCCTGAGGAGCTGTGATGAGTTAATTGGAGGTTCCATTTCGGACGATTTTCGCTTGGAAAACTGCTGACGCAAAGCCATTGTTCTGACGTCATCCATTGTACTCTGCTTATAACCTTATAATTTTAATTCAGTAAAAGCTGCTAATGGCTTTGCGTTATAAATGAGGACTATGTAGGAAGTTCGCGTATTATTGATTATAAGTGTATTTATACGCAAATTTTTTTGCGGGGCCTTTGCTAGTTAAAAATTAATTTTGTAAATTGTTCATTAATGATATTCGCGTAGTATATGTACGTTTCATTTATGATAATAATGTACGCGTGGAACTTATTAAAAGTGACTCGCAGACCTAAATGGCTGGATTCTCAGATATTTTGTTATAAAATATAGTTCTTACTGGTGCAATAGAAAATGTGACACTATAAAAACAATTTATATTTCTACTACTACATCTATTAAAAAGTACAAATTATTAATTTTAATATTGGCATTTCGCTGTGAGGCTGATTAAGTCCTTTGGGTGACGAATGTTTTTAAAGAAAAATAAAGAATATTTCTTGAGACTTTTGATATTTGACATTTTGAGAGTATTTTGACATTTTTACTGTCTTATTTTCAAGCTATTTCCAAATTTTACATCGTATTGGATTTATTTTGCCGTTTCACTTCAGTTTTGTCATTTTACATGAGGCAGGGTCACAGATTTTGTTTTATCACTTCAGTCTATTTTCTGTGGTGAGCAATTTTATTAAGTTGTAAAACGAAAGTGCACTTCAAATGGATTATCTGTCAACAGATTTAGTCTAAAATACACAGTCGCGTCATATGCCACGGCGAAGTTCTAATTAGCCATGGTATTTACAGGATTAAAATGTTCCTTTGTCTGGTTAGTGGTTACTGTTTCCACAATCATTATAAGAACTGACGTAGAGGTAATCGAGCAGTTAATTACTTCTTTTTTATTTTACTCGTTTACATAGTGCAGGCTAAAAAGTTGATATGTGCCTCATGTACAACACTTTCTGTCTTTACAACTAACTTCGAACAATGCTTGACAAGTGCTTTTGGAGGAAACTTTATTGCTGGCCCAGATAACGTATTGCCGGAAAACTGTTTTTTTCTTTCTTGTTTTGTTTCTAGTAATGGGTCATCGATGTGCGTCTCAAATACATTTCCTTACAAAAATGCATATATTAAATAAAATTTTATGCACAAAATATTTAATAATTGTAATAAACCTGATAAATTGATGTTTTCAGAATTTTCCACTGCTCATTTTTTTATCAGATGCAGATGTTACTAGATTCCATTAAAGAA
This sequence comes from Tubiluchus corallicola, assembly GCA_030141605.1. NCBI lineage: Eukaryota > Metazoa > Priapulida > Priapulimorpha > Priapulimorphida > Tubiluchidae > Tubiluchus > Tubiluchus corallicola. Next base: position 107,091 of record JAQGDQ010000213.1, read on the forward strand.
GTTTTGTGCGTGCATTTGCCGGTGCAAGTCGTGTATTAAATTCTGTCCACGTGTGCATTCTCGAGCTATTTCATTTTTGTTTTACACTCAAATAATTGTTATATACCAATTGCACATACACATATAATAATTATATAAGAATTCAAAGCCTCAGCATCAATTGAATTTTTTTCTAGACTTGCGCCGTGCTGCGTAACTCAAGTTTCACTGATGTTAAAGATTTCTCCTAATTTTAAAATGCGACTCAATTTTCAAGCTTAAAAGGCAGTTTTATACTTAAACATCGAAATCGGGCCAGGAACTTATGAAGCCAAATTGATAGCATTAGTGGCTCTAAAACAACGATCAGTCTAGCGTAATCAGCCAAGCGACATGGTTCAATCATTGTTACCGGGAAGCAAACACAACATGGAAGGATATTTTATTTTGCCAATTTTTGTGCCGCCCACCCAAGTACAAGGCAAGACTTTGTCACGTAGTTGCTGTTGTACACACTTCATTCACACGCACGCACGCACGCACGCACGCACGCACGCACGCACACACACACACACACACACACACATACACACACTCCTTTATTCATTCACTCATTTGTTCATTCATTCGTCCATTTTTCGTTCATTCATTTGTTTGACTTATTTAGTGCTTTATGTTATAATAACTGACACAGTCAGCAGTGTAGATAATGATAAATGGCTTTAAACCAGGACCTGAAAATTGTGTCATTTTATCACCTTCCGTGTACTATTTTATCGTTATAGATTAAAAGTGAAAATATAAGGCGTAATTTAGAACGAAAATTTCCGCTATGCCATTGAATGTACAAAATAATTAAGAGAAGAGTTCATCAAACTCACTCATTATTGTCGTCGTCGTTATCGCTGTCGCTGTTCTCTTATTGGTGTGTGCCTAATTTCCTCTGGAATACTATAAAACACGAATGGCAATTCACTTCTGCCAGCTTGCCACTTCAAAAAATACACCCCGACGAAATACATTCTGAACAATTTTTTTGCTGGGCGTAATTTTTTTACCATGGTTGTCATGGGATACAATCGAGACAAAGCGCACAAACTCTGGGAACTTGTATGACCTGTGAAATGCATTGAATTTTACACGTTATTTTCTGAAACAACGTTAAAAATTGAGCCCTAAAGGGTTACTTTGCATTGCTGTATTTTCCTAATGTTAGCAAGATTACACGAGAACTACTTTACCGATTGTCATGTTTTAAAACCGTTAAATTTTAGTGCGAATTCTGGGCCACTGAAAGTAAGAGGGTGGCGCCTTAAAAAGTAAGATGTAAAGTGCACGTATCAGTTGCTTAGAAATCAATTTAACCTACCTGTTAATTTAGCTAGAGAATCCCTGTGTTTTATGCTTCCAGGCGTGCTGTTATCTTAATCTTTCCTCTGAAACTTACGTGTCATTACTGTTACAAATGCTGAATGCGCCTGTCTGACGCATAATCCGTCTTCAGTCTTCAGCTCCAATTTCTGAACTCAATATTATAGGCGGATCTATTTGCATGCGCGCACCAAATGCTAGTGATGTGGTCAGAATCAGACGACGAAAATAAAACCAGGCGCGTCGCGGACTCATACTTAATTCTAGCGAATTAGTTCTCGATGTAAATTCCCAACGAGGTAAAATTTGCAAAATTTTCAAGGGGATAAATTGTATAAAGGTTAACAAGGACGACTTAAAGAAAAGGAGAAATTAAAGAGAAAGCCAATAATGCGTAAGTTATTGCAGCTTCGTATCGTAAGTTATCGTAACAAAACAAAATTAAATCTATGCAAAACATGTCAAAGATGCCAAAGACATTGCCATTGTCCTCGTCACCCACTTCCTCCTTTTTCTCATTCTCACTATCATTACCGTCATTTTCGTTTTCCTCTTCTTCTTCGACTTTATCATCATCCTTGTTGCCAACACTGCTATCAATTTTGTCATCATCGTCGTCATCGTCATCATTATCGTCATCAACATCTTTGTCGTCATCATCCCCACCATTATCACCATCGTCGTTTTGTCGTTGTCGTCGTCATCATCGTTATCGCATCATCATCATCATCATCATCGTAGTTATCAACACCAATGTCATCTTCACCACCAAGACCATTATCATTATTATCACCATTGTAATGTAACTGCCGTCATTCTCAAAATGTATACGCAAAATTAAATATAAATAATTTGTGTGTATCTGAGAGCAAGGACCGCTATAGTTAACGTTATCCACAAATTTTCAGCTAATTCTTCAGTTAGCTAGTGTTCAGGTTAATGGGTTGTAAGAGTATGATGAACGTCTTTCTAAATGTGTGCGCAATTACGCAATTTTTGTACTGAGAATTTAATTTTTTGCGTCTCAATACATTATTTTAATTTCTTAGCAGATATGTCATTGTTGCATTTGTACTATGACGTACTACTTTGAGAGGAACCATTAAGTCAGTTCAAATCATGACACATGTCACTATAACTCTATTTGTCTTTTCATTTTTCAACATGACTTTGTTCGTCATTGAGGCGCGTTGGAGCTAATTATTTTAGTGAAATTATTATAATAACCTAAACAAATTTTCCCTAAATTCAGACTTTTCTGCAAGAAACTGTTATTATCACGGAACTAAGAACGCAGAAAGTGCATTTAGTTCTATTTATTTCAATAGCTGCTGTACAGTTGGCAATTAAATACTATCCATATTGTCATTAAAGCAACTTTTCTTGCCTCGTTAATATGAAAATGGATTTTCACAGGTCAAAAAAATAGTCAAAATAAAGGTTTTTCCCAATTAAAAACTAGTCTATCTTGGTTATCCAAACAGTTACTAACATTAGCAGTACCAATGATCATCATATTATTTTATTTCATATTTAACTATCCATTTATAATAAATAATATAAATGTATACATTACATACACGCAAATATGTATACATACATATATGTAAATATCAATTTTGTAAGAAAATTTACAGAAAAAACATAAAAAGAAGCACGAAATAAACAATATAAGTTAAAATTGATACGGGACACATTAAAATTGACACAAAACGTACAACGTTAATTAATTTTCGATTAAATAATTTGCTGGAGGCAGCATTTACATGCGAAAGGCTGGAAGCCTGTTCACATGTTCAGGATGAGAACTCCAGTACTTGACTTTCTTATTATGATAAATGATTTTTTTACACTATTTGCCATATATGACAACGTTCAATTTGTCTCACCAAGACCTTTCAGTTAATGTACCACAAGCCATTCCTGCTGAACACTGGAAAAATGTCTGGACCCGATCCCGTATTTTCAATTTTTCGCCCCTAGTGAAAATTTGTCCTGTATCCAAGTGACTCATATTTAACCATGTGCAAGAACACCTAGTCACATGCAAAAAATTGTGCCTCTAGTTCAGAAACTGTAAGAAAACTGTAACGAACAACTGATAGATATCTACTTTCCTTGGCCCTTTGGCCCGAGATCGTCGTTTACTTCTCCATTATCTACGCATGTAGTCCCACGCACCTGCCATGCAAGCTTCGTGACTCCAACTTTTTACCTTTTCCAGTTATTTACAAAACTCTATTTTAGCACCTTCGCTCGTGACCCGTCACTTGGCAAAGCACATCTACCCTTACCTTGCTACCCAAACATACAAAAACATAGACTGCTAGTTCGAAGCTGCAAGAGCAGTAAAACTTTAAGTGACAAATTCATTTGCCCGAATTTTTACTTTTTGGCTACTATTGCTGTGACCTTTGATCCAGAAGTCAATGTTCCCACGCAGTTTATGGAAAGTTATCTCAGGTATCTGTATTGCAAATTTCGTAATTATACTTTTGCCCGTTTCATGTACACCCACACCTACTTTAAAAAAATCTTTAACGCACATTTACCCATACTCTGCTACCCATGCATGCAAAAACAGAAAATCCTAGCCCAAAACTGTAAGAGGAGTCAAGTCACAAAGCATTTTGCATTTACACTAATTTTGCAATTTTTACTCTTTGATTGCCATCACTTTGGCCTATGTTCTAGACTCACCATTCTTATACCGTACTCGGGTACCTGATTTTAGCACTTCTGGAGGTATTGACACTAACCCCATTTTAACACTTTTGCCCATGTCACATGACCTGGCTACACCCCCTTTTTGAAAAATGCTTAATGCACATCTACACCTAACCGGCTACCGTTACATACATAAAGTAAACATTGTTTCCTAATCCAGTACTATAAAAGGTGTTGAGTGACAAGTTGAGTTTGCCCTAATTTTCACATTTGGCTGCTATTTTTCTCACACCCCGTTTTCTGAAAGATACTTAATGAACATCTATCCCAAAAGACCTATGCGCATGCGAAAAAAATGAGTTTGAGTAATAATAGAAGAACTGGCCAATGCCCTATGTCATTAATCTTTGAACCGAAGTTAAAGGTCACTACGTCATTGTTTGGCTTACTATCCCAAGTGTCTATCTTACAAGTTTGGTGACTCTAGGTAGTTTAGTTTTTACTTAGTCAGCGTCGCAAAGGACAATCATGAATAAATAGAGTAGACTGTTATCTGTTGTGTTATAGTTTAAGATTAAGTCCAGTTTTCTTTTATGAATTCTGTAAACTATTCATTACTTTTTGAACATCATTTTCCTAGGTAGCTTGCAGTTTCATATTAATACATTCCTAACACAAACTCTCACTCTACTAGCTTGTTTCTTATCTGGTAAATTCGATTAAACCGCTTTTGATCAATAATTTCTCTCACGAACGAACATGGCATGTTTTTATTTCCGAAAAATTGAGTGTCAGCACTTCAAAATGGCAGCGAAACATCATGAAGGATGAGCAAGTTTTTATATTATAAAACCCAGCTTTGGCGGACTGGAATGATACAGCATTGGCTGTAAAGTTTAATGCAACATTATCTCCATCAGAGAAAGACTGCGTACTGTGCTACCACGTAATTAACAGCAAGCTTATTAATCAAGGGTAAGATTATTAAAAATGTAGTCTGCCGGGGTGTGTTTTAAAGGAAAATGAGCTTTTGAAAAGTGAATGTATTGAATTACTACAAGCTTATTTGGAAAAAGCGAACTTTTTACTCTTTCTTGCTATTTTTGTTTTAATAATTCAATATCCTCTTGTAAATTGAATAAATTGTAAAAATGCAGAATGTAAACTTTTGTAAATTACTTTTTATGCTGCTCACTAGATGGCGCGCGGATTAGTCCGTCTGTAAATAGTTTCTTTTGAGACCCGATTTCATCATAAACGTGGACATGAATACTGAAAATTAAGTATGAGGACCAGAGCAAGTTCGACTTCACTGCACGTATTAGACTCAAATCCTGAACATTATTTTCTGCAAGTATGAGACTGCTGACACAAAAGTTATTTACCGCAGTTTGTAAGCGGTTTAATCGGTGTGAGCAAGAAGATTACTCAAACTTGCGGAAATCTTTTTGAGAAAGTGGCGCTGTCAGAATTAGGTGCGTGTCTCAATGTTCACGTTTTTCCACACTTTTCCTAAAAATCTAATTGTAAGCTTTCGTTTTTTTGTAACTTGTAATTCAAATACCTAATCGGATAAATCATGAATTGAATTAGTAAGCGAGTCACGGTCCTGGTCGTATGCTAGGCCCAAATCACTCGTCTGAGTTCCTATAAAATATAGGAAATGAAATGAGTGGTTTACCACTCAATAATCATGTTCACGTTGAGTTTGTTTAGTAAGGTGATTTAAGGAAAACAGCTTAGTCGTATTCTGTCTACACGTAAAACGTTTACCCACGACGGTTTGCTGAAGCATGTTTCGCATGCAGGTTTATACTATTTTCGCTTGGCCACATCGCAGCATCGTTTGTAATGTCTGGTTATAACTACAGAAGAAGCGCCATAAAAATAATCAAAATATGCGTGACTGTTAACAATGCCTTACTGCAGTAAAACAGTCTATATTTCATTTTTGACTGTAAAACAGTCTATATTTCATTTTTGACTGTCTTTAACACAGAACGAGATTTATAGCCGAGGAAATGGCGGTATTGTAAAGCAGCGTTGTTGCAGACAGATTTTCAAACAGCGTACGAGTTTGAGTTGATTTTAGAGTGAATGACAAAATCTGAGAAAACCGTGTTAAAAGACAAACGTCATCATATTGTTTAAAAGACAAGAAAAGAACAGAATTCAACAGATAAGCTGAAGAAAAGATAATTCTTAAATAAAAGTTAAAAAATCGTCTTGAAATTTTGTAATACTTGCATGTTGTTTGGCTTGTTTTACCGGTAACCGGCAATAAAGTAACAGGAAAAAATCCCCGGGAAGAAGTCATAAATTTTGGCTGGGAAAAGTGACGGAAAAAGTCAAAATTACTTTTGGTTAACGTTAGGGTTAGGGTTAAGGGTCAGGGCTAGAGTTAGAGTTAGGGTTAGTGTTAGGGTTATTTCTTTTTTCCTGTGACATTTCTTTCTGTGACTTTTTTACCTCTGTCTTTTTCCCTGGATTCGTTTTATTAGAAACGCTCTACAAAACTTGTAACTTAAACTCCCTCCCTAGTAGTTATAGAGCAGCCAATTTAACGGCAAACACCTACTTTCTGTAACAACAACGGTAAACCAGGGTCACCCAACCATTTAAAGCTAGTATATAAAATTCTGCCTTTATAGTGACTTACAAATATTACATGCAAAATACCCTTCAATCATTTCACCAGGGGGGCTAGCATTATTATTACTACATTGTATTCTTATTTGGCCAGGATAATTATTATTATAACATATTATAATTCGCATGAACCAAATATCACTTAATTGGCTTCCCCAAGTAATATAGAAGCCATTTCATAGCAACGCAATTATCGCCACCCGTCAAGGTGACATTTAGTTTACTCCCCAAGCATTAGCTTGAGTCTCGTGACTTAATAGTTGAAATTTGGCAGGATGATTAGCTGGGATGTTGAAAATAAGAAATGCAGCAATTCGTTAATTAATCAATTTATTCGCGTTGTTTAATTAACACACTTTAAATTAATTTAAATTGTTCTTATGATCCAACTAAGTACAAATTTCGTGCGGTGATTTGATGTGATGCTCTTGGTTCAAAAAATGTAGTACTTCATTAGTTTGTCAATTAATTTAAGCCGTTCAATTAATTAGTTTAAATTGATCTAACTTGCATCTTCCCATAAAACAATCGATTTGAAATTTGGCAGGATGATTAGCTAGTCTGTCGTTGTTTTGAACAAAAAAATTACAGCAATTCGTTGGTCAGTTAATTAATTAGAGTTGTTTAATTATTTATATTTACTTGATTTAAATTGCATGTTGTCATTATACAAGTCGAGTTGAAATTTGGTGTGACCATTAGCATGTCCTTGGTTCAAAACAAAAAACGTTGGAATTCGTTAATTAGTTAATTAATTAGAGATGTTTAATTATTGCTTTTAGTTAATTTAAACTGCAAGCTCCCAATATCAAATGGAGTTCAAAGTAGGTGTGACGAATTAGTTAATTAATTAGAACTTTAAATTGAATAATTTTAAATTGATTTAAATTGCATGCCCCCATAACCAATCGAGTTGAAATTTATTGACTAAATGACGAGCAGAAGTGTACGGCACCAGAAATGTCTCTAAAGCCCTATTTCATTTTAAACTTATTTTAATTTTATGTTCCCATGGTCTGCCTCACTAGTTTCATGATTTAGTGAAAGAACACTACACTGCATACTGTGCAGTATATGCAGTATGTCAAAGCTAGGGTGACCTAGATTTATTTCCAGTCACTCTGAATGTTTTGAAGTTACATTTCTGTAGTTTGTCTGAAGATGAATGATAATGGATACGCAAGGAAAACCCGAAAACCTCTACGTTCTCAATGTCATTTGCAGGAGCGTTGCGAAATGGGTGGATTTGGAAAAATTGCAAACAATAATAATGTTGATTACAAACTTGATCTTGCTTTGAACGAAGCAATAGGGCGTCATTCATTCCTCGGCTATCACGTTTAAAACACAAATGCTCCTGTGCTGTAGAGAAGATCGTAACCAGCTTCTGTACTGATACAAATATCACCATACTCATCAACGAAATTGAAGCTGAACTCGTCTGAAGCCATACATTCGATTTCTTTGGGACTGATCCGGCTACCAATTCCCGTAACAAACACTGCAACATCTGAAGTAGATGACAAAATATCCTATAACTTACTAACAATGACTTTGACGTGAGCAAAGAGCATCTTGCTAAATGTATGCATGCGAATTCACTTTTACTCGTCGAAGCAGTTCGTCAAACACCTTGCTCAGTCAACTATATATGCCTAAATTTGGCGTTGTATATTCTTAGAAATAATCAAAAATCGCGAAAATACAGCGCTTTAAAATAATGTATAAATCTAAAATAAATGTGCCCAAGTTTTATTCCTTGAATATTCTGACTGCTGCAGCATTGCATGTAGCATTATGAAAATAATAAACACAGGAGTTTAGAATATGATTTTCTTTCTTAAGTTTTTGTTTTAGTAAGCACACCTTTTAGATTGGGAAGTACTGTAACGTATTTTATGTTTTGGGATGTAAAATTTTTAGAAGACTGTTTCTGGAGTAGTGTTACCTATAGAATTCATTTCTGTAAAGTAACATTTCAACTATGTAATAGACGGAAATTGCATCATATCTTGAGCTTAAAGTTTCGTTTTTCTTATAATTTTGGTGTAACTTGTTTAATTATAACCTGCAGTGTCTTATATTAGCATGTCATTTGATTTTATTATACCACATTAACATAATTTATGCAAGCATGCTCAAAAACTGAACGAGACGTAGTGTTTCATTATTTTATTCATTTCTTAGTACAATACAGTATTAAAGGTGAATACGTTAACAATTCTTCATGATGGATGTACACTTCTGCCGGGTAATATTTTTATTTAATGCATATTTAAAGAGAAAAAATAATAACGTTTATAATGTTTCAAATATTCATAAAAAAATCATCAAAACGCGGACAAAATAGAGCTCTGTGTTATAAACACCTTATTTTTTTAATTTAATATCCAAAAATAAAAATAGGCCTATGTGTCTGGCAAAAGTATATTTTTATGAGAAATTGTCAAAGTGTTCACCTTCAATGCCCTGTTGTAATGAGAAAGGGAGCGAAACAATGAAGCAACGCGAAAACGGAATATCTGATTCAATTTTTGCACGTATCTGCGTAAATTATGTTAATAAGGCATTTTAAAATCTGATAGCGGCTAATTTAACACATTGTGGGATATAGCTGAGCAACTCATATAAAGACATGATGCAATTTCGATGTATTATGTAGATGAAATGTTAATATATTTGGATATGCAATTTATCTCAGTAACTATATTCATAACTAAAAAAACGTGTCTAGCAGAAATGGATTCTACACATAAAATTACCCCAGAAACCACCTTCAAAAGTTTGATTCTCCAACATTCCAAGTAGATACACTACCTCCCAGTCTTGTATATCAACTTACCATCCTTGCGAAGTTTTTCAGCAGCGGGACATGGACTTCCTCCACAATTTGACCTCCCGTCCGTCACAAGAACAGTTATTCTTATTCTATATTTTCCTCTTCCGGATCTATTTCTGCGTCGGCGAAAAATTGCTCTTGCTTTATCAAAAGCTTTGTTGGAACACGTTTTTCTGCCACCTGTAAGTCATTTCAGCAATAATATTTAGCTAATGAAAAGTTTTTTCAATTTTTGAAGTTTTTTTTATTTTTGTATGGTAAATTACGGAATCAGGCACTGGAAATAATACACAATATTAATGAAAAGTCTCACAAACACATTGTCAATTATTATTATTATTATTATTATTATTATTATTATTATCTTTATCATTGTATATTACTAATTAATATTAATACTTTATTGTAATAAAACACACAAATTGTACAGTAATAAAACTGTCAGATTATTAGTAAATACATGATTAATACATAGTAAATAAAAAATAAAGACCATTGTGCGTAATATCTAATGATGCTGTCTAGGCATAAAAAAAATTAAAATTGCAAACGATACGATACACGAAATATAAGTTATGTAGTACTAACTAATTCTTGTAAATAAAAAGTATTTCGTATATATATATGACACATATAAAAGCGAAACCATTAAAAATTACATGTATTAAAATCCACTACAAACTGAATTCTAATTTAAAAAGGTGCGTCTTCAGTAAATTTTTAATTGGCTTACATTGTTTGTGGGTTTAATATGAGCTAGTGGGGGTTCCAAAGGTGTGGGGCAGCCGATTCGAAAACCTGATGACCAAATGTAGCATTGATTATAACACTTGAAGTTTCTAGCAGAAGCGGTTCATGATAGCGGTGTAGAGAATAATTAGAGTGTTGTTCTATTTTTGTATACAAGGTGGCGCAAAAATAGCGTATTTTTGTATACAGCATTTAAGGACTTGTAGACAATTAGAAGTATTTTAAACTAAATTTTAAACGAAACTTGAATGGTAGCCAATGTAAAAGGTAGAGAGTGGATGTTATATTGTCATATTTTCGAATTTTGCAAATGATTCCCGCTGCTGAGTTTTGTACTCTCTGGAGTTTGTTGAGGTCAGTGTCTGGCAGACCGTAGAATAGCGTGCAATAAAAGCTTGAACTAGATGGTGGGTGGCTTCTGTAACGTGGGGCGCATCTCACAATCAAGTATGAGGCAAAAAGCGCACTTATTGTTTGGTAGTGTGTGTCATACTACTCAGTTTTAACTCAACATATCCGTTGAACGCAAAACGTGAAACAAATTTTATGCAGTATGCATTTATGCATAAATGTTGATAATATAAAATTAGTTCAAACTAAGTGACAGCAGTTAATTTGTACCCGGGTACCCGTTCAATAAACATGTGTTTCTACACTACTCAAAATTTACAGACCGGAAATACTTTCAGATGCTACAAACAATACCAAAAAATTCTCTTTTGCTAACAAAAAAAGATAATCTAATAGTTCACCAATGTTTGTGAATATTAAGTCCATAAAGTAAAGCTCCATCCACACGAGGTTGTAATGTAAGCTGACAGCACTTTCAAATGAGTCTTAATTTTATCACTAGTCCCAAGTCGGTCAAAACAAGTATCGTTGAACAACAGGAAGCAACAGACGGTCTGCACGATTTATGTGCCAAGAGGCAAAACATAAGTTAAAAAAAACTGTCCCGCATTATTTCTGCCTGCAAGTCTCTCTCGCCACAAGCCAAGTCGTTCTCCATACACACCTGTGTGAAAAACCTCCAAAACCGGTTGTCTAATAGCCTGGCTTCAATAACACTATAGCAGGATAACCTATATTCGCATATCCGTTCGTCGAGTTTACCATAGTTTCGACCTATGCGCATAACTAAAGTGTAACACCTGGTTTATACATTGAAATATAAGCTATAAACAACAATTTTGTACAGACCAAACTAAATTACTTATACTCCCGTAATGTTTACATTAGCCAAAAAACATATCTCATTTCACAACAATGTTAAACGGGGATAGTAATAACTAAATCTAGTTACAAATACAAAGATATATGCTAAGCTGATCATTACAGCTTCTAATGTTAGATATTTATGAATTCGACTAATATTGAGAAGATAGTAATATCAGTTAGAACACGTCTTTTTAACTTGTGTGTAGTCACACAAATTTTCGTCTAAATCCTCTCAGGTTTCTGACAAATGGCACAGAAGAGATAGTTGTTTCACCAACGGTAATACCAGCAACAGAAACTTAGCTGTGAGTTTGAAATTCAAGTTGATTTTAGTTGGATTTCAAGTTCAGGATTACATCAAAATCAAACTTGTTGAGATGGTTCGGGTTAGGAAGGTCATAGGTACCCGAAAACCACCTTTTAACGTAGCGTGTGCCGAAATGTGTGTCCTGATCATACAACAGTCCATACTGACAGTCACAGCTTACAGATTTTTGCATGACAGTGTCGCACAGACGACGTTCCCAACATGTCAAACATTTAACGTCTATGTGAAGATAACAGCGATGGAAACAGCCATCACACTCCTCAACATTGCAGTCTACCATCCCTATCGTACTAACCCAACAAATGGCAATGAGCAGTTGATGATCTATGACAGTAATAATGTAAGTAGTGATATACCGTCTTTCTGTGATTGCTAACGTCTCCTCGGGCCCGAGAAACTTACACCAGAACTTGGGAACCACGTCACATACCTTGACATCAACTGAGACAAGATACAAGACGTAAGGTACTTAACGTGTAGACGTACCTCCGTTTAACACTGGAAAACACTCTCTAGTGCTACGTGGCCTAAAATCGGCAGGTGAAAAATCCAGGTCACACAGCTCACGTGAACGTCTGAATTCAGCGGTTTAACTTTAACGTGAAGGTTTCTCTACGATGCAATACTCGTGTACCCACACAAGTGACTTAACTAATAGGCGTAATAATTTATAAGATCAAAATGCGATTTAGTAGAACATTAAATTAAATTAAAAATACAATTTGTCTCTTTGTCATAAGCCTCGAGTTTAAAAAATAAGTTTTAAAATCCAATTAATTGTGGATTTATACCAGAGTAACACGTAATCGAGATAGACTAGCAATAGCTCTACGTGACATCCCTAAAATACTTTCATTGTTATGTGTTACCTATATATTCCATTTCGTCAATGTGATCAATAATATCTTCTGCGTTGATGTATTCGTTAAAATCGAATTCTTCTTTCGTTCCGCCTGCGTATCTGACTAGTGCTACCCGAGAGTCGTATTCGGGATTATCCATCACCATTCTGACCCAGTTCTAAACAGTAACATATGTAAGTGTTAGTGTAAATTAAAGTCTTTCTGAGTAATTTACAGTGATCTTATATCTATAGTTTTCACTATTTCAGTACTAGATTGGCTTATTTGTCTAATAGAACCGCCAAAAACATTAGACACACTGCTTCGGTCTTGTTGAAGCATTTCAGTTAAATCAATAAATATTTGTAATAACATAGTTAAATAATAGCTTTCTATCGCTTTCCGTACTGAACACAGATCATTTTTCTCATCTCCGCTACTTGTTGTTTTCCCTATGCCACTACAGATTCCTCACAGGAACGGCGTTGTCACAGGTATCACAACAATATTTTATATTCCTGAACAGCTCCGGTTTTTGCTTGCACTGAGTGTATAGTTGACAGACAAGACTATGTGTAAATTCAGCACGTTACTATAATGTGAAAAATTAAGCTGTTGACTTTAAATATTAAATATGCTTTTTTCTTTACCTTTAAAGCGCATTTTGCTTTCTCATACTCATTTCTCATGCTTGGGCTTTCATCTACTATAAGTATTGCGTCGACTTTCTTTGTGCCAGGAAATGCAGCGTATGACTTTCTAATGAAGCTTCTTATTTTCTGTGCATCGTCTTTCGTGCCTGTTTATCGAAAAATCTTAGCAATGCATGCTAATGCTGTTAACATTTCATTCTTGATGTTGTTGTTTATGCTATGTTAACATTTCATTCTTGATGTTGTTGTTTATGTTATGCTAACATTTCATTCTTGATGGTGATGTTGATGTTATGACAACGTTGATCTTGTTGATTTAAATTGTTTCGTGTTATGTCGTTTTGTGTTGCTTTATGCTACGATGTGTTGCATTTCTATTTTTGGCATGTCACGTCAGGTCATTTTGTGTCATTTTATTTTATTTTATCTTATTAAAAAAACAATTTAAATTACCTATTTAAAAGACTAAAAATTACTGTGTAGGTGTTAGATGACTGAACTGTACATATTTCAGTTTTCCGGGCAGTGGCACACTTGGCGTACGAGCAAACTGAAATTTGTAGCTACAGTAAAAATCAAAACGTTTGGTGAACTTGACAAATGGGGGCCAATGCAAAACACAATATGCAGCGTAGAACTTTATAAATCTAAGAAACATTTAGGATAGAATTGTTTTATTGACCCGACAACCTAAAGATTTTAGCATAAATTGTAGTAGATCTTCATAGGTTTAGTTTTTTACAGAGGGAAATAAGTTACGTTCAGTGGCGTTTTCATAGCTGCATTGGCAGAACTTAATGATGAAATAGCGCTATGTCAAGTAAATAACAAATAATCAGCTAACACAACATTAACGTCATAATTAATGTTTTTCAACTTTTTCCTTTTCGCCAAGTCGACGACTACACTCACTGTACCTCCCGCCATTGCTGATTTATTTTTATTTATTTTGTTTATTAGGCAAAAACACCAATACAATTACAAACACAGACATATGACATACAATTGCACAAACCGAAGACACAGTTACTACAAATACTTATCAAGTGAGCAATTAATTAGTGAACAAATGATGTGTAAATTGTTTACTTGATACCTACCTTTACCTAGGATTTGCAATTTTGTGGCGTAATCATATTCAAGAACTAAATGTAGTACTGTTACCTGTAGCAAGTGAGCGTAGGGTGGAAAATAATTATGTTTGCCTACTGTTTGATCTGAGCATGTTGATTACTCGTCTTCTCGATGATTGTGAATGGCTGATTACTAATAACGTACAAATTAGAAAACAAGCCAGGCTAAACTTGATTCCAGGACTCATGTTTACAACAGATTCTTTTTTCTGCTCACGCTGAAAAGTTAAGTTGCAGATAACTTATACATAATTACACTTTGACAGTAGGTGTTTTTCTTATACGTTCTATATAGTACATTAGTTGTACGTATGCTGTAAATAACGTTAATCAAAGGAAACAGTCGTTATGTTTACTTGCCAAGACTTCTAGACAGATGTTTTAAGACAAAAATTGTTATGTAAATAAAATTGGTCAGTCAGAAGGTAGGACAGAGTTGAGTTATAGAAATTTCAGACTACTCTATTAACTTTAAGTATGGCATGCCACTTAGCATTTTCTAGCAGGCTAACTATAGGAGGACATGCAAGCCTATGTTACTCCTTTGCAGAGGCTAGTTAAGGAATGTTGTTTGGTCTAGAATACATTTCACTTTTTACGAACTCAGTAATTGAAAGAATATTTTTACACATTGTTGAAACTTGTGACAAACCTGCACTTGAAAATTGTCTATGCTGTCAGCTCATGGCATTCTTTGCTCAGGGGAAAAGCCAGAAAGTCAAGCTCATCGAAAATGAGGCTTAATCAAAAATAAATAAATAAATACAGACAGAGTAACAGTCTTTTCGAAAGCACATCGCGCAGAAGAAAAGACAGAAGGCAGTTCATGAATGGAGCGGTACTGAGGTAGTCATAGTCACGTTGATCCTATTTAAATAACGCTTATTATAGCTAAAATTCAAGGAACATTTGTATATTAATAGATAATTTTCAACTGCTGATGCGACCCAAATCTTAAAACTGTGTAAGCTTTCAATCTTTGAGTTATTGAATTTTATAACGAAGTATATCATTCGTTGACATGAACTTCAAATTTTACTAATGTGATGAAATTATTGTGGTTTCTGAAGCTTGTATGAATTATAGAGAGTATTTTTATAGTTTATACATCCAAAACTGCGTCTTAATTCCTTTCAAATTTGTGAATCTATTGAATTTTGATAAGTAAACATTTTTGTGGACCTATGTATGTAGAAACCTTTCTGCATTCCTTACCACAGTACAGTATTATAACAGCATACCGGATGAGTCACACTAGTTGCCAGGAAGCGTCCTCGTTTCGATCGAACTACTGTAGTTGTCGCTGCTGTCACGGAGTTGTCACTGCACTTTTCAACAATTTCGCTTATTGTTTATAGATTTATATATGCAGCTTTACTCATCAGCCCTAATGGGTTTATTATGCAGGTTGTCTTAGTTAATTGTTCATATATATGTTTATATATGCAGCTTCGCTTATCAGCCCTCATTGGTTTATCATGCCGGTTGCCTTAGTCAGAAATGAATGATTTCATTGATAATTATCCACCACTTAGAATTATCGCCATTATACTGCATGGCGAGAGCCATTATTATAAGTTGCTAAAAATTATAGGGGGTCTACTTTTATTTAAGTGGGTTTACTCTTTTCTGAGCTCACGTGCATTCACCTGCCATTTTCGCGAGAAAATTTATACTTTATTGTCCTAATATCCTACCTTTCAAAATTTGAGTTTTTGAAATACGTAGCAAAATGTTAAGCATAAGTTTGTATCACAATTGGTTCCGACTGACCGCCATCTCCTGATGACTTCCAAGCAGCAGCAGCACTATGACGATTGTTAATAGTACTGTACAGCTATGACACTGATGATAAGAAACATCCCAAATGTAACTAGTTGCTTTCTTATTATGGTAAACGAACTTGTACGGGTCTGAGGCGCCGTTTATTACCCGATGATTTTCTTGACCAGCTACATTATTTATTACTCATAGACGACACTGGTTTATTTGTTTCTAATCGCCAGCAATGTGTAGTCAAGCTCAACATTCTGTACGATTTTTGTAAAAGCTCTGGCATGGAAATTAACCAGAGTAAAACAAAATTCGTCGTCATAAACGGAACAGAGTGTGATAAGATGATAACACTTGCGATCCCATCTATTTTAAGAATCTTTTTATGAAAGAGTCGTCTTAGACCAAGAAATGAATTCCCTTTTAGGGTCGCGTGTTAAGCATTGCATTGATTTTTGTCTAGAAATGCTGTGGGCCCCTTATACGAAAATGAGCAGTCATACAGCAGCAAATGCTTGAAAAAACACTTTATACGCAATCTTTCTAAAACGTGAAATCTGTCCGTGTAAACTTCTTTGAAATGAACTTACTCGTAGAGCAGAACACACCCTTGGTCATTAGTTGACTTAGTAAGGTCCACCTGGCTCGAGTGTTTCCTTTTATTTCATTTTCACGTCGTTTCATTTACCTGTACATATTTATTCGTGAAACTGAAGAATTTGTCGATTCGCCGAAAAATGCCTTGGTCGCTTCATTGAATTAAATTCTATGAATTTTGAAGATTTGAATTTTGCGTATGTAGCAAATGATGCTTGTTAAATTTGCACATAAGTTATGAACTACTATTTGATATCTGTCTTCATAGGCTGTGATATTTGTACGACAGTCAAAGCTATTTTTGCCCATTACCTCAATTATTGCTTTCCGCTGCAACACCTTAGAGATTAGACCAATTGGTAACAGGGACTGTAGTACGAAATGCTTGGCAATCCGTGAAGTAGGTACCTATCTTTGTTCAGAAGCTGGAATTCTTGTTTCACCACCAAAATACCTAACCCCGGAGTAAGATATCGTAACATAATCGAAAACTCTAGAATAATTGAACACTATAACCCACCTGAAAATTAATAATTGCCAGTCTATTTTTATGAAACATTCGAGTAATTCATATCTTGCTTTAACAACGACAAAATCTGCTGTACATTGTGACGCCATGTCTATAGGTTACGTACTCTGAGTCTCAATGTCATGAAAACCAGGCACGACCGCCCTATAGACGAGGTGTAACACGTGGTTCTGGGGTTCTATAGAGTTAGATAATTTACTATTAGAATCCTGGAGTCGGGCTAAGGCTTTGTTGTTTCATACGGGGGCACGCGGAACCCGAGCCTAGGAGTCTTAATGAGCCAGTAATATTCGATGGTAGATAGAATACCAAACCAACTATTAAGCTGTATATAACAAAATTAATTGATAACCAGGAGAAAAGAAATAGTTAACTATAACAATCAATCACAGTACAGCAAATGTATTCTCTAGTCTAATAATAGAGAAGGGAGGTGTTAGTGGGGGTAGCACGTGCAAATGATGACGCACTCTCGATGACGGCAATCCAACGATGACCATATACAAACGGAATTATGCTAGCTAGCAAACGCTGAGCAAAAGTGCAAAAGTCTTGGCTTACCAGACACGTTGTGTGAAACGGCAGCTGCTAACCTGTGGGGTAACATCCATGGATTTACCAACTATGGTTTGCTCCACCAACAATGGACTGTCCACCATAAACTTTAGCGTGACTTCAGGTTTGAACGAATCGTGACGGTAACGGTAACCACCTCATCAAACCAAGACAACGTACTCGACAAAGACCCGTCAGCACTGTAAACAATGGCTGTTGACTGAAGAAATAGCGACGTCTACTGCACTATAACATCGACGATGATAATCGACATTTCTGACCGTCTTTTCACAGACATGCGAAGATCAGACGATGGTCATTTTACGTGACCTAGACCTTTCAATAACGGCCGACTGACTGCCAGGTTGCACGTCTCGGGCTATAGCTGTAAAGTATGTATCATGTACACTTCACACCTGTACGGGTTTCACACATTTGAAATAAGCCGCGAGTATCGCAGGTATTGCAGAACACAACCACAAGACGAGGGGGGTGTTAGTAGGACTCCTACACTACTACACTAATTACGCTAACAATACAGTACTACTATAGTGACTACTATAATGTAAGCAAATTACACTAGCAAGTGCTACAGCTATCACTATAAGGAACTTGACTGTGAAATGAAAAGGTGACAAACAAGTAAACAAAAATATCGTAAATAATAGATGGTTTATCACATACATGAAAGAATCAGCCTCTAAGAATCAATATGTTTATTGAGCATAGACGATCGTTTCAACTTTTACAGTCCTTTTCAGTATGTATCATTGTACTAATTATTCCTTTTTTGGCTTGATTTATAGTGTTGAATGACTGTAATAGCAGAAACGATCGCCTACGCTCAATAAACATTTTGACTAAAATTGTTTTCGGTAAAAGAGCACTTTAGTTTTCTTAATAATTGGTGGATCGGTTTCATGGAGTAACTGATGACAATTTAGGCAGAAATCAACACTTTCAACCGAAAGAAGTTTATTGAACATGGTTTGTTAACCTCTTGGTAAACAAAATGCTGATCAAATAACATCAAAAAGTTGGTAATCACAACATTTTAACCTATTGATTATTGACTGCTGCAGAATTCTGAGTAGGCGTATTTAAAATGCAAATGCTCCTGTGCTGTAGAGAAGATCGTAACCAGCTTCTGTACTGATGCAAATGTCACCATACTCATCAACGAAGTTGAAACTGAATTCATCTGAAGCCATACATTCGACTTCAGTTGGACGAATCCTTTTTCCAATTCCCGTAACAAAAACTGCAACATCTAAAGTGGTAAAAATACTTTTGTTAAAATATGCATGACAGTCGATGTTGGCATTTATCCATTAGCCCGCAATTCTGGCTTGCCATCTGCGACCTTTAATGGACCATTTATGTCCTTTAAACTCTAACAATGCAACTGTTCGTCTCAACTTTCATATAACTTATATTATATACAAGATATACTTTGTTCATTCTTATCAAATGCTTGTTTTATGCCACACCTTCAGCTTATCTTAAACCCTCAAAATAAACTTTCACGCGAAGTTTAAGTTAGTTGCATCTGGGGTTTTTACGTGATATATTATACAACGTATAATTTACAAATTTCATATCGCTTCTAGAAATGGTTCAAGTTTAGACCTAAATGTGTCATAATATGAGGCTCTCGGTAAGACAATTGACAAGTGGCATCTTCAACCATTTATAGAGATTTTGGCTTTGCCGCAGATAAAAATTGAAACAATTAATTGGCTACATTAATGATACTGCAAAATGTACGAAATGTTTCTTTTCAAATACTATCGTAATGTACTATAGATAGATCATACATTTTTAAACAGATTACATAGCTCCCTATTCCACATTCCCACTCAAGTATAGGTACAGAATATGCATTTAATAAATACGTCATTTTTATTATCAAAAGGCACATTTTACATTCGGTTAAATTTCGGAGAAGCTAAACTGACTCTTGTAATGTGATCCACCTTTATTTGATCTACCGTTAACAATAGTGATTAAAGACGGAAATTGATTTTGGAAGTGATAATAAGGACCTTTCTTCTACATGACCTTACCATCTTTGTGAAGCCTTTCAGCAGCAGGACAGGCACTTCCGCCGCAATTTGCTTTGCCGTCAGTCACAAGGACAGTTAATCTTATTCTGTATTTTCCTCTTCTGGATCTGTTTCTGCGTCGACGAAATATTGTTCTTGCTTTGTCAAAAGCTTTGTTGGAGCACGTCTTTCTGCCACCTATGGATTCAATTGAATGTTAGTTGAAGATGTTCAGAAACTACATTTGATCTTTGCCTAATGTAATTTTTCAAAACAGAAAAATTCGCAGCTGTATCGACAGTTTACAAGGCTTATGGAGACTTTACATTGTGATCTGTTAGAATGTTTGAACTTAACGCCTTCATCAACGATCACATCTATCCTAGCCCTAATTTATCCCATTCAATTTAATAAATGCTACATAACAAAGTTATCCAAGAATAACAATTCGTTTTGCCACAAACTGAACACATTTTGTACATTGTACGCCACAAAAGTCATGCCCACACTAATCGTGACCACTAACTTAAAACTGAAACACACACAACCAAACAGAGCAGAACTGAATGACAAAAAGACACAATATTAGCATGCTTGGTAATAAGAACGCGACATCTTGCTAGGTTTGTACAGAGATGCTAATTTTTTAATAATATGCATAGTTTTTCTTTTTTTTATAAGCAACTGCAGCTTGTCTCCATTTATACCTGCATACTTCATGTCGTCAATATGATCAATGATATCTTCTGTGTTACTGTATTTGTCAAAATCGAATTCTTCTCTAGTACCGCTTGCATAACGGATTAGTGCCACTCGAGAGTCGTACTCGGGGTTATCCATGACAATTCGAACCCAGTTCTAGTAAGAATGGCATTTAATGAAAAAATTGTACAAGTAAGAAACAAGGAAAAACAAGATGTTTGTTATAACCATAAATAAAAGCAATTTAAAGAGCAGCGCCATTCCAGTTACAAGTTAAGGTGCACTGCTTAAAAGAACACCAAACCAAAGTGTTGTAACAGGCATAGATATTAATTAGTTACTCAACATAACATTCTTCCCTCCTAAGAATTTGGGAACATTTAAAGCTACAATATCAATTATAAGTGTTATCAAATTGAACCAGACAAACAGTTCAAAGTTAACAGTATTAACTCGGAAACTAAACAAAATTTAGTACAGTTAGTTTAAGATACTTATATAAAAGGGATTTGATAAGCAGTATACTGATTCACTGAATGTAATGTCCAATGCATATGAATTCTAAAATTAGCATGAGTTTGATAAAGTTACATCCAATTCAGTTCACTACAATTAATCACAATAGCGTGCTGGCATTTTCCCTTTGTTTGCTCTAGAAGACCTCCTTACAGATTCTACTTCTTCACTGTCATGTGCAATTTCTGTAATCTCTTCCTTCCCACTAGTGAAAACTCCATCCATCTTTGTATTAAGTGTATCCTGATTTGAGACTGTTTCTGTGTGTACAACGTTATGGGAATTCACAGGTTCCATGACCAGTTTTCTTTGAGGTTCTTCATTCTCTCCATCTATCACTGCTCTGCCACTTTCATCAACCTTTCCGCATGGTGCTAAGTCTTTAATAGATACAGTGCTTTCCCGGCCATCACGATATCGTATATGTGCATATTGGGGATTTGCTTCAATTAAATCTACCATATCCACTAGAGGATCAGACTTGCAGGTTCTAACAAATCGTCTTAACAGTACCGGTCCAGGGGAAGTGAGCCAGCTGGGCACAGAACCTCCACTAGCTGAACTGCGAGCAAAATTAAAAAACAATTCATGTGGGGTGGCATTAGTGGACGTACACAGTAATGACCGAATCGCATGTAATGCTTCTGGTAAAACTATCTCCCAAGCTTTGATGTCTAAATTCTTGGATTCCAGTGCTAACTGTATCGACTTCCATATTTTCCATTGTATTTTTCACATTGCCCATTACCACGTGGATTATATGGAGTTGTTCGGCTAGTTGCAATTCCCCTGGAGTGCAGAAATTCTCGAACTTCTGCTGACAGAAAACTAGCACCTCGATCCGAATGTATGTAAGCTGCACATCCATAAAGTGAAAAAATTTGACTAAGGCCCTGTATCACAGTCTGAGCAGATAAATCTGCACACGGTATGGCAAATGGAAATCGGCTATACTCATCCACTACAGTTAGAAAATACTTGTTTGAGGTGCTACTGGGCAAAGGACCTTTAAAGTCAATGTTCAACCTTTCCATTGGTCGCACAGCTTTAATAAGAGTTGCTCGTTCAGGCTTCATGAATCTAGGTTTCAATTTACAGCATGCTGGACACTGAAAAGTGATTTTACGAATTTCATCCAAAGTATATGGTAAGTTTTTGGTTCTCACAAAATGGTACAGCCTAGTAGCTCCTGGGTGACATAAAGCCTCATGCAAAGTTTTTAAGTAATTCAAATCTGAAAATGTAGTTGCGCATCTGGAAAGTGCATCTGGGGCTTCATTATTTTTGCCCGGTCTGTATCTAATATCATAGCTAAATCCTGTTAACTGTACCCTCCATCTCTGAATTTTATCATTCTTTACTTTACTTTTTTGCTTTTGATCAAACATGAATGATACTGACCTTTGATCTGTCACTAAGGTGAAGTGTCGCCCCATTAGAAGATGTCGCCATCGCTCCAACGATTCTACTATAGCATAAGCTTCTTTCTCCACAGAAGCATGGTTTCGTTCTGAACGATTTAGTGTCCTAGAATAAAAGGCCACTGGCCTTCCAGCTTGATTTAATGTAGCAGCAATTGCCGTTTCAGATGCATCTGTTTCCACCACAAAAGGTATGTCGTCCTCTATATCTTTAATAGCTGCAGACTCAATATCAGCTTTCAGTTGAAAAAAAGCATGTTTTGCTTCACTGCTTAAAGGAAATTTATTAGCTTCATTCAGAGGCCTTATCTTTGCTGAAAAATTTGAGATCCATTGCGAATAGTATGCAAATAATCCTAATACACGTTTAAGCGACTTCTGACTGTTTGGCTCTGGCATATCCTGTAATGTTTTCAATCTATCAGGATCTGGTTTGATGCTCCCTTTGCTAATCTGATACCCCAGCATTTTAACTGTTTCCGTAGAATAGACACACTTTTTCTCGTTAAGTGTTAAGTTTGCTCTTTTTGCAGCCTCTAATAATTTCTGCAAATTTTCATCATGTTCTTGCTGAGTCATGCCACCTAGTGTAATGTTGTCCAGATATGCATACGTATCTTTCAAACCAAAGTCCTGAATAAACTCATCCATTTTCCTCTGAAAACAGGAAACTCCATTGGTGATTCCAAAAAGCAGGCATGTAAATTGATATAATTGCCCATTAGCTTCAAATGCCGTATATTTTCTATCTTGTTCTCTCAGCGGTATATGATGATATGCTGATTCCAGATCTACAGTACTATAAAAACGGTATTTAGCCATTGTATTTGCTAAATCACTCATTCGTTTAGCCGGATAAGCATCAAGTTCTGTAAATCTATTTATTGTTTGAGAATAGTCTATCACTAGTCTTCTGCGGTGATTTTCATTAGTAGTGACCAGTACCTGGGCCATCCAATTAGATTTCTCAATTCTACCGTCTTTTAGCAGTTTTTCCACCTCTAGCTCAATGAATTTCGTTTTCTCGATGTCGTACCTTCGCGATTTAGTTGCCACTGGTTTAATGCCATCTGTTAGATTCTGAAAAGGCTCAGCCGGAGATAATTTCGCTCTCATTAATCCACAAACTTTTAGCGGTTCCTTCCCTCCCCCAAAATGAAGAGTAACTTTCTCGTGCTGAGACATGAAATCATGTCCTAAAATTACGTCAGCACACAGATTTCGTAGAACAAGCAATTTAACAGCATAATTTCTGTTTTGAAGAATCATATCTACATTACATACCGATTTCACTTCAAAACTCGATGTGGCAACTGCCATTCCAACTTTGTCATTTGTTTGATCACATGGAATGCCCAATTGTTCTACAATTTCAGCATTGATGTATGAATCTGAACTGCCGCTGTCTATCAGTGCCTTCAATTCTGTTTGCTGAATAGTAATTTTTACTGTCGCTTTAGTTAAACTGTTAGGAGTTCCAATCTCTTGATGTGCAGTTGCTAAAGTTAACCAGTTCGATTGATAATTATCACTTTTGTTCTTTCTCACAAGTGATGCAGTTGTCTTTTCAGTACATTTTCTTGAAAAATGTCCCCATTTGTTGCACTTAAAGCACTGTTCATTTTTCGCGGGACACTTATTTTTGATGTGGCTATATCCGCAAGACTCACACACAGTCTTAGAATTTGGATTAGCCCTAGCACCGTAATGTTTTTTCTTTATGCTAGCAAGAGAACAATCTCCGTGGTCATCTTCTTTACTTGCCGTAAAAGCCGCTATACCACCAATGTCTGACATTGCATTTCCGATATAATTTGATGAATGGGCCATAGCCATTTCTGTAGATTTGGCAGTTTTTAACACTTTGTCCAAATCCAGCTCTTCACAGTCTACTAGTATCTTCTGCCTAATCTCATTTGAAGCCAATCCAGATATGAAGGCAGACAGGATGGCTTCGTTTTTGTACTGCTCTGCACTAACCGCATCAAACGAACACTCCTTAGCTAATTCTCTCAGAGTCTGCACGAATTTATCAATAGAATCACTTGACTTCTGCTTACAAGTCATCAATGCATGCCTAGCATAATGAATATTCTTTGGCTTTAAATAAACTTTTTTTAACGTGTCAACAGCGTCCTTGTAACTCTTGCATTCCGAAAATACTTTAAAAACTGAAGCAGATACATAGTTCGTTAACAGTTCAAATTTCCTTCTATCTACTTCTTCCGCCACGGCTGCTACTTCATCCTCTTCTGCTTGTTTAGCCACTGCCCTTCCTTGAAAATTTTCGAATGTTTTCAACCAGTGCTGAAATTCTTCGTCAGCTGAGCTAGAATTCGGGTCCACACTTAGCCTCTCAGGTCGAAGATATTTGTCCATCTTTTGTTTTAAATTGGAATAAATTGTTATAACCATAAATAAAAGAGAAAATGATTGGAATTATGGCTGTATTCCAATTTAAAGAGCAGCGCCATTCCAGTTACAAGTTAAGGTGCACTGCTTAAAAGAACACCAAACCAAAGTGTTGTAACAGGCATAGATATTAATTAGTTACTCAACANCAATGTTTAAAATTACAGGTGTAGTTTATCTCCTGGTGAAAGATGGAAAAGTAGAGAAAAGATTACATATTTGCTAATATATTATTAACACATAAAAATTATTATTAACGCTTCTATCGTTTATCACATTGTCTGCTTGACATCACGCTAGTTACTGATTTTATAAAAATTTTCCATTTGAAATTGACGCGAGAACTTAAAAAACAGTATCCCGAGAGCATTAATGAGAGCAATCCCTAAAATGATTCTCTGAACATTAACCCACAAGGCTTTCACATGCACTAGCTGAGCAATTTAAATCAAGACTAAAATACGAAAAACAGAACAGCTAAATAACATTTATGTTATAATTATTATAGAGCAAAGCAATGAAAATGTCAATCTATTCGCTCTTCGCTAGAAACTAGACAAAGTTTCTTTTATCCTGTCATGCAAAATGCCTGGTATCCGCACATTTTATATTTTTTAGAATTCATTTATTTTTTTTTAGTTTCCATTAATTAGCAACATTTTTCTACGCCTGCTTAACAATGGCTGTTTTGCCCAATAACTCATTTCAATGCCCTTTGTTGTTTAACTTCGCATGCACTGTTTTATCAAAGGGACATTAAAGTTAAGGATTTCAAAGTCGGTACCACTGTTATCGCTGAAGTAAGTCAGCTTGCATCGGAGGTCTTTGTAAATGTAAAGCAAATCCCACTCTATTATAAGAACTGAAATGATGTTTCCTTACCTTTAGAGCACATTTCGCTTCGTTATAGTTCCTTCTCATACTTATACTTTCATCTATCATAAGTATCGCATCAACTTTTTTGGTACCGGGAAACTCTGCATAGGAGCTTCTAACGAAGTTTCTTATTTTTTGTGCATCAATTTTTGTATCTATTTGCAAAAAGATAACTATTATTTATAGGGGGAAAATAATAAGTAACCGTGACCTAGAACAAATTGCAATAGAATTTTTGTCTTCAGATTCTGTTAGAATGTGGTCTCAAGTACCTACAACAAAAAATTGACCAAAATATTTTTGATACTTTTGAGATATATGCATAAATCCAAGATGGCACATGCTAACGCCAAAACTCAGTTATATCTGCTAAATAGGTGAAAAATTGTATTGTTGACTGATACGAAACTGCACCCAAGAACTCCAAAAATTTCGTCGTTTTCATCTACGATGTCATCATAATATCGCAATACTATTATGAGGCAGTTAAGAACAACACTATTTCAATGTTGTTAAAAATGGGTCACTGGAATTGTTCTTCTTTCATTATCACTGCTTGTAATAGCATTTAAAATCAGTTAAACATTGTTCTAGCATGTCGTTGATGTCCATTTACATCATTTCCTTGGTATGTATATGGTGCCTATAGGTGTCAAAAGTCGATTGCTTAGTAGAAAATTATGTGGCAACAACTGTTAGGAAAATGCACCATGTAAAACCAAAAATGTTGTCATTTTCCAACTATAACGTCACAACGCCATTGTCAAGTCATTAGGCCATCACTGTTACTTATTTTTACATTAATTTTGAATGCTTGCCCCTTAAGTGGAAGTGGCGACGAGCGCATGGAAAGAAGGTCTGCCATTAGCTAGGTTCGTTATTTCGGCAATATGTTACACCAATGCCAATTGTTTGACCCAAGTGAGACGTGGGCAGGGGTGGGGGTGAAACCAATTGATTGGTGCAGGGCAGAAGTCAGTGGAAAGGACTTGACTGGTTGGAACAGTCTCGTCCAGGCATGCCACATATGATGGAGGAGACTAAGACAGCGTCACTTCAAAAATGTGATCACTGGTATTGTTTTACTCGCTCTCGTGTATAGTTATTTGTTGGTGGCAAAGTGAAACTAGCGGATGCAAATCTTTCCAATGAAGCCGCTGTCCCATAGGTTGCATCCGGTAGTTTCACTTTGACACCAATGAATAATTATATGTGAAACAAGTAAGTGACTTCCAGTGACCAGCATTATCAAGTGATGCTGTCTTAATAGAATTTTTTCACTTAGGCTTGATGATTTACGAGATATAACTGATTTTTGGCCCTACCAGGCGCCATGTTGGATTTATGCATATATCACAAAAGTATCGAAACCGATTTTGGCCGATTTTTTATTGTGGGTACTTGTGACCATGTTCTGACAGAATCTGAATAGAAAAATTCTATTGCAATTTGTTCTAGGTATCCATTTACTAGAAGCTCTATATTCGCCTATAATAACACTTTTCATATACATTCCTTATATTCTCGTGATGATTTAATAATCACCATTTTCTACTTGAAGAAAGTTCAAGAACGCACTGACTTGTTACTTGGGTGAGCGGCTTGCCAACTCTATTTTTAAAACTGCATGTGCACATGCAAAATGATTAAATTTTGCAAGAAACTTCAAAGCTAGAATAGGGATGAGGTAACCACTGTTAACTGAGCAAGCTTCATCTGCTAGGGACTTCTAATCTTCGCGTGAAAAACATAATAATCGAGCCTGTCTAATTGCGAGTCTAATTATTTTTATAGACATATTGGTTAATTAAATAAAATAAAACATATCGTACTACACAGATATTTCCATATTTGAGAAAGGAAGTTTTAAGGAAAATTTAATTTGTAGCCACCAATTTAAATTTTGACAGTGTCACTAATTGTGTGAGATATTAACCAGAAGGATTTAACAAATTACTACTAGCACTTTGCAGCGCATTTTCATCTTGGAGTGTCGTTAGCCGTTTACTTTTACAGATCATCCAGTTTGGGGCAAAAATTACAGAAATGTAACATATTAAGGAATAAAAGATTACTATAGCGAAGATAAATGTAGAAGCATCTAACGATAATATAACTACAAGCTTCAATCCAAACTGCATTTTCTGTTACTTATTTTCATTCAAGTGCTGCTCCTAAAATTGATTTTTCATTTACTCAGTGACTTTTTTTACTGTGCAAAGTGTTTCAGCACTTTTACCGCTCCCTTAGTTATTTTTTGTGCAATGTATGCGATAAAACCAGTTCAAGGCTTGTTCAAAAAGTTCAATGAATTATTGAATTTCGTCTTACTGTTTGATCTGAGCACGTTGATTCTTCGTGATCGTCTTGATTCGCAGATTGCTAGAAAGAAGTAAACTAGATACCACGGCCTCATGCCTGTCTTTTGTCCAGTATACTGCTCTTTCACTCCACTGGAAGTCTGAAAACTATTGCTTGAACACTTTTCGTTTCTTGGCTGCTTGAAAAACATTTTTTTGTGATATATAAGAGACTTGAAGCTCATCAACTTTGTCGGACAATATTTATAACAGAAATTGAAAAATGGCACTCATGCCACAATTAATGCATTCTGGTTGACAAATTTTGAATATAGAGGCAATGGAAAAGTATAAAGAATCTCAGGCAAAAAAGTGAAGGTACAAAGTTTCTAATATATATATTTCCATCTATATATATTTCTCACCATCTGATGAAACGCTCGTGTTAGTCAGTCCAATCTATCAGTGGGTGGAGTACATGTAGGCGAGCGATCCCCATATGGAGGTTGATCACACTGATCAGCTAGCCTAAGGACCAGTGAGTTTTGAAAATCATGACCCAAAATTACCATCAAAGAGTAATCCAAAAAGCCACAAGAGGTCATCTGATAAATGGAGATCAAATGACCAAACAAAGTTAGTATAAGAACTTATTTAACAGGTACCGATTGCAGGCCAAAAAAGTCGTTGACTAAATCTAAGATGAGGAACATTTCTACTTACTTTAGCGCAGTAGCGAACATTGAAATTTTTGTTTAAAGTTTCTAGAATACTTAATTTTAACTTTAGCGTCTACGCTTTTGTTGACTAATTGTCTGATTAATTATCCACTCAACCGAAAGCTGTCAGTAATTAGATCAGTAATTGGAGACAAATTAGAGATATGTAAGAATTGAGGTTGTTTGACTTTTAAAATTTAATCTTAAGTTTTGATATTTGGAAGAGGGACAAGCAAACCGAGAACCTTTTTAGTTAGGGTATTTCACATTCATTTTTGTTTGACTATACAAAGTGCTTTTTTAACTAATTCAATAAGCCAAGTTAACTGTGTTCTGAACAGAGAATCAACAGAAGAAAACCAGGAAGTGGTACGTTGCTAATTAATAGAAGTTGTCGTCTTACCTCTTAATAAAAAAATTAAGAAACCAGGAATGTCTTCGTCTTATTCATAGAGCTCTACGTTCGCATTTAAACTGAATTACGTATCATAAATTTCTTGTTTATATACTTCGGTCTAGATCATTGTGTATTACTATTATTATTATTATCATCATTATGCTGGTTACCTGTTCATAATGCAATTAATTATCTACTAAAGGCCTAATATTACTACCGTTATTGTTTATGAAGTAATAAATATGAACCCTCTTTGAAGACAAATAAAGAGAGATTACGAGATGATGGTTGTAATAAACGTTATTATCTATTATTCAGCAGGTGTCAAAAGCAAATTTATAATGTCTAGTCAATCCGACGTACTTAAACGTATATGTGAAGAACCAGCTGCTAGTTAATTACTTTCCTCATTTTCATTTCATCTCATACTTTGCAAGTTTAAATAGCCTGTTTAGTGCTATTTTAACCTGTCCTGTAACACGATAACAACCGGCGTTTCCCTGTGCACTTGTATACTACGCAAATTTTTTGCCTCGTTTGCATATTGTTTTGCCAGCTCCTGTTTCTTTGCCTCCTTTCGTTCATTTCCTTTCCTTTCCTTTCTTTTCTCCCATTTCTTTCCGCCTTTCTGTCTTTTGTTTCATGATGGTGAAAACATGCGAGAAGTGCTATATAGCCCAGCCAGAATGATCAAAGAAATTTTCAAACAGTAAAAGCATCCGATTTTATAGAAAACTGAGCCATGTCAGTAATGTGATTCTTTCAAATACTCGCAAGATATCTGTCATCTATCACGGTAAATGCGAGATGATGACTCAGTTGCCAAAAGGAGTAATGAGAAAATTTTGCAACTGGTGAGTTGTATGCGTGCGAGTTGTGTGAATGATGGGGGGGGGGGTGTACTGACGAAGTAAAGCCAGTGTGAATCTGACGTGGGTACTGGCTAGACAGATATGTTTATATTATCTACCAAGTAGCACCTCATGTATTTTCCAGCTCGTATAATGGAAATTGGTAAGTTCACGTTGGCCGGTGTCATATGTGAGAATAAAAACATCATGGAATTATAGTTCTAAGTTTTTCTTCTTCTGAGATGCCAAAATGCTAGTTGCGCTAACAATTTGGGAAATGCATATAAGATCTTCCTCTGAGATTCCGTCAACAAATATTGACAAGTTGTTGGATATAGAATTTAGAATAATGATTACTTCCACTATTGACAATCACAAAAGTAACTAAATTATTCGGCTCTCGTCCTTTAAAGTTTAATTAATGTAGAATTCATTTTGCTTTTTATGTAAAAAACTGGCTGAGAAATAACTTTCACTAATATACAGCCACATTAATTAATCGTTTGTTATAGTTCATACATATCAAACTAAATTACATAATATGCAACAGCAATTCAGACTTAAAACGGCTAAGTACTGGCTCTCTTCGTGATTACTTAACACTAGTTACAAAGTTGGATTCATTATCATGTTCTACAGACGCAACGTAGACACAGATTTCTGAGTTGACATATCAATTAGCTGTCTGATTTAATTATTTCTGATTCATTTTATTTATTATTCCGCGGCGGCAGCTGTACCTTGGCTGAAATATGTGTAAAATTTAAAATGTGTGGACATTTATTCATTTTATTTATTATTTCGCGGCGGCAGCTCTACCTTGGCTTATATATATATGTGTAAAATATAAAATGTGTGGACATTTATTCATTTTATTTATTATTCCGCGGCGGCAGCTGTACCTTGGCAGAAATCTGTGTAAAACATAAAATGTGTGGACTTGTTTCTTACACTGTGTGTGTTTCACTGTGGAGCTGTTATTTCTATGGGAAATCAACCAATCATAACTGTGGCATTTTCTAAATTGTAGAAGGGTATGTTCTTAGCTGTTCGTTTGTTTGAATTTCATCTCTCTTTCCTTCTTTTGTTTTGCAACGTTAGATGCTCGTAAAATTTGTCATACTTACAGTCCTTTACATGATTTATTAACTTTGAGTAGCCGCAGCTTCCACTACTGTACTTGTCAGTTTGAAAACAATTTCTTGCTAAAAAGTTTTTAAATTATTGTTATATCATAGTAATCTATAATTTTAATTCAATAATCAAACCGTGTGGAGTCATCAACTAGAGGAATCCCTAGGGACACTAGGGATTTCAACCGGAAGGGATTGGGGCCACAGATTAGTAGATTCAAACAATAGTTAGAATATTGATCTTTCTATAAACTACAATTCTACAAATTGTACATTATGTACAGGACATCATACTATTCAGTGCTACAGATTAAACTAAAAACTACACGAGCTCCTATTTTACATCTAAAATCCATCAAAATTTTTTTGAATTCTTACGAAATTTGTAAGAATCTGTTACAAAACCAATCCAAGTAAATGTAGAACGCTATAACGATAAGTTTGGAAAGGAAGATGTCGTCCTAAGGTGCGGCGAGGCATTGGGGGACAAAAAGGTTGAGGAATGCTGCTTTAGGACAAACAGTTAGGAAATAATTTGTAAGTATTTATACTGGCAGGACCTAACTGTGTATAATTTTTGTGCTCTTTCTTGCAGTGGCAAGTAAATCAAGATGAACATTGAGAGGTACGTTTTTCACCTAAATTAATGGGCAAACACCTTATGATGACCTTGTTTGCAGTCGGTTGAGAAATGTTATGAGTTCCGCATATCACGGGTATTGAGTTTTTTAAATGTTTACATTTCATAAGCAAAATGCGGTGATGCAACACACTAAAAACTTTTCTTGTCACGCTTTACTTAGAATGCATGACAACATGGAGTTTTAATATTCCAAGACCTTGCGCCCATAATATCAGATTTATGTT
This sequence comes from Tubiluchus corallicola, assembly GCA_030141605.1. Classification (NCBI taxonomy): domain Eukaryota; kingdom Metazoa; phylum Priapulida; class Priapulimorpha; order Priapulimorphida; family Tubiluchidae; genus Tubiluchus; species Tubiluchus corallicola. The sequence continues at coordinate 139,213 of JAQGDQ010000213.1, forward strand.
TTGTTTAGTTAATTGCTTATTGATCATTATGGTTTCCCATAATTGCTGTTACGGTTTATGGTAGGGTCAATTTGCTGAGAGTCAAGTTATAGTAGGGTCAACTCCAAAAAACTTGCAAGAAATTTTTTCTTGTAATATTTAGTGCATCAAATAACATAACCAAATTAGGCCGAAATTTGTTCACTGCAAAGGGCCTAATTATGACGTCCAAATGAGCAATGTTTTTCACCATTTTTGTAGACTAAATACCCATTCATTTTCGTCAATTGACGGCCATCTTTTTTGACGTCATAATTAGGCCCTTTGCAGTGACAAAATATCGGCCTTATTTGGATAAGTTATTTTCTGGACCAAATACTACAATTGAACACCAAATATCGTTTTCTTGTATTTTTTTGAGAATAGGGCTATTTTTCCATTATATTGACCCTACTGTTATGAAGCAACAAATAAGAACCCCATAAGAACTACCAGTTAAAGGTAGCATAATTAGAAAGTGGTAGTTCCATTAAAGATTGTTATCTACAATGCTAATAACACATTTAAAGTTAGCCAAGCCAAGACTACACATTAAGGTATAAATGCACAAATCTATCATACTTTCTCCATTTTCATATGTTTTTCCTTGCTGCTTTTTTCTTACTCCTTTCTCTTTTTCCCTTTCTCCATTCGTCTTTTCTTCACCATTGCTTCCTCTCTTTCTTCCTTATTTGATATTTTGACTATTGAGTTTTTTCTTTCGTTATATGACGGGAGAGACGCGAACCTATAAAGTGAAATTTACTGATTAAATATTTTTGCTTGATGAGAAACATGTGTTAACAGCGTTTTAAACTTTATTTGTACCTAGTCTAACGTCGTCTAAAGGGAGTGAACCTCAGTAATTTGAGTACTAATGTGAGTGCTTTCAAAAGGTCTTTAAATCTTATAGCTTCTAACACAAACGTTTGATATTTGGAAAGTTACTGAGCTGCCATTTGACAATTCAGTGATATATTCCTAGGCACCACGGGGCGTGTTTGAAACATGCTTATGGAGCTATTCACGGCATTTTGCAAGTCAATTTCAGTAAATAACTAATTATAAATCGTGTCCTCACACTTACTGCAATCGTGTGCCAAAACGACAAAAATATCGAATTTGTTTCCCGCAACATGACAGACTTTGCATCAACCTTTTCTTCCTTCCTATATAGTTTAACATGCTGGATCAAACCGGAACAATGAAGTTTATCTTTGCCATAAGCACTTTTTGGACAAATAGCAAAATGTCAACACTATGTAAACACTTTCAAGGGAGTGGGGGGTATTAAAGGCAAGAACCGCTTTCACGTTCTTAGTACCATAGCGGCGGATATTTCAAGATGAAAAGTACAAGGTACGTCTTTCACCAAAATTAAAGTTGGCGTCTAGCATTTGTAACGAAATTCAAAATCAATTATCATGTTGAAATAATATTATTTTGCATCATACATTTTTATAACTTTTATTATTGGCACTCAGAGCATTATTTTTGGTTCTCAAACATTAAATGTCATCCTTGTCACTCGTTTACGTCAAGAAGGCTCTTGAATGGTAATGTGAAGGCCTCATTTGCTTCTATGATACATTTGCAACGGTATGATAGATTTGCAACAGTAAGAATGTGATTGTGTATTAGTACAAAAACTATTTATGGGCCAAAATGAGTTAAACGACGAATAAATATTAAGCTCTTAATACTTATGGAATATTGTCGGACTTAGCATTCTGGCCGAAAAAAGTCATGGTACAAACACTATTCCATTTAGACGTTACCAAGTTTTAACTTCTAAATCATATTAACGCCATGATATCCGATTATTAAAAAAGTCTTTATACATGTAATAGGATAGTATGGCCCTAATACGCATTTGTACTTAGCGACACGTAAATTTACTATATAGCAGCTTTGACTTGCCACGTGAGTACACAATAATAATATGTAATCAGATTGTGAAACATCCAGTTTTAAACGTTCTCTCTTGCCGTTTTCCAATTACGTCAAAATTTATTTTTATATTTGGTCTTCAGCAGAGCCATTTTTCTTGTTGCTTTGGGATTTTTCGTTCTTGGTACTACGTGCGCCAAGCGTAAAAGAGAGGAAATCAAAAATGCGGAACAACAGGCCGTAATTAACCTCACTCATCGCAGAAGCCAGAGCCACTTTGCTGAAAACAGGCGAGCAGGTTAGCATAAACATAGTTGCCGATGCTAGTATGAAAATTTTCTGTTCTATGTATTAAGTTGCATATTGAGCGCAATGTTAAATGTTGACTGAGGTAGATGCAATTAATTTTTATTTCGAAATATTTACTGAATTAAACGTAGCAATTTATGTCCGTGTAATTGTTGTTGACTAGTTATTTTTATGTACCACTAATTGTTTAATGCTTCGAAAATATTAGATGATTTTTGCCGATTAAGCATTTCTGGGTGTAAAAATTACTATTTTTATGACCCAGGCCAAACTGCGTCGTTACTTAATGATTTATATAATGTAGAAATAGATGAGTGGAGACTTCTGAAAAACAAGGAGTTTATAAATCTGCGCACATGAGTTGGCAAGCCGAGATCACTCCTGTCCCCCTCCCCCAGACTTTCCCTCCCTTTTCGTCTGCCATTTTCTTCTTTGTATCTCTCTTGCTTTCATGTTTTCCTTCTCTTTTTTTCTCGCTCAATTTTTTGTTCTCTTAAAATTGACAAACTATTGACCCGAACAGTTTTAAGAGCAGTAGTCACGCATCTATTGGTTAGAAATGAGCTTTTGAGCTTTTTTGTGCTGTTAGCTTTTTCAATTTTTATCCGAACAGAATACGTACCATTTCTTCTAGGTGAAACGATGGAATGTCCAATGGCCAGAAAGTCAAAAAAATTTCACAAAGCTAGTCAGAAATCCAAGGAAAGGGCAGTGCTTGCTGAAATTGCCTTGGAGACCACAAGAGTGCTTGACGCAGAGTAAGTTGGCAGTCTAAATAGGACTTTGTATGATAGGGCATCACAGGCGTTAGAAGCGTGTTCTAAATAAAATTTACTATAAAAAATTATTCATCACCCGCTTTTACTGCGGGTAAATGTTGGAGACATGTTGCGAATTACAACAGCAGTACTTGCCTCACTCGGGAAAACGTAGTTATTCATGAGACATAATACGTACTTGTAACTAGAGACAGAGTTACATTTCCTAAATATATTTTGCTCGTATTAGATGCTCTGCATTAGCTAAAATTTTGCATACAGAGCAGCAAAGCGTGATCAGCAGCTGACTTGCAAAATAATTGAAAATTCTGAATTTTAGTGGAGCAGGAGACGTTGCTGGAATAAATCTCGCCGTCACTGTTGAATGCAACCCAAGCATAGATTGTACTGATGCTGCAAATAGCCGATACAGGTAAAACAGCCAGACAATTAAATAAAAAGGCACACAGTAGAAAAGCAGATCAATAGCAATACTCAAAATTATTTTGACTTTGGTTTTAGCCTTCTAGGAAAGAAAAATGTATTAAAGCATCAAAAATGCTAAACTGTATTGCTAACTCAGTAATAAAGCACAGAAAATAAAGAACTCTATTTTGACAACAATGGCACAGACGCCGCTGCGTTGTTAGTCTTCTGCTTGATATTAATATACAAAGTAGCCCAGTCGTGCGAGTCGGTAAATATGTTGTAAAATACGTCTATTACATAAATCTTCTTTAATTAAATACTTAAAACCCCAAAAATAAATGCTACATGAGAAAATACATGCATCGGCGTTTTACATTTCATATCACATATCTTACAGTTTAATTAGATACAGACGTATAGTAGCAAAAATAACAAGTTAAATAAACCTATTGCTATTAGTGAGAATATTTTTTCAGTTGTATTCGTGACCTACACTTTTCTATGCTTAATGTAGAACCTACGATGGATCTTGTAACAATATCGACAATCCGACTTGGGGACAAGCGGTAACGACTTATCGCAGACAATTTGCGGCTGATTACTGTGATGGAAGTAAGTTTATAAGATTAGAAACGTATAATTTGTAGCTTCTGCAGTTGTACTTTTTGTGGGATTTCACTATAATAGCTAGGACACCAAATACTAATAATTAATTCTTTGCAATCTTCTGGCTCTAGGCAGGATTTTAAACTCATCACGGATAATTGGAAATCTCAAAGAAGCTTATCTGCTTCTTTACAGCAACAATAGGGTAAATTTATTGATAGAATAGAGGTAAATGAGTTTTTGTAAGGAATGTTCGTGAGCATGCGCGCCAGTGTCGCGCACATTGTTTCTAACCGACCAATTCAACGAATCGGTCGTCTTGTGGAAAATCACACATTTGCTTGCTGTCGCTGGATGTCAGCTGTTGGATTTTCGCCTATCTGCAGCAGTAAGTATAAATGTAGCTAGGTTATCGATTAATTAAAATGAATTTGCTCGCATAAGTAACAGCATAAATTTCATCATCTGCCGGAGGCATTTGGGTGTGACCCACCTTTTTGCCTTGCTATATTGAATGTGTTGTCATTTTAATAATTGACATCATTTTATCAACTAATTAGCCAGGTTCAGCCAATTTTACCTTTAGGTCGGTTTTATGAACATTAGCTTACAAAATACATGTATGAACAAAATTATCTGCAAACACATTCTTAATGATACAATACATATAAATTGTAAATTTAGTCTTACAATACCTGACATGAATCTTGTGGAAAGTTCAGCTTACACTTTAGTGGGTCACTGTCCTCTTCCTTCTCCATCGATCCCTGGACTTCCTTACTCACATTACTGCATATGTCCTCATCTGTCTCATATGTGCACACTACTGAACAGTGACACTTTTGTGACCTGCCTGAGCATTTGGCTGACAGTTGGTCTCTTGCTTGCTCATTCGGTAAGGTGTGTGATTGCCAGAGGAGGGTCTTTTGTTGGGTTTGCCAAAAATCTATTTGCTTCTAATTTATATCTGTATTCTATAGCTTGTGATGGCTGTAGTTCAAAAATATTCTCTTGAAATTACATCATGACTTGGCAATGAGCCCTTGCGATGCGATTGTCTCATTTAAACTCCTTGTTTAGGCTGCAAGCTCGGAGCTTGTAACTAGTACCAGGCTCATAATACAGATGAGATACAAATGCTTCAATATCTTCTTCTATGTCAGATACTATCACTCTGAGGGTTACAATTTCCGAGGGAACGCAGAGAGCAAATAGAGATACAACCTTAACAGAATACTTATTTGGTGACTGCCAATATCAAATTTGTCTTTTGATCTGCTCCAGTGAATGAATAAAAGCCTGACCCATTGCAGCAACAAGCATGCACTACTGGGGCCAGTGGGATTTCACATTTTTATTTCCTATTGGAGTATTACTGTGACGAAACATGTAATTTTGCCAAGCTGATGATGATCTTAAATTTTTTGACTCTCATCTACAGTTTTTTAAATTGTAGTTCGATGATCTCAACACTACGACTTATTATTCCCAAGAACTAATAATTCCATAATTTTATATAGCTGAGATAATATAACTTCATTCCTGCTTATTGCAATGATTAGTTTGTAACAAAGCCGTATTGGATTTTCATAAAAATCTGAATTTTTACATTGAATTCACATTAAACAGTGTGTTTACGAAAATTAATTGATAATACATGTGTTAATTCAAATTTGATATATTTCAACTATTTTTCATCTTGGCTGCAATTTTTTTATTTCATATTTGCAAGTTCGCCTTTCTCAATGAGTAATGCCTTAAATTGATAAGATTATTTTTTGAATTATTCTTTTAATATTTAGCACTTATCCTAATCATCATTGATGTGAATTTTAGGCAAAGATGATCATTGACGTTTGACCCCCATTTAAAGTTATTAAACATTTAAAGAAAAATTGGTGAAAACTGTGTAAGCTGGTTGTGTTATTTAGGTGTTCTTTTGGACAATAACTATCTTGCATAAATATATAAACTATTGGCTGGTCCTGCCTTGCTGTTTGCTACCGTCTACTGGCTACTGTTAAAAGCTCATAATACTAATACAGATTTGAAATCATTGAAGCATGGGCTTTGAGTAGTGATTCACCTTTAGCCAGAGCGTTCTCTGGTTGTGTTGTGCTTGGATGATGGTATTCTTACTAGGACGCTACCATTTGAGGTAGTGCAGTCACTTAAGTTTATCACTGTATGGACGGAATGTATTTGGTGAGGTACCTTAGCGTTTCTTTATAAGAACTCAGGTTTGCACACCTTCTTACTTTGCCTAAAAGACCAATTATTCTCTGGAGACTTTGGAACTAATGGCTAGACTCCAGATATTTATATATACGTTACTCACGCCATGTGTTATTTAATGCAGAGATCATGCCGGACCGTGTTAAAGCGGCTTATCTTGTTGTCGCTAACCAGATTGATAATTGCTAATTGATGTGTTGTTAGCTGTATTTAAATAAGTATGCAACCTTTATTTCACTGTTCTTATTTTGCCATTTACTCTACTGTCACAGAGAGGCCTGATAAGATATAAAAATGCTTGTAGCGTGTTCTGAAAGCCAGAACCACACTGGTGAGTTCCCATCATTATTAATCATTTATTAGTGCTAAAATTCCATGATTGATCGGTGGTCTCCATCAGCCTTAACGCTCGCGTCATGAAAATTTAGGATTAACAAACCTACAGTCACTATGTGGGTTCACATGTTATTTATACATATCAAGTAAAGTTTTGCTCAAAACCATCTTACAAACTGTTTGAATTTTACTAGTATTCTAAAAATTGTTTTATAATGGGGACAAAAAGTTCGCCACCATTTTATGTTGAGAAAAATACATTCTTCCTCAACCCTCCTGCTAAATACATTTTCTTTCTATTTTCAAATAGTAAGTGAACCACGATGCAGAAAACTGAGCGATGGCAGTAGTGAAGCTCTTCCAAATACTCGCAGTATATCTGTTGATTATCACAACGTCACTGCTACATTTACCGACGATGACTCATTATTCTTGATGCAATGGGGGCAGTATTTGGACCACGATATCACCCATACACCAACTTACGACGATTTAGATGGTATGTTGCATTTTAGCATTTTGTTAAGTTAATTAGTGTTCACGGTATTACTGTATGCCTTGTAACAACTCATCCAGCAACAACACATATTTGACTTCCACCAGTCCAGGAGACTAAGGGGGACGTAAATATTTCATATAATTTATGTTGCGACAACTACAATAATCACAACCTATCCAACTTCAGGAAAGTTCTTTGAAAGGAGTAAAAAGTTGAATGCTAACGCATTTAAGACATTATGCCTTATGAATCTTTTGATTTCAGTTATAATTAAGACATATAATGTGATAATGTGCTTCATTATACATCTTACTTATTGTTGTAATATTTATATGTTACAACTGCTGTCCACCAATAAATACCGACACGCTGCAAATTCCACTAATGATACAATACAAAACACAATAAGGATATTTCTTTACCAGTGATTTTCTAACATTTACTGCTAAGTGCAGTAGAAACTTGAATTTACCTAATAAAAATGTAATAAAATTTATTATATAGTGGGTAGTTTATGAAACGGATATTGCTTTTGTTATAAACAATTTAAAAATTTTATTTCTTTACCAAATTCTAGTATTTAAAATGTTTACTGATCTCCACAAGTTAAATGACAAGGAAGTGACCAGTATTGTTGAATTTATGTCATTTCTGATCATAAATTGATGAAATATGTTACTTTTTATTATGACGACCGTAAGTTAAACCGCAAGCAAAACAGTTTTTGACAACATGTTTTGTGTTCTAGTTGAGTGTTGTCCGTTGACTGCAACTGGAGACCAGCAAAGTGACAAGTGTTATTCGATAGATGTAGACCAGAACGACCCATTCTATGGAGGGAAGCAAACTCTAATGTGCATTCCCATCGTGCGCTCTATGCCTGGAGAATGTGAAACGGGTTTGTATATCAGAACGTAAACTTTTTCAGACTTTCTAATTTTCAGACAGTCCGCAGAGTTTTCAGACTTTCTATGTTAGTATTACTTTCATGGGTTTGTCTGATTGTTTTGCTCTATGTCTTGATACCGTGTGGACAGTGGTTCACCGTTGACAGTCTTAGTGGCCTACAGTGTAAATTCCGCAAACGTCATTGTACCTTTGTAGTGCAATGGGTAGGATAGCTGCCTGAATACCAGAAGACCTTGGTTTCGAATGAGCGAAATTTTCAAGCTTCAAACTTTTATTAATATCGGAAATTGATGTGTATGGCACTAATGAAAAGCATTTGTAAGTTATGCATTGGGGCTAACTTTTGTGTTTTAGGTCACAGAGAACAGATAAATCAAATAACCGCGTACATAGATGGTTCTGTTGTCTATGGATCTGATTCAGAGACAGTAGATCGCCTACGGGAACACAGTGGTGGTGAGTTCTTCGTACTCGTACTGAGTTCATTAGTAACATGGTCATTTGCAAACTAATTATTTTGGGTACTTTAAACCACTCGTGAAAAATATTTCCTTTAACAGGCACAAGGACTGGTGTTTCCGTGAATGTACTAATTCCTTTTAGCCTTCTAAGTCGCAATAAATTTGTACATTAATTTATGAGAAGCAGAGTGGGCAAAAATACATAAGTGAAATAAAACAAGTTGAAATTGCTTGAGCAAAAGGTGACTTTGTGCACTACTTCCTTTTTCTGTTTTGATATTTATTTGAACAAATCTCAAAATTTGAAAATTCCGACGAGCAAAGATCATAAACACAAAGGATATCATATACTACATATACGTAATTCAAATGATCCGGTAGTAATTAGAAGGTTACAAAGTAAACCAATTACGTAAAATATACAAGCATTAATCTTTGAACATGCTAAGCTAAACTAAATTGTACAGAAGTTTGCAGTTTAATGTGTGGTTCAAGTGTGGCTTACTGCTGTTATCAAGGGCTTATGAAGACAACTGAAATTACTGGCGGAAGACCTGTTTTACCTAAAAGCGCAGTTGATGGTAGTTGTGAAGATAACGACGGTAACGCTGTTGCTTGTTATGATGGAGGTACGTGACACCTAATTAAGCAAAACCTTATAACAAACTTAATTGAAATCAAACATGATGTGTACGTGTAGTTTACTTTACTAATAAATTAAAATTGTAACCATCATTTGGTTACAAGTTTTTATATGACGTTCGAAGGCATAACATCATGCCACTGTAATAACAATAATAATGGTAATAATACTAATAATAATCGTTATCTAAAGCCAACAGACAAATCGAGTGCCGCCTGCGAGAGATAATTATTGGTCTGAATTGGTGTTGTTCTTATAGGAGACGAAAGAGCTAATGAGCAACTTGGGCAGCAAGTACTCCAAGTTCTTTTCCTCAGAGAACACAATCGCATTGCAACAGCCATTAGTGCAGAAAAACCTGAATGGGAGGATGAACAAATTTTCCAAGAAGCAAGAAGAATAGTTGGTGCAGAAATGCAGGTGCGCGATACGCAATTAGCGCGGCATAAAGTGCTCAAGTTCCAAATGGTTGACTTCTACATATTCTTAAAAAACTGTAGAGACGCTTTTGACATTTTCAAAAAATTGTTTAATTGTTGTGGCCACAAGATAGAACTTTTGCTCTCTTGATGCCATTGTTGTGGCTGAGGTGCAGAAATTAGGGTAACAAATTCGTCTTCACGGCTATCTTTTGGACCAAAATCAGACAGATGTCATTATCTTTAATGGGTCATTAATGTCTTTATCATTAATAAAGGAGGCTGCAAAATTACTAAAAATGCATTCACATTAGGTAACGATAACCTGCAAATTGTTCAAAGGTATACGTATCTAGGAATAGCCTTTACTGACAGTGGCTCCTTTAATGCAGCTGAACAAGAGTTGCATAGTAAGGCTGCCAAACTTAGATAAAGACTACAGGGCACAAATACAGAAATAAATGTATGTAATGAAATTATTTGACACCCCGATCAAACCAGTTGCATTATACTCGTGCGAGATTTGCACACTTTTTTTTACAACAAAAGGTGCTCAAAGGATAAGGATCCAGGAAATTGTTTTTTCTCACATTGTTATTATGAAAATGTGATACTTGTGAACAAAAATTCTGGACTGTTAGCTACTCTTCAAATATACTAACTCATACAGGTTTTTTAAACATTTGAGATCTCGGAGCATATCGGATACCAGTCCGTTTGTTAAATCTTTAAAACTTAAACTTTTATCAAACTATTAGTCTTACTGGAAATTTTAAGTATCCAAAGAAAAAGGAAAGCGTGGAGAAAATATTAAATTAAGAACGTAACTCGAAGCTTAAATCCATTTGTTAATATTACTACATATTCATTAAAAACGCTAGCAATAGATATATAACTTCACTAAAATACGTATAAGCGCTCATAGCCATTTCATTGAAAAAGAACGCCACTAATTTCCGAAAATTCCCATATTCAGCAACGAATGTACTAGCAACGAAAATGAATAGCACTACCTTCTAAGTTGTAAAAACATAATAATATTAGAGAGTGTCTGATTAATGAAATTTGTGTTTTGAGTCCAACTTTTATATCACTTACTGATGAGCATAAACTCAAAATCTTTCTTACCAGTGATGATTACGAGATTACGATATTAGCATCAATTTTTTTACGAAATGTTTTAATTAAGAAATGAACTTGCACAACAACAATAAGGCCCACATAATTGAATATAATTTTAATATCGCAATTAACTTTGAAATTCACTTATTCACTCATATTTGTTTTCCTCAGTTATTCGGGTTATTTATTTATGATCTTATTCTTTTTTCTTTAAATGTATTGTTCTTACATAAAATGTATGATGATGTTAAACCGATCATTTATGTTTATTATCTTTGTATGTGGTGTTACATTATATTATACTGTATTGTATTGTATTGCATTGTGAACCAGATGTAATGAATAAATTTTTATGCATCAGGTGATAACACAACAAGAATTTTTGCCTGGAATCTTTTCATCTGAGGATCTAACAAAATTCCATTTAAATTCAGCTGATTATGTTACATTAGGATACAATATATCCTATGACGCAACTATAGACAACTCGTTCTCTACTGCAGCCTTTAGGTACGTGCTAAAATACTACACATACTAAATATAGTGTGTCGATATGTAAGTTTTGTGTAAGTGCATGTGCGTATGCTTCCAAGAATTGTTAACATAGTTATTATATATGTATATCTATGTATATATATATACGTTATCTTTGCATTAACGTACGACTTGCGCTGTGTGCATGTGCGCTGTACGGTGTGTACGAATGCAAGCTAGATAAAAAAGCCTACATAAATATAAATTCTACTTACCAGTGACAGTGCAACATAGCTCTCGTGTATATAGACATTAGACACTAGGTACTTTAAGATGTTCTGAAGAGTTTCATTACATAAGGATCATCGCAAGAATAACAAAAATTCTGCAGTTCTGCTAAGTATAGTATAATTTAAATGATGGATAGGGCTATCATCGTTTCATTTATTTTGCAGGAGTTTGGGTGTTTACTTTAGTTGCTGTTCTTATTAGTCATTCAGATTAGAAGGCAGGAGGTTTCCAATTAAACCTGTTGACACCGTTAGTTAAAAAACAATGAATCGGTTTGGTTAACAGGCTTTTATGTGAATGAACCGGCTATTTAGGCCTGCTACATGCATGGCATTTAATGTGAACCATGTCGCAGATGCTTCAGCTTTGCTGAAATTACGCAACTTATGTTTGTTAAGAGCAAAGGTACAGTAATAACATATACACTGAAGTTGAGGCAAACAATTGAAAAAATAACAAATTAAGTTATTTCGATGATGAGGAAAGGCACCTGTGCTTCAATTATCCCATGCCGAATTTCTATAATCTTTTACTCATTTACCGTTTGAACATCGGAAAAGGTGAAAAGCAATTAATGTCTTCATACTTTTAGGTTTGGACACTCAATGGTTGGATCCAAGTACACTCGTCAATGGGCTAATGACGACACTGAAGATGTACGAGTATCAAATACATTCTTTAATCCAACATTTTCAGAGGATACAACTGAGACCATAGATCCAACTTTGCGAGCCTTGAGCAGGTTCAAATCTTGGGGAACTGATAGGTAGAGTATTCGTAGGTTTGGACATTTGTTAGTAAATGCTCTCATTAAACATAATTTTGTGTGAAATGGCCTTGGTGATTCAATAATTATCTAGGCAAGCAGTGACAATAAAGGCTGGTTTGTCTTTCTTTCAGATTTATCGTGGTCGATTTGCGTAACCAGTTATTCCGCGATCATGATAAGCAACTTGGACAAGACCTTGCTGCCATCAATATTCAGCGAGGAAGAGAACATGGCATGGCTTCCTATGTGGCTCATAGGTGAGTGGAAATGATTTTAGTAATTTATTTATTTTGGAAATACACTTATACAATCTATGTAAACAAATGGAAAAATATACGGTTAATATTAGTGATTATGATATGACAGCATGAAGAACCAGAAGAACAAAAACTTTTTGTATAACGTGAATGTAATGCAAGCGTGTGGTTACTGAGTATAGGTTATTCTGATAACGGTTTGCGGTAATAATTTTCATTAATTACTTATCATTCATTTTTATTAAATCATTTAACATTTTGTTCCATAAAAGAGCTGTATAAATTCAGTAATTAGAGGTCAAAGGGCTCAAACGTAAGAGATTAGGGATGTTCTGTTGTGTTGTGAGGTTAGGTTCTTCATGCACACCGCCCCTGTTTCAAACCGAACTTTGAAGATGCCTTTGAGTGCAGTTATTGTCTTCACTTTAGATTTAGATTAGATTAGAACAAAAACCCCATTCACCAATCTGGTTTTAGTGGTTTTTATTTGCAGGAATATGCAGGTGCCATCGAAGTCAATTCAAAGAAGATGACTAGTGTATAAGTGCTGTAGAAAATGCAAAACATCTTTTAAATATTCTTCGTAAAAAAGTATAATTTACGTAGGTACCAAGTAGTTTTTATACATGTTGTTAGGGTCAGGGATAGTAATAATAAATTCCGGTTATTTCCTGAATTTTTGAATACTACATATATGTCATGTTTTAGTGGTGTTTTTACAGAGAAACGGCAAGCCAGATATGTGGTAATGCGTTTACTAACGTTTCAAGTATCAACGATTTGCCAGATATAAGCGAAGAAAATAAACAATTGCTGATCGAGGCATACGGGTAAATAGACAATTATTTGGCTCGTTTTTTTTTCAAAATTCTTTGTTTCTGTGTCTTCATGTTTCATGTAAAATGTTGATTTGTGCAAGTTATTAGACAAAAACAGTTTGCAACAACTATAGAAACTTTCACTTTTTTGCTGTAATCGTATGTTTTATGTATGTATGTATGTATGTATGTATGTATGTATGTATGTATGTATGTATGTATGTATGTATGTATGTATGTATGTATGTATGTATGTATAACATATATATGTATAAATATATATATATAAATAAATATATATATATATACATATGTGTTATACATACATAGAAATATAAAACAAGAATATAAAATAAGAGACAGAGCGAAAGGACAACGAGAGAAAAAATTGGATGAAAGAATTCAAAGAAGAGATAGATAGAGAGAGAGAGAGAGAGAATGGGAGGGAGTGAGAGAGAGAACGAAAGAGAGGGAGATAGATAGATAGATATATTTATATTTACGTGTTGTAACGTATATCACAAATTGCAACAAGGAACAAATTGTGATTAAGAAGCGTTATCAAGAATGTAAGATATTTTGTTCTTGCAGTTGTAGTTAAATAAATTATAAAATTTGAATACACCATATGAAATTAAATTGTTATTAACGAAGAATTTTTCCAAATTAATATGGTTGGAAACTTTCGAAAATGGCTTGCAAGAACATGCAATGGAAAACTGCATTATCCCGACAAATACGTTTGCAAATTTACATTTATATTTGCATATCCTCGCAGCACATTACCGCCGCATAATGACTGACAGAGGGCCGCACAATTTTGCCTGATTTTTCTTACGTTTTCTTTCTGTAAAAATTAGATGCTAACCTCATCCCACCCATAGACACACATGCACACACGGATGCAAAGAACCCAGTATAAACCCTTCTTCGACACCCTTCGATGTTTATGTGTTTATAAGTTTTAACAAAAACATTAAGATGGCTCATTTAGATAACTTAGGTAACTTAGGTTATTTAGGTTAGTTATATAACGATTTGTTGATATTACAAGTCAGTGAAGATGTTCATAAATCGGAAGGAAGAGTCACTATCAAAATGTTCTAGAAATCAAAATCGTGCAATATCTACTGCTTTTTTAATTTGTCTTGTTCACAATAATTATTTTCAGTGATTGCCCAGAATGCATTGACCTATTCGTCGGTGGGCTAGCTGAAGATCTGGTACCAGGTGCAAATCTTGGGCCTACGTTTTCTTGCATCATCGGAAAACAATTCGAATCTATAATACACGGAGATCGATATTGGTATCAGAATGATTTTACGGCAGGTAAGGAATTGCAGAAGATAATAATGCATTTAACGTACAGTATCTGTAATGCAGTACTTAGTAAGGTATTAACATTAGAATCGTCACTAAATTTAGTAAAGCGATTGAGGTACGACCTAATTTGAGATATTGAATTTAAATGGCCCTCAGATGATGTAAATCACAATGACTACATTATCGATTCAAACTTTCGTGCCAAATAGACCTCCACGCGGAGAGTTAGAGAGAGAGTAAGAGAGAAAGCGAAAGAGAGAGAGAGAGAGGGCGAGAGAGAAAAAGGGAGAGGGGGAGAGAGATGGTAACAAAATTGGTAGCAATACCTTAGATAAATATTTTTGCCACGTAAAACCCGCTAGACATCCTTTAAGGTTCCAAATAATTTGGTTGGGTCAAACATGAGCGGTATCAGTCGGACATGGACATACCATGGATCATTAAATGGGCTGTGCCAGACAAGTGACCTTCTGTTTAAGCTATGCTAGACACTCTTCTGAAACATTTGACCTTCCAGCCCTCTCTGACCAAGCACCGAAGGTACCAAGAAGACCCAAATAAACAGGCATGTCGACTGTTTATTCCAGACCTGTTGCCCTCTTCAAATCCTTGCCAGAAGTTTTTGTGTTGTTGTTGTTGTTATTATTATTACAACTACTACTGTTCCAGCTGCAGACACAGGCACATCTTGATTATACTGGGCAGCTTTACGTTGCCTGTACTTATCCCGCAGCTATACTTTCATAACTTCACAAACCAGGCAAGTTCTCAAACGACTCAGCATGTGTAGCATCTAGTTTGTTAATCTGCTTATCCCCATTTACGGAGCATACACGTCAGTTTCCACGGACGCACTGAACCCCTGATTTGAAAAACATAAGTAACTCTTTCATTGTGGTGAGTTCTGTGTTTTCTTCCCCAGGCGGCTGTTTGGTGTGAATACAAAAAAGGTCTAACGGACCATAACAGAAATCTTCTGGCAAGCACTATATAAACAGAGGGCAGTTATACAGTGTTGTGCAGAATAAGACTATTCATTTCAAGCAGACGTCCAGCTCTGTACCTCTTAAGTGCATCAGTTGACCAAAACCCTCTGGGCTGCCGGACTAAAAGGGAGAGTTGGGAGAGGGATAGGTAGAGAGAGAGAGAGAGAGAGGAGGAGCGAAAATAGTCAGTAATTTCTATTTTTTCAGCTGAGATAACCGAAATTCAGAAGGTCACATTGGCAGGTGTTATATGTGACAACACAGACATCACGGAAATTCAACCATCCGTTTTTCTTTCTCTCAGACAACGGAATCCTAACTGCGGAAATGAGAGGTGCCTAAAATCCTGTACCGAGATTGCATCACCAGATATTACCGTATTTTTGGCCACGGCATAACAACATTAGAGTAGTGCTTGACTTCAAATATAACAGTTTTACAAATGCGATTAATTTTGCTGTATTTTATTGTTGAAATTTGTTTTCTGGTTAGAAGGAATGGGTTAGCAGTTTGGACAACTTGGAAGGTTGCCTATCGTTTCCGATGTGTGTTTTGTTATTACTAGGTTAATAAATTGCTTTGGGAAATACGATTTTGTCGTTCGGTTTTTTCAAAAATCAGTTTGTTGACAATAATATAGTGACAAATTCTAGTTAATAAAAACATTTTCGCGTATATTGGGGCACTTGCACCGGACGAAGTTATCTCATAAGTTTATTGACGTTAAAGTACTGTGCCTTGATTCAGATAGCAACATACATACTTCATCGTAGCCAGCGAAAAAATTGACGGGAGCATCACATCAACCGTTTCGAGAATGAAATTATTATGGTTTAAACAACATTTAATTACTAACATTAACTGTAGCGCCCAAATATATTTTATCAATACATTAATGATGATGATAAATTAATGATTTACAAATTCCATAATTTTGCAAATTAAGCTAAGAATATAATATTTATCATAATCATATCAAAATCAAGTATATAAGAATCATACTAAGCCAAAAAAGTAATGAAGCTTATATAAAAATACATTAGTTCATGCAAAACAAATAACAAACCACGTAAGGTCAATAAATAATAACTAACTAGTTGACAATGTTTCTGACGAGGTCAGAAACTGAAAATTTTGCAAACAATAGTTATAACGTTCAGCTTTAAAAATGAGGAGATACTGCCTTTTTTGAAAGTGCTTATTTTTCTCATTGAGTTGCTTGAATACATGGAAAGTGCATTTCATAATGAAACCTCAGCATTTAACTGTTAAGCCCATCACCCACGGGTCAAAGGTCAACAACCTTGGCATAATTTATATCACCCAGTTTGTCTCAATGAGACCTTTCATTTGATATACAACAACCTACTTTTGGTAGATCCTGGAGGCCATTTGTCTCCTCGACCCATATTTTGCCCCTAACTGGGTCGCAGGTTAACGATTTACACTGTAACTTATATCATTTGATTCACCTCATCAAGACCTTTCATTTGGCATGCTACATGGTACTATTAGTAGACACTCGATGCATTTCTGTTCCCGGCACTCATTTTTGTGGTTTTTGCCCTCTAGCGGGATCGCGGATTAGCTATTTTCGTTACAGCATATGCCATTTGATCTGCCTCCTCGAGACCTTTCATTTGTTATGCGACAAGGTATCATTGCTCAACACTCAGTGCACTTCAGTTCCCGACCCCTATTTTTCAGTTTTTGCCCCTTAGCGGGGTCGCGGGTTAGCTATTCTCATTGTAACCTATGCCGTTCGACCCTCTCATCACGACCTGCCATTTGATGTGCTACAAGGTAATATTCCAAGACACTTGATGCATTTCTACTCTCAACCCCCATTTTTCAGTTGCCTCCTAGCGGAAAATTTTTCCCCCACCAAATGACCAATATTCTGCCATATCCAAAAACCTGGCCCCACCTAACCACATACGAAATATTGTCGCCCCAGCTCAAAAACTATGGACACAGATGGATCCTAAAGAAAAATAAATGAAGACCCGCCCGCTCCGTGACTTTTGACCCGGCAACTCGGGTCACATATATACACAGATAACTTTGCCCAAAGTGTACCATGTGAGTTTTGTCTCCCTAGCTCTCAGCAAATAAAAGGCCACCAATTGGGGGACCCCAAATTTGTATTTTGGCCCCTCGCTCGAGTGTTTAAAATTTGCCAGCTTTTTAAAACCCCAGGTGCACATCTACTCCACAGTACCGAAATACTTGTGAAAAAAAAATTGGAAAAATCGAAAGGCCTAGGAGAAGATACGATCTAAAGAAAAAAACTGACAGGAAGCCCACTGCCCTTTCCCCCTTGACCAATGGTCACTGGTTGCCACACTGCTGTACGTACCCGCCCAGGGTTACCAACCCTGTGCGTTTGGTGACGCTAACTTGCAAGGCTTATTAAGGATTAAAATTGCGAGGAATAAATAAAAATAAACTAGTTGACAATGTTTCTGACGTGTACAGAAACTGAAGATTTTGCAAACAATAGTTATGATATTGAGCCTTAAAAATGAAGAGATGACAGCCTTTGCTTGAAAGTTATTATTTCCACCCTGCTTGAATACATAGGAAGTGCATTTCTCAATGAAACCTCAACATGTAACTGTTTAGACTCTCACCCATGGGTCAAAGGTCAGCCAATCTTAGCGTAACTTATATCATTCAGTTAGTCTCACTGAGACCTCTCATTTACTTTTTACAACAAGTTACTTTTGGTAGACCCTGTAAGGCATTTGTCCTCGACCCCAATTTTGCCCCTAACTAGTTCACAGGTTAACAATTCACACTGTAACCTATACCGTTCGATTCGCTTTATCAAGACATTTCATTTGATGTGCTACTTGGTACTATTTGTGGACACTCGATGTATTTCTGTTTCCGACCCCCATTTTTCGGTTTTTGCCCCCTACTGGGGTCAAAGATCAACCAGTCTCGGCATAACTTATACCATTCGGTTTGATTCGACATAACTTATACCATCCTCGACCCCCATTTTGCCCCCTAGCGGGGTCGCAGATTAACTATTCTCATTGTAACTTATGCTATTTGATCCGCCTCATCGAGGCCTTTCATTTGATATGCTACAATGGCCACTCGTCACCACACTGTTGTACGTCCCCAACCCAGGGCTACCAACGCTCCGAGTTTGGTGACCCTAGCTTTCAAGGTTTAGGAGTTATTAAGCGTTAAAGTTGTGGAGAATAAATAAGAATAAATAAATAAATAAGAATAACACAATGAAAAACAGTAAAATTTTGCTATTGCAAAATCTTAACAAGCAGTATAATACACAATATATAAAATGATTAAATTCATATGGCGTTCCATACTGCAAAATTTGTGTTAATGTGCACGTGTTGTACCTCATAAATTTAACGGAGATTTCTTATCAACATAAGTTGCGGAGAAATCAGGGGTCGTGTATGCAAATATCCAAAAATCAGACAGCTATAGTCGATGAAGACAGAAAAATGATTATTAGTAGTGAACGTTTTTGAGTCGTCGAAAATAGTGGTAAGATTCTGCTTCTGTCACGGGAGACTGGATTTTAGGCCGTCAGCTTTTGTTTCGTGTTTACAAATAAAATATGTTTTCAAAATAATTGACAATATTTACGTACATAGTTTTAATTATATCAAGCTTGTCACTTTTTGATCCGTCATCCCTCAGTCAAGGGTCAACTGCCTGCTTGTCAGTGTACACCACTGAATTTGTCTCATTTGGTCCTTGCATTTAGTATGCCACAAGATACTAAAACTGGAGTTTGCTAGGTTTAACCTGTAACCCAGGGGTCAGAGATGGGTGTGACGCATACCACTCAGTTTGCCTCATCGAGTTCTTTCATTTCAAAATGTACAAGCTACTGCTACTTGACATTGGCAGCATTAACTTATTCAATCCCAAATCTTGGTTCGCATTTCTTAACCGGGTTAGTGCACAGTTAACCGGGACCCTCTGAGTACTGAACGTGTTTTTGCACAGCACCATTCTTTCGCACACTAAAACACGCAAAAATGTGCCCTGCGTCATCCTTTTCTGTAACTTCGAAACTCCAGGCCTTTCTGCTAACCCAGAATGTGTTAGTTCTTTTTTAGTTCCTTGCTCTTTACTGCGGATTTCACAGAGCTTTGAACCACAGTTGCCAGAGGCCCAGCATCATGTTTTCCAGCTTATACATCTGGGGCCAATGTCCAAACTTGCTTTAAATTCGTTCAACCGTGAGCTTAGCTCATAAACTGTATTTCCAAATTCAGTATTTTAAAGTACAACTCGCCGCTTTTTTGTGTTGTTGGTCAGGTGATCCGAAAAAGTCTGTTTTACGCTGTTTCATGGCCAACACAAGTCTGACAGAAAAACATGCGCGAGCAGTTGCTATGTTCACTAGTAGATTCGTAAAACGTTTATATGTTGACTTTTGACAGACTCTGGACGTTTTTCAACGCACAATTGACACAGACCCGGTAGTATTCACAATTCTTACAGCACATTCAAAGTCGCTTTGCATCCTTGACATTTATCTACATTTGTTACGGCGCTTGATATAAATACTGGAGAAGAATGAGATCTTAGATTTCCATGCACTTGTGAAAGCGAGCTGCTGCTATTTGCAATACTATTATTTAATGCTTCACTCATGAGGAAAGTAGAGGTAGAAAAGAGTTGATATACGTATTATTGCTAGAGTTGATATATTATATACTAGCTCTTGTCAATGGTATAATGACTATTTTGTATCAGCTCTAGTTAGAGAGTATGGGCATAATTATTGAAAAAGCATTCGACGTGTGCAGAGCAATCCTGTTTTGGCAGATCGGGTGTTATTTCTATGAATGTCCAGCTGCATATGTATTGAAGTTCTTGGAAAGCAGATGGTACCATATGAAGGTCTGTGTCGAGACGAGTTACAATGGCGTTGGGAACTACAAAACAAAATACAAATATCAGAATGGATAAAAATGAATGGAAATTCATGTAATCAAAAACATTTTTCAAACCTTCATATCCAAGAACACGAAGGTAAAATCAAGGTACAAGAAGATAGACGAACTGACTCACTGGAGATTTAGGGGATTCAAATGATTAGTACATCTGAAATTTCATTTCAGTCTAACTATTAATGTAACAACAATACTAGTTTTTGGGCATTGTGAGCATTTGCAGACAGGGGTCTTTCTTTTTGGAACCTGATACCGTCATTAGTTACGCTGTTACAGTAAAAGTTACCAAATGGTTTCTAGTGTGACATTATACTTGTGAAAGAGGAAGATCTCGTACTAGTAAACTTTGAGTCGTACGTGATAGTCTCAAGGCTTTAATCGCCAAATGACACGTTCGGAATGTAACGGAGCTATCATTTATTTGCTATTCAATAATGCAAATTTTAGCATTCACGATGGGGCGTATTCCAGACGTATTTGCAGATCAGACAGATATTTTATGCGTATTTAAGTAACTCCATCAAGCATATTTTAATCGGTATCGAGTTACAAAATGGTAACATTTGTCTCTGCACACTGAACTGGAGACTAAAATTGTACTAAATTTCCTCTTTCTGAAATCCCACACATTGGATCAGTAGGGTCCCTGACATATAGTTTTAGTTTACTTGCTTTTAGGACAAACATATAGCAAAATGTAAATAATATGTAGGTATAAACGGGACCAGCTAACATGTGTCGCGAGACAAGGTCTGGTAACTTTAGAAACTACTACACTCTTTCTTTCAGGACAGCATATCAAGATGAATATTCGAAGGTACGTAGTTGTTTACCTAAATTTATTTAGCAAACAACTTGTTTATCATTTGGGTTGCAATAACACGAGAAATTTCACACGTTCTTGTCACATATTACTTAGAGTGCATGATAAAAATTATTGGAGTTTTACTACGCCTTTGATCTCGTTTGCATATAATTACAGATTTATTTTACCTTGATGACTAAAAATGAAATGCAGTGCCCATAACTAACTATTATGTCAATGTTTCCACTAAAGCAGTAAAACTTTTGTTAGACTGATAGTTATTTAGAGCTATAATGCTACAAATAAATGAAAATTAAATTTACAGGACTACTGATCTAATGACTAGTTACGTACGATTTTTGCGATATAGCAGTTTGGCTTTTAGTTGTACGGTATATGGTTTCCTATGGGTGCTCCTGGATGTTTACTATTTGTAGAGATGTCTGCGTAGTGCGTTATGTGCATCTATTTTGCATTGCTTTTCGAATGCTGCGTAAGTATCTAATGGCACATTCAGACGTAGAGACTTCTCTCGCAACTTGTTGAGCAACTTCTCTCTGAGAGCAAACTTGCAACGTGTGAACGTTTGGCAACTTCTCTCGCAATTTGTTGCGCAACTTCTCTGTGAGAGTAAAGTTACAACGTGTGAACGGCTTGGCAACTTCTCTCCGCAACTTATTGAGCAAGTTAACTCTGATAAACTTTCGCTGGTTTTTCTATAAGTTGCGGGGAAAGTTGCCAAACCGTTCACACGTGCGACTTTACTCTCAGAGAGAAGCGCTCAACAAATTGCAAGAAAAATCTCTACATCTGAACGCGCCATAATGAATAACAAAGGGCCAAAGATGTTAGTGCAAAAGATATAGGGCCCACAGGAACTCCCCATTCTGAACATATTATGTCAGATTGTTGGGCTTTGCTCTTTCTTTTCGATTTAATACGTTATCTTTTACTATGTTAATTGAGTAGTTATGAAATCATGTTGTCCTGAGTTTTTGCATAAGGTGACATGAAATGTTTTATCACTGCATTTAACTGACTTTATTAATGTCTCAGTTTAGCACTCCTTTGACTGCGAAAAACTAACTACATAATCATTTCGGCTGTTTAGGCTCATTTAAAGGTCGACATAATATTACTTGCATTCGTTTCCTCATTTGAATATTCGCCACTCATGTTCACTAGCTCATGAGTACCCCGTGTAATACACTTAAGTGTAATAATAAACAATGAAAATAATTTCAGTTGGCACCATTTTATATAGCACTCGTCTAAGATGGCAATGGAATCGCAGCATTATAACGCTTTTCGGTTTTTATTTGCTTAGGAAATAATCCCAAGTTTTCACGCGATCTGCAATGTCATCTACTAAAATAATTTTTGGAATAATAAATACGTAGTATAGATTACCTTTATGCGTGCATCTAGTCTCTGTGTTTTAAGAGGTTTGCTTATCTTTCGACTGGAATTTACCTTTTGACTTAACAGGGTGCTCTTTTTTGTCATCCTGGGGTGTTCCGTTTTTGGCATCATCAACGCCAAGCGAAAGAAAGAGGAAATAGAAAGGATAGAACAGCAAGCCAGAGTTAACGTCGCCCATCGTACTTCGCAACGCCACTTTACAAGTAGCAAACGAACAGGTTTGTACGAATCTAATACAGTAATTCTAATTCTACAGTAACAGGAAGTCAAGGGACCATAAACACTAGTGCTCCATTTGAATCGGAAATTCAGAACAGCATAAAAAAAATTATGGAACACAACATGCTCTCACTATTAACAATGTAATTTAGCAATAAAATACAGCCCTTCCTCACTACTCGCGAACTGTGGTGGACTTTCCTCACAAAAGTAAGGTATCCGACTTGCCACTGGATTAGTTTCTGATCGAAACTATTTCCACTGAAAGTTTTGGACTTGACAGATTTGACACAGAGCATTTTTTACAAGGCTGTATATCAGACAAAATAAGACCAGGACACTTTCATGAACTCGAAGTAAGATTAGAATGTGTAGTGAAGACATTTAACTGCAAATGCTTGTGCTGATGTTGGAAATGCATGTGTTATTTCCAGAGTGACAAAATCAATTCGCAAAATCAGTTGCAAAATTATTAGAAGAGTGCTTTGAAAAAAGTGGCGAAAATAGGAACGCCTACTAGTACAGTAGTTCTTTTCAATTTCGTCTAACTTTACCAACAGAATTGCCAAAGCTTCTAGTTCATCTGTACAAATTTTCAAACATTTTGCTTTGTTTGCTAGAAAAACAAAAAAAATACAGTTAATACTGACTTATGAAGCACCCTTAAGTTACAAAATCGGATAAAATACAATAAATAGTATTGACCAGTTGGTGTATATTACATAATAATGCATCATTAACGTCCGGTTGCGGAACGCGCGAAAGAGCTATGGATCATTCATTGCCGCAAAAAACGATACATTATAATGATTTTAGAGCATGAAACAACTGTTGTAAGTTCAGAAAATTCTGGACCTATATGCTGTCGCCAGATTTGGATGCAGATTAGGATTAAGTCGAGCGCTTGTGTATATGCCGTTAGGCGCATTTCAATTTTTATTATAACTGAAAAAGGACCTTAAATGACATTAACAAAATTGTGAAAGTTAAATAAATTGTGCCCTCCGAGTATAACTGCACAAACTCTTTATATATAGCTATCCTTTGGCGATAAATTAACAATTTAATTCTTATGGTAGGAAATATCTTGGAATGTCCAATGGCGAGAAAGTCGAAAAAATTTCACAAAGCCAGTGATAAATCAAAGGGAAGATCAATCCTTGCTGAAATAGCCCTGGAGACCACAAGAATACTTATCTCACAGTGAGAATATTTATTGCACTCTAAATAAACAGCTCATAGCACAGACAATGTGTTTTTAGATAGAGGCTAGGTACTTCTAATTTAAAAGGCATGTGGAAAATATATATTTTACCTGAAAATTTTCGTGAAAAGTTTCGTGAAAATTTGTTAATTTAAATTTTAATGGTCGTAGTGCTTTTGAACAAGGTATCCTTGATTACAGCAATAGGAAACAGAGCTCAACGGGCTGAAGTTGCTCGGACATGATAGCTCATGGGAATTCGAGTCCCTTTGGCTTGTTATTGGCTACGTTGGCTTCTAAAATA
The DNA here is from genome assembly GCA_030141605.1 of Tubiluchus corallicola. Classification (NCBI taxonomy): domain Eukaryota; kingdom Metazoa; phylum Priapulida; class Priapulimorpha; order Priapulimorphida; family Tubiluchidae; genus Tubiluchus; species Tubiluchus corallicola. The sequence goes on from JAQGDQ010000213.1 coordinate 163,671, forward strand.
ATGATTTTTCAGAAGTGTTGTTGGTAACTTCATTTTGGACTGCTATCAATTGGAAAATTCTGTCGTAGAAATTTTTTTCACTATGGCTGTCGTGAAAACTCTAAGCCTAAACAAACTGTAGTTGATGTAGTAGTTTTTCAATAAGCTAAACTTTTGTAAAGTACGAAGTAAACCAAATCTGAGAAAGAAAACAAAATTCATAGCCTGTGCTCAACGCTTTGAAGCTTAATTTGCAAAAAATTCTCCCACTTTATTCGCGATTTGCTCCTCGAAAACGTTTTTCTCGCAAACTAATTGATTCTTTTTTCAGAGGAACAGAGGACGCATTTGGTATTAGTCTCAAAGCCACCGTAGATTGTAACCCTAGCTTAGATTGTACTGAAGCAGCAACTAGCCGGTACAGGTAAAAAAAACACCACTGAATTGAAATCATACGTTAGCTTAATTTTACACGCTTGGATTTGAAAAGTTATTTCCCTGACGTTGGAACTTTTCATCTGTACTATATTTTAACTGATAATTGCTAATGAATGTAAACTTCACCGTAATAAAAATTTTCTATCAAATTAATATAGAACATACGATGGATCATGTAACAATATCAATAATCCGACTTGGGGACAAGCTGTGATGGCTTACCGCAGGCAAGTTGAGGCAGACTACTGTGATGGAAGTAAGTTGTAAACTGTATAATTATGGGCCTAAGTACATATGCCAACCTAGTCTATGCTAGACAACAACGACGATAACGACACCAACACAACAGCAACGACAATAACAAGAACAACAATATTAAATCCTTTAAATGCTTCACGGTACATTATCAGCTTACTTTACTGTAGGAAAATGCTTTTGCACAGGCTTGCCCCAATCGAAGTTTTAACAAATATCTTTCTATTTTCATTAAAGTAAGTGAACCGCGTTGTAGAAAACTGAGCGATGGCAATAGCGAAGCTCTTCCGAATGCTCGCAAGATATCTGTTACATACCATGGCCTCGATGTAACATTCACTGAAGATGACTCCCTGTTTTTGATGCAGTGGGGACAGTTTTTGGACCACGATATCACCCACACACCAACTTATGACGATCCAGGTCGTACGTATAACTTTTTAACATTTAACAAATTTATGCAATAATTATAATGGATTTGTATAAAATAATGTATGCAAGTAATCAAATTTTAGGAATTTATCAAAACAGTAATATTCCCCGAGAATTTCACACTTCCGTTAACAAAATTGCAATTTATTTGTTGTGTTACAGTATACGTGGTCAGGGCCGGTGCTACCATTGAGCAAATTAGGCAGCCGCTTAGGGCGTTGACCTCAGTGGGGCGCAAAACGGAATCTTAAAAATACAAATTGTTGAACTAGTGAACTATTGTCATTGTTATAATCGTTTTGGTAATTAGTATTCTTGGGCATGTACATTTTATTGTATGCTATAATTTTATTTGTATTTTAAATACTTATATTTTAATTCACTATATTACACTCGTAGTTCTCGCACATTTCTTGCACTTGCCATCTAGCAGTGTAAGTCTTTTACTATAGGCACGGTTAATGATATGACACATTGTACGATATTTATAAATCCATTCTCGTATTTTTCTTTTTATTTTTTAAGTTTTATATTTTTATTTATTCTTTGTTTTTAATACAAAAACGTTATATTATATGGTATTTGACAAAAAATGTTGGATTTTGCAGTTGCATGCTGTCCACTCGACGAGACTGGAATGCAGCCCAGTGACAAATGTTATTCAATTGATGTAGATGAGAACGATCCTTTCTACGGTGGTAAACCAGATTTTGAATGTATCCCAATAGTTCGTTCAATGCCCGGACAGTGTGAAACAGGTAACAGAAGCATGTTAAATTTTGTCCCGCTTTGGCAATTAAAACGTGTAATAGTAAGAAACGCTAAAAAATTTAGTTTTAAATTATTTTGTAATCGTTTGACGTTTTACTAGGCAGCCAAAGCAATTTTTTGAAGCAGCATTTGATTCGCAAAACTGTTTTGCGTTTTTATTTCTTCTTTTGAAATTTTCCTGCGTTAGTCTTAAGGCTACACCAAAACGTCTTGAAAACATTTATTTTGCTTTAGGTCCCCGGGAGCAACTAAATCAAATCACTGCATACATAGATGGTTCTGTTGTGTATGGATCAGACCTGGACACTGCAAACCGACTGCGTGAACATAATGCTGGTGAGATATTACTGAGGAACTGATGAAGCTAATTTCATTCTGTGGAAACTTTATTTAATGTGGATTAGCTAAAGAGTTACGCAACTGAAAAATAATATTTCCACTATGTTAGCCTGTACTTAAAATGTGCACTGGAAATTGACAAAATATAAAAGGCTGTTTAAATGAACTGGCAGTTATCAATGCCTCGCTGACTAGATAATGAGTAAGAAAGCCAGAATTAATAAATCATAGTTGTTTATACTCAGCAACAATTAAGTTAGAGGCTAGTGAATCGATGAAAAATGGAGACGCTGAAAATGTATGAGTCAGTTGGGCTTCAACAAGAAGCACCGAGATTAGAACGCTTTGGGTTAATTTTTGTTGGTCAGTAATAGCCAGGTTAATAAGTACTAGAATAGGTTTTATAGGATATAGAATCTTGGTAACTGCTGTTGGGTATTTGGTGTTCACAGTCAAGTTGAACTTTTTAATATTGGTAGCTTATTAAATCACAAAGTGAAACCACTTTTGAAGCCAAGCACTACGTTTCAAAAATAATGAATCAGGTATAATCAGCAGGTTCCATCACAAAACTACATATGTGCTTTAAAAAAATTTGTTGCAATTATCAAGGGCTAATGAAGACAAGTGAAATTGCTGGAGGGCGGCCAGTTTTACCTAAAAGCGAAATTGATGGTAGTTGCCAAGATGCTAATGGCATTGCTATTGCGTGTTATGACGGAGGTAAGAAACGTGTTAAAGTGAAGCCTGTTATAAAATTTATATCAAATTCGCCTTTCGTGTAAGTGAATTTATACAAGGTTGTGCAATTCGTTATTATAGTACAATAAGTTACTCGCATGATGTGCACTGCAAATGTTTTTTAACAATATATCAGCTTATGTAAAATTTTTTATAAGCCTCTGAATGGTAACATTCCACCGCCGATGAAAGCTTATAATTGCAGAATAAATGTAAAACTATGTTTAAAGAAAAATTATAACAGATTGCAAAATAGCTGGGAAGTACAGGGTTGCCATGGATATTATATTTTTCATCAATATACATATCCACTTCCATAGATTTTACGGTGATAATATCCATTCATATCCATGCATGCAATACATATACATGTATATTACAGGCAAAGTATGAAACCAGACATTATACAGAATGCGGAGTGCCAAAACAAACTAGGCAAAGTGTCTAGAATAATTTTTCTACAAGTTTGCTAAGCATTATAACGCAATTTTTTAAAGCAAACTAATTTTTAGATTTTGGGTGTTTTTTTAGCTAATATAGAAATAAAACAGATAGTCAATTGATTTGCTGTAATTTTCCTAGGCATTTTATATAATTTCATTAAAATTTAGGAAGAATGTTTGAAAAAGTCGTGTTTCGGTGTGCTTGCAAGTTTAAAGGGTACATATGTTCGTTCGTTCACTGATCTTTTCACGTGTCAGCGAATTTAGGTTTCTCCCGATGTCGCTCCTTCTCTGTGGTGGCGACGTTGATGACGTAAGAAAACAATTCTTGCTTGAAATATTCAGCGACACAGACGGCGTTCGAGAGTTGGGAAAGAGTACAATTGAGCTTGTCGCGTGGTCATTTTGCCCTGCTGCTTATTTTTCTTCTCTCTTCCTCCTTTGCCTTCGAAAGGCTGGGTTATATTGTGGATGGTCCTATGCCTGATGGAATCCCGCATAGCCGTTGGGCTTCATTTTCGAATGTTTCAAATTTGATTCCTGCTTGCTTTGCTTGAACGTTGGTATTAATCGGTCTTTGTTTTTGTGGTCTTTTGCCAGTTACGAGTATACTAAAGAGAATTTGGTGATGAAACTTGGTCTTGTTCATTTGATGCATTGTTGTTGATGTAGTAGTCGCATTTGATATACATGAGAAAGCAAAGTTTTTGCTAATGGAAATGTTGAGCTTCCAGATGTTACGATAACAGAGGGTCCAAGTTTTGCAGCCATATAGCAAGATTGAGATGACAACAGCTTCATCATTTCGCAAGTTTCTCAAAAGTCACGCGAGCTGTTTGTTACGCCGTGTCTTTCTTGGAAGTCAGTTTAACAATTAACTCCGCCCGCTTACTTGAATTACTTACTTAATTAAGTACATCTTCTATACATTCTATGCAATACTCAGGTAATGTACAAAATATCTCCGAAAAATTTGGTTCAACATGAATTATGTTCATTTTCCAAAATCTTTTTACGCATTCTAGGAATATCCTAGTTATTGCGCATTTATTTTTCACTTTTCTTGAAATACCTAGGTATTTTATAAAGTGTCTAAATTTTGCACATTGCCTGTAAGTTATATACTGCCTATCCTGTAAACATATGTCTTATGAACATATGTCAAACACAACTGGTTTCTACCTTCTACTAATATTAAAATATACGAAATTAAACCAAAAACTTTTTTAATGAAATGCACTTTCGTTATTTTTCTAGACTATAGAGAAATATATATAAATGTCATCATTGCGTACATTGTTGCGCCGCCATTTCACAAAAACCAATAAAACGCACGCAAGTATGGACGTCCCACAATTTTTTCCTTGAAATGCAGCAAAATTACTGTCGGCTTCTCCAGGACATAATTGAAAACGGATGTGTTTAATCGTTTCAATATATGCTCAATAGATTTCTGGATGGTCGCTTTCTTTACAGGAGACGAAAGAGCCAATGAGCAGCTTGGCTTGCAAGTCCTCCAAGTTCTTTTCCTCAGAGAACACAATCGCATTGCAGCAGCCATTGGTGAAGAAAAACCTGAATGGGAGGATGAAAAGATTTTCCAAGAAGCAAGAAGAATTCTTGGCGCAGAACTACAGGTGCGCTTACTACTTTAGTGCAACACGCATAAAACTGGGCATACCTAATTTCCTATGTATATACATGTATATATACACCCGCTTCATAAATAACACAATACATAATAAGGTTTATTAAGTTTTTATTAGAAACATTAGATTTTTCTAATAAAAATTAAATAAATTTTTTGATACATTGGGTTGTTTATGAAACAGCTATTGTTCTTACTATAAAAAATTTGAAAACTTTCGCACAAATATAAAATTGTACAAAATTATATAGAAAAAATTACATAGAATACTAAAGTTCCTTTTGGAAAATATTGTATTATAGGTTATTACGCAGCAAGAATTTTTGCCTGGAATTTTTTCACGCGAAGACATAAAGAGATTTCATTTAGATTCAGCAAGCTATCTCGGATACAGTGCCACTACTGATGCTACCATAGACAATTCTTTCTCCACTGCAGCTTATAGGTAACCGTGAAAAACCAAACACAAGATGTGCAATGCACGGGTGCTTATTTTCAAATTGTTATTAACGCATTTAGTGTGATTTGGTTTACGGAATCAAATTTTGATAAAATGCTTGATAAGTACTGTTTGTTAATATTAGAAAGAGACATGCATTTAAATTATTTTAGGCAACATGATGTGGCAACACCCTTACTACATGCGTCGGTTTGGCGACGAAGACAAAACTGTTTCAGTTATCATATGGGATATTTTCTAAAACCTGCAGCCTATAGAACTCTGATATCATCTAATATCTTATTTAATAATAGATGAACAATTGTGTGACCTCATACTCACAATTTTTAGATTTGGACACTCAATGGTTGGATCCGAGTATAGTCGCCAGTGGGCTGACGGGAGTAAAGATGATGTCAGAGTATCAGACACATTCTTTAATCCAACATTTTCAGAGGATACAACTGAGACCATAGATCCAACACTGAAAGCCATGAGCATGTTCAAATCTTGGGGGACAGATAGGTACGTGTACACGACTGTACAGAGCACTTGATGACTGAACCTGTCTAAGTTATTTGTACTGATCTCATAAATATCATTTTGTGACATCGCTTTAGTGAGTCGACAATTACCTGCCAAGCAATAAAAAATGATACACAGATCAACTGATTATACGTTTATACATTTGACTGGATAGAGATCGTGATGCTCAAGGCTGCAGTGTCATCTGTCAAAACACTTGTATATATTACGTCTTCAATTTTCATTACGTCTAAGAAGCATCCCACGCCATCGCTTTGTTTGGCATAAATAAACGACCCCTGGGTTACATATACATGCAGTTAGCAGTCATTTTCTTGCAAAAAACTGTGATTCATCCAGAAATCGTTCGCAAGCATTTCTGTCTGGCTTTCAGATTCATTGTCGAAGATTTGCGGAACCAATTATTTCGCGACTATGACAAGCAACTTGGACAAGATCTTTCTGCCATCAATATTCAGCGAGGAAGAGAGCATGGTATGGCTTCCTATGTGGCTCACAGGTAAGCCCAAACATCTTTATAAATGTGTGAAACACGTCCATAAAATTTCAAAACGATGACATAATTACGAGGAAGGCTGTTTTTATTTCTATTTGCAATAATTAAGTTGACTAATTACTGCCATCGTATTTGAATAAATAATTAAACGGAAACTGGTATCTTTGCAGAGAATGGGCAGCTGAAAAGTGCGATATAAAGTTCACAGACGTTTCTAGTATCAACGATTTGCCTAATATAAGCAAAGAGAACAAGGAACTGCTTATCCAGGTTTATGGGTAAATAAAGTGCACTGCCATTTGTTTTTTCTTTAATTTTTTCACATTCTCATAAAATAGTTTTATGTTTAATTAAACTGCAGGCAAGACAGCGGAAATTTATTTACTGAGTTTAGTTATTTATTATTAGGCACAAAAAATTACCAGGCACTAAAGTTATAAGACTCGTACATTTATGCACGTAAAAAGTGAACAGTAAATTTTACGTCTGTGTTCAAAGAAACTGTAACTTCTGCAAATCCTCGCAAAACTTTCTGCAGTAAATTTTCGGAAAAAATTAAATAGTAAAATAAATGTTTTAATAATAAAAATTGCCAACAACTTGAACATTTTTAAATCAGAAAAGTGTATTATGTGAATCAACATTTGTAAGCTACGCTGAAAATCGTTTGTTAACACTTACTTTTCATGCTAGCTCGTTTATTTTTAGTGACTGCCCAGAATGTATCGATTTATTCCCTGGTGGACTGGCTGAATATCTGGTACCAGGTGCAAATCTTGGGCCAACTTTTTCTTGCATCATCGGAAGGCAATTCGAATCTATAATACATGGAGATCGATATTGGTACCAGAATGCTTTTACACCGGGTAAGGAATTGCTAGAAGTAGTTTAATAGTCTATCAATGGTTATGGGCTATTTGCTATATTTAAATGTTATATGGTTATACAAGTCGGCCCGATAGGCAGGAAAGTTCTTATATCATCGTGTACATGATGTTGAGTAAGCAGATATAGACAAGTGGGTAGGCAGGCATGGTTCCTTTAAAACATGCTGCAGGTGTAGTGACTTACCGAATTTATTTTTCATGCTAATCATACAGTATGACATTGCACTTTTTGACACTTGCAAAAGAGTGCAATCTGACTGTTGTGCTTAAAATTGATCACGAACGAATAAAAAGCAAGTTGAAGCAAAACCTTGACAGATATAATGTTATTCTAAATAAAAATAAGCAAACTATTCCACTACGCATTTATTCTTTCTAATGATAGCACTTTCACTGGCAGAAAGTTCCTGCATTTGTGTAAATGGATTTGCTGTTTTACATAAAATACAGCGAGTGAAAATTTGACTGCAGACTATATTGAGTTTCCGCGGGATTCATTAATTTTGCATCGTTGGGTGACTGCCTGACTTTTCGTAGTTTGTTTATTTACTTGTTTGTTCGATTTTTTTTTCATTGTCCATCCATTCGAATTGTTTTGTCAGTTGTTTGTTTATTAGTTCAGTGGCAGGCGATCTTGTTTGTTTTGTTGGTCGGGCATATGTCGTTTGATTTAGTTGGTGGTGTATTTTTGTTTTAATTACTGGTTCATTCGATTGATTGTGGCGCATTTAACTCTTCTTATTCAATCTTTCATTCTTCCTAGCTATCTGCGCAGGAGAGTGCTTCACTTGTTTTTTATTAGAACCAAAAATTGAAGTAAGATAAGTTGCGAAATTGCGTTTAACGGCTAATTGCAATCTTTTTCTTTAACCCATTGCGTGAATACTAAATTGCTGAAACTTTGAAATATTCAAAGATGTTCTTCCTGTACATCATGGATGCTTTAACGGACCAAGTTAACGTAAAACAGGCCTGTACCTGTCACTGTTCGTGAGATAATAACAGATGGGTTATTGCCTTTTATATCAAAACTGGCAGCCTACTATTAGAAACAAAAATGGCGAGAACTGTGAATGTTGATCGAATAATTTTGTACTGATATAAAATGTTTTCACGGTATTAATTTTTCTAGCACAAATAGCTGAAATTCAGAAGGTAACGTTGGCGGGTGTTATATGTGAAAACACGGACATCACGGAAATTCAACCATCGGCATTCCATGTTGTGAAGCCAAGGAATGGCAATGGTGGAAAAGAGAGATACTTGAAACCCTGTTCCGAGATTGAATCACCTAATATTTCTGTGTTTTTGGACGCATAATAATTACCAGTAAATTTGAGTATTCATTCAGAGTTTAATAAAAATTTGATGGAACATTTTTTAGATACGTTTTAACAAACGCTATCAATATCTCCACCTTTTCATATTGTAGTAACGATTCTTTATATTAAAGTAAATAACATGCCACATGTACCACTCTGTTCGTTTGTATGATTTTTTTTGTAACTTCTGTTTGTTCTTTCAAGCCACTTTGCTACGATAAAAGCAAACTTGTTCTTTGATAGCAGTCTTCTGTAATGTGTGCAAAGCGAGGTGCAGAAATAGGGGCATCATAGTTTATAAGTAATTATAACTAATACAAATGACATTCTTTGTACATTAACGTTCATAACGGACTCGGCTTCAACTCGGCCATTAATGGCAGAATCGGGGAGGTAAATAAAAGACATCGGGACCCAAATATTCGCAATGCCCAGAAAACTAATTTTATTGTTATATTAAGGGGAAGGTCTAAAAATATGTTTGCAACTTTGCGCAGTGTTGCCATGTAGTTTAGTTTAAAACACCAAAACACTGAGTGTAGTGACATGACACCGGACTCTGAACGAGCGTCTATTATAGGTGAAAGCCACCGTCCCGTAATGGTGGCGCCATCTGTTAACAAAGATACCCGTTTCAGCCTGATAAGTGAAAGAACATAAAATTGAAAATTGAACAATGATCAGACGGCTTTCCGTCCGTCTGCTCATTCCGTCCCTGGCTTCCAGGACAATGTTAACGCGAGCCCCTATCAGACACCAGTCGCAGGCAGCACCACATAATAATACTTCTTACTTCTATTCATACCCCACTTGTTAATATATGTGAGGAAACTAGCGCGGAAACGAAACTAGCATAAACTATTGTAAAATGACAATACATACAAACAGCGTATATCGTAGACGTCCGCTTAGGAAATATGTAAATTACCAAATGGTTTAGTTGCGAAGCGTCCACTTGCCCCTCTCCAATTACGAAGCGTCCTGTCCATTCACCAGACGGCAGAATTACTAAATGTCTATATAACAGTAACTCCGTTAACGATGTGTTCACATTATCAAGCCTTCGATTATCAAGTAGACAATCAACCATTTTAGTTTTCAGTCACCCCCCCCCCCATGTAATCACACAATAATCTCGCCTTACTCGTCTTCATCGACTTCAGAATTGATACAGGCAAGCAGAGAAGTGAGACATCTTATAATTTCCAGGAGCAAGTTAGCGACTTTATTGGGATAAAGAATCAATCAATAGTATTATAAAATCTATTTGGTATAGTCACCTGTAACACCTAAAAAACTCACCTAATTCCTAGCAAGCTAGTAGAAATGGAAACACGATAAAACGATAAAATAATTTAATTATTAGATATCTAAAGCTGCATTTGACATACATGTATTTTAACCCGAATTTCCTTTTTATTATTTGATTTGATTTTTTTTATTTTTTAATTAATTTCGTTGCAACTTGATTATTGTACGTTTTTGTCTCCCAGTCCCTGGACGAGATTGCAATAAACTTTAATTAAGGCTCTTTTGCGTAGCATGTCTTGAACATTTGCGTGTATTATTTTATTGTATCGTCTTTATTTGATTCAAATAAAGAGTGTTTTTAAATTGCTTATTTTACTCAGCATCGGGGATTGTAACTCGGTTCAGAAAATGTTTGTTCCTTGCTTTACCATTCTTTTTCTAGTGCTACCTTTTCCCGAAACAGTCGCTCACCGCAGTTCACCAGGTTCGAAAGTGTTCTGAATAGAAGGAAGTTCTAACTTAATGATAATATCTTGCATTCGCTCAGAATTATCAGTCCCGAGGGCAACTTTACCTATTCTGCCAAACTATCACTCATCCTACTCGTCCTGAAAGAAATTGAAGTTGTTATCCAACAAAGGAAGACATTAATACAACACCGAGCTTTTATGTTATCTCATGTGTAACCAGGAAAGAACGCGGTTAACCTTGGAAAATAAAATCCCGTTAAAACCAGCTGCCATTCGCTTTCTGGCATTTCAAACACACGGCTGGCGCCAGTAATTTTCTGCGGGTAACCAAGTGCTCTTATTAAGCAATTTATTCTTTAAAAGTTTTTCGGTCATTTTGAGGAAATTCTTTTTTATATTCACTATAAAGAAAATGATGTTATAGGTAGATTGCATATGTACTTATTTTGTGTGCGTTTATTGCCAATGCACCTTTTTTCATCTTTTTATCATTCTTGCGTTCTTTGTAATTTATTTGAGCCAGCACTACAAGCAGTAATGGAAAAAACGTTAGTGGCTCAACTAACCCCCCCCATGACCTCACTAAATTAAATTAATGTAATGCACTAAAAGCACAAAAAGCTTTTTCAACAGAAGTTAAATACTATCTATTGTCTACATAAAATAGTACATCAGTAAAAACTAAAATGCGAAATAGGTAAAAAGATGTTTAATTTCAAAAACGGTAGTTAACCATTTCATGCTAAAAGTTTTGTATATTTTGTTTTGGACGATGTATATGTATCCGAACTTGGATGCCACATTTCTGTTAGTTCAGTATTTCACTCAGAGGAGTGCCCATGATAATAAACTAGTTTCTGGTCCCGCCACAACCATCTAGGCTCCGTGTTCATTGTGTTCATTTTGAGCTCTCGATTTAACAGGTTTGCTAATTTTCTACGTTTATAGGCTTTTCCAGCTAACTTAATTTCTCTTGACCATCTTGATTACCTCATATAAACTGCATAGCATACTTCTGCATAATAATTCTATACAAACCTCAGTAATGACTGAAATAAAAGAACAATATCAGTGCATAAATTAATCAATTTTGACTGGTTTTACATTAAGATGGTATAATTTTATATACCAAACCCATACGATATTATGTACATATAAAAGCACGTTTCTCAACACAATAGCACCTGCATTTAAGCAGACTTTTTATGAAAAGGAATTTTCTTTGAGTATTATCCAACTAAATGAATAAAAATTCCGACATAATAACAGCAAACTATGGATGGGTTATTTTTCGACAGGTATACGCCCATGAGAACCTGCGTTATTATTGATGCATGGATCATATAAATGTTTACATAACTTTTGTGTTCCCGATTTAATAGTGGGTGATCCTGTAAATCTTTCTCGCCCTCTGTACATACAGGTTTTTGAAATGTGAGGTAATGCACGAAGCGTGAGATGAGTTTAATACGTTATTTTGAAGGTCGTTTTGCGACGATTATGCATGCATTATGTGATGCCATATTATAATCTTATCACATTCCGTTATTTCGATCCGATTTTGCGTCAGTCTGGTTACACAGAGGGATGGGTAGTTTAAATGTCTTTAAGGTTTTTAAACCAAGGTTCACGCAATTTGTGCCACAAGATTATTCGTGACAGTGAATGAAAATTCGCTGATTTGCCCCTGTCGAGAAACCCTAAGCAATATGACACTTAATCTCATATTGTTTTAAGCACAATCAAGAAGCTTTACAAAAAGAAGGGTTCAACTCTGCAGAGTTATGTTGTATGTTAAATTATTTATCGCTGGTTTTACTAAATGTGGCAATTATTTCTATCTCATCTTGAAGCTAGATTACTAATTAATGGGGAATGAATCATTTTAATTTTAATTGATTTTAATTTTAATTTTTAATTTTGATTTTTAATCTTAATTAGTTATTTAACTTATTTTCATTTTTTGAAATCAAACGTGGATAAAAGAAAAAAAATGTGAAAAAGTTGAACTCGCGCTATGTCTTGATTTGCTACAGATAAGGCAGGAATATTTGTTACACTATATACTACAGAACGATTGCAATGTGATACGGCATGGTACGATGCAACATTATGATACCGACATATAAGAAAAGTTACAGCATTCTTTTAACACACATTATTCTTCACATTTCTGCTAATTTTGATTAACGAGCCCTATTGCCCTAACGTTAGTTAAAATGGGTGTCAGACATGCCGGGCTACGGGTTAATCACGAGCGTGTCTAAAATCATGTCTCTAGCTAATGTACTCAGACATGTAAACGCATCTGTCTCATGACAAGACTTTTTAAAACGAGTCTAATGGTATGATTAATGAGGCCGACAATATGTTTGAGTTCAATTTCCTTTTTATCTCAGAACTGTGATTGTCAGAGAAAAATGTCATTTGGGAGCCCATTAGTTCGTTTACTGATTTTGTTGACTAACTACTAGTTTAGTTAATACTTTCTTTTTTGTTTTAGAGTTGTGAGTGGATCGACCTATATTGCGCCGTATTTGTCGATATACAGCGATCATCAAACAATTTGGTATTTCAACCACTTTCAACCAGATGCGTATCCAAGGCGCTCTTGTTAATTATAATAGAAATATGTAATACAGTTTGACCCTAAGGGAATTCGACACTTGTTTGCCTTGTAAGGATTTTGGTATTTGCGGGAGCGATTCTTTGCCTTCAGTTATAAACTCGTCACTATTGTTGTTATGCAGGACATGTTTAACATGCATTCCGCATAATTATATGCATACCTGCCAACCTGTAAGTTACGAATGTCGGCACTTCTTTTCCCGAACAATTTGTTCCACAGAAAGGATTTTTCATCTGTGATCTGTCCCTGGAAAGGCTAATAACCTTGTTGAAAAGCTTGTTATACTTGGAGGTATGAACTCGGTCAAGTATCTTCGGAGGAAAACACCTGCAGTAAGAATTGAGGAAGGCGAGGAGCTGAAGGAAAAGTAGAAATATCCGGTATTTGAAATGAATTGTGTGACATAGAGTAACGCATCAAATTATCAGTCTAACGCAATCATCAAGTATTTTCGGTATTTTAACGTCTACTTAATGTTCATTTTCTCATTTTAGGGACAAGGAGCTAAGTGGTTATTGTGTATGCTAAGGTTGCAAAGTTAAGCAATACCGAACCTTGTAGTAAATGAATGATTGACCACTGGGAAAACTGCTTCTGAACAATTTCAGATTGGAAAGATTTCATATGGATAAATTTCATTGTGCAGTCGTCTCATCCTGTGCTGACGTTTGAAGATAGCTAAAACACCACTATTTCCTTTCATGGGGTTATAATTGATAATAAGATAGTGTCAAGGCCCGCCACAACTATCTAAATTAAACAGGCACTGCCCCTCTGAATCTTTGGTTGCAGTGTCAGACCTATAAAAATTTTGTACGTATTCGATATCATTGCAAGACATTTAGCAAAAGCACTTCAGGAAGAATCAATGCGGTCTGTTTTAGCTGCACCTCATTTTCTCCATTTTCCTATTATAAAAGGTAATTTCTTGGCAACTGTACGGTGATTGTTTCCATCAAGAAAAAGAAAAACACTGAATGCTCGGGGAATTAGGCTTTCGCTATAGTAGCAGTCAACAATTAGTATTTGTAAGCTTAACATAAGAAATACCTTTTATCTTTGTTTAGTAGCTATAATTAGCAAAGCTGTAAGTAATTTTCGTAAAAACGGTTTAGGGATGGTACACCACACTTTCGTTAGCGCTTGCAGTCAAAATTAACTAATGATAGTAACCTAAAACAATGAAACTACGTGTTTTTCAAAACTATCAATGGCAGGGCTACCAAAATTTCTCTTTCTTACTTACTCGGTTAGAATTTAAATATTCATGCAGCCACTATAATACATGTACAATAACAACAAAAAGTTTATATCCCTCCCACCTGTGTCTTGACACGCTTTTCACTTCGGCACAGATTGGATGCAATACCAAATAGGTCAAAAATTATCGAGATTAAAGCTTGTTATTACCCTACCGGGCATCCTGTATTAGTTTTGCACAGATGTCTCCAAAAAGGTCAGAGATTCTTTCTAAAAAGAGGTGGGCATCACATGTCACATTTAGCAGCAGGTATGTCTGGAATGGTCGGAGAAGGGCGCAAACTTATCAAACGTGAGACCAGCATGTGTACCCTTGAACTGCTTCAGGCAACAGTCTGTGTCAGTTACGATTATGAATGCGAAAAAAGTCATCCGCAAGCAGGATACACCTATCTCGTTTGTCACCTGTGTTGTTTTCCTTTTCTGGGAAAAGTCTTTGCTTCCAGCAAATACCATCCAAAATTGATAATCATTGACATTTTAAAAAGCCAAATTAGCTTATCTAAAAGTGATTGTAGATAACAAATTAGTCTTGGGCGTAATGACATATTAAGAACCAAGCCTTCATAGTATGTCGGTCGGTCTTACCCTTATTTTATCTTTAGATTTTCCAAACGCTTTTAATAAACATACACGCCTTAATTTTCCCATTTTGTGTTTGGCGGCACGTACTTTCGTGACATATATAATTCGTGCTACATCCCTGAAATTTATAATTGCATGTTTCTTACTAATCCTGTGTTAACCAATCTAGTTGTAGTATACACTCCCTGTGTGCAGTTTGTCTTAATAAATCCGAATGAATCAAAATAATGTAATCCTTAAATCCTAACGTAGTTAAGAATAATTATGGAAAAACGCAACCGCAGTAATACAGAGTCTCAACCCCAGTGCCCTCATGCACACAAAACTTGATACCACAACTGACTTTATTGTAACAACAGCTGATTTTGTTTGCCAAATTGATTAATCAAAAAGCTAAGTGTTGCATGTTCAGCAGTTTTAATGGCTGTATCCTTCGTATGGGCAAGGTGATGAACTAAGAGATTTTCTGCGAATTATTAATTATTTTTAAAGTATGTAGATAGTAAGTCTTACCTGCTTTCTTAGTCGGTTAATTAAGTCGCGATAACAGATTACAATAACATTTCGTTTGATTTTGAAATATTGAAGCGATGAAGTTTTCAATTGTTTTTGTCTTTGAAATTCTTAAATGCTTGCAAATCTTGACAAAGATTATACTGGGTTTCCACTTTCTTAAAGACTGTTAACACTAATTTTGCATCAAATATTCTCATTACTGTAATGTAATTAATAAACGAGCAAGGCGTCGACAGGAAAAGAATCACAAACATATTGTAACCTTCTGCTGCATTTCGAGTTCAATGCCTCTTCCCTCAACGCAGTGCAATAATTATTCTAGTCTACATCCAAAGCCAGTTTTTGAAGCGTGCATGTCTTTTCCTAATCTTTTCTTTCAGCAGGTCATCTGAAAGCTACAAAAGGCCAGTGATAATTGTAGAGTAAACTGATATATGGACAGATTTAAGAACTACCACAGTGGGTTGAGTTCAAGTACGCACGCTCAACAGCATATATAATAATGTTGTCAAAGCATATGGTAAGCTTTGCCTAACGGGTTCTTGGCTGTTGAACAGGCTTTAGCCGTTCTCACCGTTGTAGGTTTTGCCGGTAAATCTTTTCACCTATTTGCCTCAGTTTCTAACGTCATTTCTTTCGTCACCTATTATAAAGACAATTTTGAACAGTATAAAAGGTGAATAACCCTCATCATCATCGCCCATAGTGCAGCACCGGTCACTTTGTGGTCAAGGTGTCAAAGTTGAACTGACCACCTGTCTGTAATTTCTTTTCAGGAAGTAATTTTATTTTAACTGCGGACTTGTACTGGTCGGTTACAGCAAGACATTCATCCTCCTTAAACTTGCTGCACTGTCATAAACTTTGTGCGAAACTTTATAAAACCAAATAGCAGAATTTTGATGTGTAAGAATACAGGTACGCCTAATAATAGTCTGCATTGAAGTATTGTGGTGAAAGTAATACACACCTACAACATCTCTCTCGCTCTCTCTCTCTCTCTCTCTCTCTCTCTCTCTCTCTCTCTCTCTCTCTCTCTCTCTCTCTCTCTCTCTCTCTCTCTCTCTCTCTCTCTCTCTCTTGCTTTTTCTGTCTTTTTTCTTTTTCTATGTTACCGACTCTCTTTCTCTCCACACTTTCTTCCATACCTTTCTTTGAAAAATACTAGGTTAAATTCCGATGCACGACTTTCTTGATGCTTAACACGATTTTCTTCTCGGTGTTTTTAATTCTTTGCTTTCTGAAGTTGGACGTCATTCACATGAATTGGATCAAGTTTGTACGAAAACCCATTGTGTAAAATTCAAGAGCATTTAAGCACAATGAAATCGGTCACTTTCTATCACGTATCTCACTTTCCTATCACCAAGCCTCTGGATGCACTACGCTGCTTTGAAATTTTCTGATTGCGTTATCTTTGCATTTTATGCTCGATTTTTTTATGAAGTGAGAAGGCCGTACTAATTAGGCCATGTCACTTCATTTGACTGTTCGAAATTTGAACAGCTAGTGGAAACCAACTCCAACTGAAAAGGCTAACCAAAAAAGTCGACCAAATGCCGATAAGGACTTGAATGTAACTTGGAATAATGTGTTGTAATATTGCACTCAGTTTCGCCTTGCCTTTTAAATGATTAACTTTCCGATATATTTTATGCATAGTGACAGTAGATTTCAAACAAGTCCCGCTTACGGGTATACCGGATAACATTTATTAGTAGCACTGTGTTATTAATATAGTATAATATAATATAATATAATATAATATAATGTAATGTAATGTGATGTGATGTGATGTGATGTGATGTGACGTGACGTGACGTGACGTGACGTGACGTGACGTGACGTGACGTGACGTGACGTAACGTAACGTAACGTAACGTAACGTAACGTAACACAACACAACACAACACAACACAACACAACACAACACAATACAATACAATACAATACAATATAATATAATTAATAACGCAGTGTCACTAATAAATGTTATCAGTACTAATACTGGAGCAGCTGACTGGATGACCACTTGGTCTTTCACTGCCTCTTCTTCACGATATTGTTTTTAAAATAACTGTTGCATGTTTTATAATGTGTGTCAAGACGAAATAAAAGATTATGATTATGGTTACGCAGACCTTTGGGTTCAGTTGGTGCTTTTTTGTTCGCCAGTCACTCTACTCTGATCGGCCTGGTCAGCGGTCAACCCCTGTCGCTTAATATTTTGCACTACTATGTTTGAAGGATAATATTAATGCAGTCCGCAGCACGTACACGACTATTTTATAGCCCAGAAACAGTTTTTTTATTACTTTGGGCGTGGTAGCTACGCGTCTAATAATTTTATACCATACAACCGTATATAAGGGCAATTTACCTAAAATTTATTTTAGCACTTTGTCAATTGTAGTCTATAAACTTGGTTATACTAATATGGAGAATCAAAACGTACCTAGAGATCTATAAACTACAATCTTCCAGCGAATACGATATTTGTCATTTCTGGAATTTTCTACGAGCGTTAACTTTAGCGGCATAGCGAGGTGTGATTGATGACGTCATTAATTTATTTGGATAATTATTACAATATTGATCAATCATCATTGATGTCTTAACAGATACTCCAGGGAGAAATGATAGAAACAATAATTCGTTTGAAATTTTTATATATTTAATATTATAAAAGAACTGCTGTGCGTTTTGAGAAACTTTTCTCGGGTTCTAACTAAAGGACTTTTATATAATGCTTTTAATCACTTAGTGGCATGCTACTAGTGGGCTTAGTAGCCTATGATAATGTAATTTAAAAAACAGTAATGTGATAATTGCTTCTTCCGCGACTTGCATGCGCGAACGATGCACTGCAGTTTTTTAAAACCGCATAATTAAGCAAGTGCGTGAAATAGTAATATAACAATTTCCATTTAAAACCACTACAATAAAATATAATTGTTGAATTATTTACCCTAGGATCTAGAATATATCCGTTATCCTTATGGTGCCACGGTTTTATAAACAACTTGCAATTTCGTTGAAATTATTGCTTTTATTGGTTAATGATAATAACTCAGGAATTTCGGCCACATAAATTATTTTCACCTGTGGCCTTTCACCTGTGCAATAATAGATTATTCTTTGATAGTGGCACGAGAGCCCTCAATAACACGGTTTAATAAATACTTAATAGTCAAAGAGTTTAAGAGCACTGCGTTTCAGTCCAGTCGATGCAGAGCTAAATATATGGCTTTAAAACTAATTTAGAGTGACAGTTTAGCCCATTTTATTGACACAGACTTTCATAATAAGATCTAAAACGTTTTAAGTAAATTACTTAACCAAAGGTCTAATTATAGTTAATTGATAAACAACCACCCACATGCTTACAACGCCATAAAAAAGTAATGTCTGAGACAAATTCAAGTTGTGTCATAAAACAGCCATAGCTCATATAACTCAATGATAAAACATAAATAAGATTTAGCAAATGTGTTGTTGTAAAATAATTGTCTGTTGAAGGTTGCAATGAAAGAAATATGCCATTTGTTGCATCGTAAATTGTGGTGAAACTACTCAAAAAATGACTTTTTCCAAGCCAGCCTGCAGATATGAATCTTCGCTGCGTTTATATACAAAATTATGAATTTACAATAACGATTTTCATGCATAATTAAAAAGTTGAATATATTAGACATCAGAACGTCTGTCAAGACAGCATGTTTTGGTAGATTATTTTCTTGGTAGAATGCTAATCGAAATTTCGTTACTTAATAGACTGTGTAAAATATTACGCCGTGAAATAGAAAAATAGTGAAAGTGAAATAAAAAAATAATCAGTGAAAAAATAGAAAAAATATTTATATAACCGAAACATTCTACACAAAATTGTTTTTATAGAGGGAGTAAGCGAGTTCACGCCTTGAAGGGATGATACAAAGACTGTTTTATATTAACAGTCCTTCAATAAGTACATCCTTCCAGAAGAAGTAGAAAAGAGTGAATTTTATGGTGAACGCCCCAACCCTTAAAAACTGTTAAACAAACATATAAATACAATACAGGGGTCAGTTTTTAGGTATTGATATCTCAGAGATGACACCCAAGGCATTACTTGGCATTGATCATTTTGTATCTAGATTTCTTAACAACATAACTGAATGATAACATGAACTGAGCATTTAAAGAATATTAAGCCTATCTACTAAGTTACCATCTACTGAAAACGGCAACAATTTTAATACATACATTCACGATTGATTGCGAGAGTATATAGGCTGATGTAACACGAGCATGCCCGCGCTCATATGTGAACAGACTCTCGCGTAAAAACATGAGATGAGGTTCTTGTGTTATTTTACTAATAACATTTTGTTTATTGTTTAGAAAGTTATCTTACATACTTATAAAATTATACGCATGATGTCGTTAAATGTAAACACAGTTTTTGGGTTGTTTTGAACGCATTTTTTAAAAAGTGAAATTTAGAAACTCTTCCTTTTATTATTTATACAACTGAACTATACTGAGTCTCTAATATCCGCGAGAACCTGGTTTTAAAGTACATGAGCTGTTAAAAATCTATAAACGAAATGAGAGAAAAGAAATTGATACAATGTGGAGACATTTAGAACATACAACCAAGAAAATAACCCAAGATTAAGGGACATTATTAAAGCTGCTTATTGTACGTAGCATGTACTTCGGAGTAACATATATACATTATCATACAATTCTATAGCAACAGTTATTTTTCTCCTTTCTCACTTATACTGTACGGATAGTTTAACAGCAGCACTTAAATTTTAATAAAGTATGATCAAATTTTCGAAGACCTCCTTTAATTTATACCAAAATACGTGAAACAATAAAATTGGTAATTTTAAATCGCAATTGTTAAATAGTTTTAAAGAAAAATAGAGCATAACGAGAATGTTTAAGGTCTACTTGTTTTGCTAATATCATAATGAATAAAATGTAAAAATCACTTTTCTGCATAAAGGTTATTTCAACGTACGTTATTAATTTTAATTTCACACTCACAAGCTTGTCAATTATTGGCTGCTTCCCTCGCTAATTGTTAACTTTGGTTTGACCCAGCGTGGTGAGACGTTGTGACAGTTTAACAAAAAAAATTATACGCTGAATGACATCGAGCACGACCCAACATTCCACGGAGTATTATCTCATTATTAGGTGAAGAGAAAGTTGGCTACAACATGATCAAGGTCGAATATTTCAACTACGACAAGATAATTTAAATAAGTTTTTCTTCCAAAAACTCCCTTGCCTTTGTCTACAATAAACAAAGAAGTTTCATTAATAGCTGTCCACTCTTTCAGTCTTGTATTTTTGCGTACGTCACGATTCACTCGTTGTACAGAATATAGATTTCTGTCAAGTAAGATTTTCGTGTGTGTGAATCTGTAAGTGCGTAAGCTAGCAAGCAAGTAAACAAGTAGCATATAGGATAGTAAGTGGATATATAGGTAGGTAGGTAGGCATGTATGTAAGTAGGTAGTTAGGCAGACAAGCTTTAGGTGAATATAAGTAAACAACAGAGTCAGTGTCAAATTAAGTTAATAAGAAAGAAACTTCTATCCACTCTGTAATGCTACCTAGCACTTAAAGGAACTGCTTACTTACCTTTCTAACCACCTGCTTACTTACACATCTATGTACCTACTTACATATCTACCTACCTAGCTACTTACTTACTTACTTACTTACTTAGCTCACTAAAAATGAGCTCACTGAAACTTCCTCCAAATTGCAGTTTTATTGAATATGAGTCTGAAAATTCCTGCCTTAGTTGCAAGTTAAATAATAAGCTTTAATAATTATAGATCCTGGCCAGAAAAATGACACGCACTGTTACACAGCTGCTAGTGCCAATAAAATTTCTTAGACCAGATTTCTGTTCTTACATTCCACGGCAAAACTTAAATGCCAACGAATGCCTAAGATGCCACACGTTCTAATAAGATTCGTCACCAGGTGTATACGATGTTACAAGCATAAACTGTCCACAGCCAAATCTGAGTCAAGGCAGAGATATACAAGGTGACCACCATGTACAAAGGTGTTGCACGCTATTCAGGCGTAAGAATGGTAATGCGATTTGCACAACATGTTCATTATCATGGGTGTTAGCATTTAATTAAAAGCTATTAATGATCTGTTATGTTAATCTACTTTTCTTATTTACATTAATCGCTGGTCTATAACGATATATACTAGTTACGATAATTATTCGTTTGCCGAAGTCAGATGCTCGTAACTAATTCCAGTGGTTTACAATTTCTAGGTCTGCAGCAATGTCTGCATATGCGTGTAGATTAAAAAAATAAACAATCGTTTCAGGGTTTTAGCCAATTCACCATGAATACCAACTCAACGCTTGTAAACATAGTTATAGTTTTTGTAATGTATATCGAAAACAGAACGTCAGACACATGTTAGCACCATAAACCAGAATATGTGACGAAGGCTAGATTATAATTTATTTTACGAGAACTAATAGGAATTAGTATTATTAGGAGGTGACAGAGCAGAAAAAGTCCGTTAAATGATATGCAATACATTATCTAGTTTATGTCTGATTTTTGAACGTGCTAATATTTGTTGTAATTATTTTGTGCTTACCGCAGCTTCTCAAAGCCGACGGCTCAGTAAGACCAGAACGGTTCTAGCCGCCAAAACCAGGGGCTTAATATAGAACAGAAATTTTACTATTTTTATATAAAACAGTATGCTGTGGATGTTGTGCGACGGACCTGAAACTCATCTAGTCACCTGGTCCAGCTCCTCTTCATATAAATGTCAAGTTTGAAAAGAATAAATCCAATAGTGAAATGACGGTGCTTGTATTTGGTCTTCTTTGCGTTTATACTGAAAACTGGTGAATTTAACTGAATTAACTTGATAAACTGGTGCAAAATTAAGTTAACTTTTTTGAATTTGCAAATAAGAAAAATAAAGAAGTAAACAATGGGCTTAAACCAAGCGTTTTGCACCAAAGCCCCAGTTTCCAAGTTCAAACATTATAAAAGTTACAAAAGTAAAACTTGAACGTAAGTGTCAAAAATCAACATGCATTGTCGCGTAGAAAGAATTAAGATCCCCAAGCAATTGTCAGTGAAAATAGAAAAAATATAGAGTAGAATCAGTATTTAGTACGAAAGCGCAATACAATCTAATGGCAAAAGATTGGAAATAACCAGATTTTTTTATAATCGTATGGCAAAAAATTTGGTGATAACTTGATTTTATTGTAATGGGATATAATGACACTAATGCGCTTTCGTAATTTGGGAAAAACAAAAAACAAAAATTTTAACTTCGAAACGATATTGTTATGGCAATTAGAAAATGTTTATATATTGTCAACAATATATTTGTTCAGTGCAAATTACAAGGATAAGTAAAAATATTAAATGTGCCATCAGTTCAACTCAAGATATTATAGCAAATGGAAAGGCAATATTTGAGTTACACGCCAACATTATACTTCATATTTTCTAAGGAAATAGTTATTCTACTTAATGAAAGCCTACATTCCAATAGTCCAACATTACAATACTTAAGAAAATATTACTACAGACAATAATCTTTGGTGTAAAAAACTAATCAATGACACAGCAGTTAAGACCCTTCCGAAACTACGCGATTTCGTTGATTTATCAGAGATTATCACCGTATTATGCCAAATAATCGGTGTGGTCTAGTAAACCGAATTATATGGATGACTTGATTAGAAAGTCAATGTCACGAGCAGCGAACAATGCAAAATCTCGTACGCAATCATGCTAAATCAGCATACCTAATAGTGTTGAAAATAGTTAAAAACTAACGACTGAAAAGCACCTAAGTCGCAAATTTTTTTCAATAAAAATCAAAAATTTAATTTAAATTGTCGACAAATCGCGAGCATAAGTACTTATTCATTTTCGACACTGCGTGGCTATTTGGACTTTTGACAGCTACACAAATGGACAGAATAGTATCGTTTCTCTTAAAAACATTTTTTATTTTTAACTTAAGAGAACAACAGTAGGTGTTTGCATACTCACAGAGTCTTGCGAGCCATTTATCTTTGCAATTAACGAAAACAAAATCGTTTTGAAAAGATGGTAACGAGAGCTCCTACAGACAAATATATTGCTTTATATTTTTGTAGGCAAAATGAAAAGCACAGCTATAAAATAAAACGACACAGTTGTAAGGAAACTTTGAAGTGGCGCTTGCTGAAGAGTCTTGGTTTATGACACTTTTACAATTGTAAATGTTGCGGGCACTTGCGACTATTGAAAATAACGTAACTTCTTTCCAAATTTAATTGAAATAAAGTATACAGTTGCTACACACCAAGAGTCATTGAACGCTATAAAATATTCAACTCTTTCTGTCAGATATTATGACCGTTGTGAGTTTTCCTGACCGTCCAATAGGACAACCTGCCCATGGGTTATGTCGTAGTGCAAAAATTAGGTTGAAAGACTAAACAGTAAGAATATCTCTGAAACGATATGCATTTGCAGTCTTTGGAAACAATTTTTCAAAGTTTACGCCACAGATATAAAAAATGAATGCATTGCTACTTTTGTGCAATACCATACTAATATTAAAAACCATTAAACTATTTGTAAAATATTTAAAGTTTTGTCAATTACAACATTGAAAATAAGCAGCTCGATTCTCAAACTAACATATGTCATGAAAGTTATGCTTTGAAGAAATGTGTAATTGTCTTATGATTTATTTGTTTTATCTTTCGAACTTGACATCCCGTGAGCCCAAGTATTCAACATATCCAACACATGGTATTTTAATTTCTCAAATTTAATGACTCATAAAGGGAGATAACATGCACACCAAGATAAAACTTTATAGTTTTAAAATACTAACATGTTTCTGAAGTTCATGTTAAACGACGCAAAAAATTGTAATTATAAAGTATTGTCTATACTTTATAGGACGACAACTACATATTATATGATAGTAATTAGGCCTAATCTAAAGTTCACGCTATTGTGTAAGACAAAGTGAATTAATAATAGCTATAAAACACTAATTGCCAAAGAATAGTAGTTCTTAACTGTATTCATACCTAGTCTATTATAATTTACTTATAGCTTTATATTGATGTTTCCAAGTGTGAAAGACTCACGACTTGTTATAATAACTAGATAATTAGAGTTTATTACAAAAAGTAGCCTTATTATTACATGGGTAAAATTTACATAATTATACAGTTAGGCTATTCATTTCATGAGTGCATTACTTCGCTTGCTTACGACATTTCACACGAGGAGTAGCTAGAACATTATTATCTGAATTGTTATTGTCAGAATCAAAATCAATACCATACTTATTGTCATTAATATTACGAATTGTTGTTAATTACACAATTATTTTAAAATTAGCTCTACCACCACAACCACTATGACTACGACTATCACTGTCACTATCACTATCACTATCACTATCACTATCACTATCACTATCACTATCACTATCACTATCACACTATCACTATCACTATCACTATCACTACCACTACCACTACCACTACCACTACCACTACCACTACCACTGCCACTACCATTACCACTACTACTACCACATCACTATTACAACAACAACAACAACAACAACAACAACAACAACAACAACAACAACTACTACTACTACTACTACTACTACTACTACTACTACTACTACTACTACTACTACTACTACTACTACTACTACTACTACTACTACTACTACTACTACTGCTATTAACACCACCAACTGAAGTTAGTGATCCGAAGTCTTCATCAGTGATGTCTGTGCACAGTTTATAAATATTATGTGTTGTCTGTTTGTACGAATCCATGAGGGAATAATCTGTGTTCTCAGGAAAGCAGATAAAATACAAAACCAAGACATGGCAGTGCATCAGCATCTAAAACAAATTTGTGATATACGTTTTCGTTAGATGGATATCAAGCTTCTCAAATGCCCTATTTTCCTTTGGTAGATGAATTTCTCAATGCGTTACCTTCAAAGAACAGTAAGTAAGATTCACATCTCAAGTAACTTCATGAAACAAGAATGTATCTACTTGCTTATTATGTAAGCCCTACCTTAGCCAAAGGGTCCAATAAAAACGCACGAAGTAATTCCTTAAATACGGGAGAAAATTAGGTTCGAATACACTAAATCTTATCTGACATGCATCTGCAATGCGCAATATGTTCCTCCATCAAATACTATGATTTTGGCACAACATTAGAGACGAAAATCATAGAATACTGCCACATAACACCATAGAGCTGTATTCACATCTATTTAGCCACGATAACGGCAACTGCTGTGGCAAACCTTCCGGGGTAAATAATGTGGCCGGATTACTGGTTCCAAATACAATATCAACGACTAATTCAATTATAAGATTATTGCCGGATAAGCCCTTCCGTTTTCATTCCCGTATGAATGTGAGCCCGTTTAAAGTATATTTTTGTAACAGTTGTTAGAGTACATTTTAGTGTTGCCAGCAGAGATTATCAGCCACTTAACAGGTAACTTTTACTTTCAGTTTCATGCAGGTTACTGTCACTGTTTACAGGTAATGCAACGCTGATTTTGCTCAGCCGTCTGCATGATCTAGCCGCTAGGCGCACATACCAAAACGCGGAATAAGTACGTCATAAATAGCTAGATTACCGTCAGTGGTATGTTAGAGCAAAAGTGCTCTCTTTAGTGTGCTTGCCTGTTGATTGGATTACACATTACGTAATACAGGTGTGCATCGTTACACATAATTACATTGATGTATTGATTATTTTCATTATCGCGTTTAATATCTTTAGAGCTTGTTTGATGAATTGTTGCTGTTGTGATTCTGCTTTCTTACAATCGTCGTGTGTGCATTTGGGATGCTGCTGCACGTTGCTAAGGTCATAAGTTGAGGTAAAATAGAAAAGGAAAAATGGCTTGGTTTAGCCTAAGATTAATTTTCGCAAAAACTAAATCCTAGCTTTGCTTGGTAATTAGATGAATGGAAACTGGTATTTCTGCCTTTTGTCATTTTTTTGTTCCAGATGAAATATACCTCATATACTTTCAAAGGTCGGGCTTTTTTGTAAGCTACTTGCAAGTTTTTGGGAAATTATAGTCATATCTAGTCTTTAACATCAAGTTTCACATCATTTTTGTAAGGGCCCATTGCTGTTAAAAGCAATTTTGAGAAAGAAAGTAAGAGACCCTTGATTAAAATGACTTGTGAGAAATGTGAAGTAACATGTGAAGAGACTGAATAAAAGTTAAGACATAATTATAAGCGCGTATTAAGTCAAGAAAAATGGGATGTCACTTATTCAGGTTTGATTGATTACTGACTGAAAGTTTAATAATGTCATAAATCAAATTGGTACTGCTATGTGAAAACGAACACGCTGTAACACTCAACAAGACTTTACCGTTGGAAGCATTCGAAACGAAATTTTGCTGCTTAACAAAAACACAAATTGAATAAAAATGGCAGATACAAAAGGTTAGAAATGAATTTAGATGTTTGGTCTTTTCTAACAGAGACAATAACAAATAGTAGCAACGGTGCTTTTTTTAATGTTGTCAATATGAAAGCGCAAAACGGACAAATAATAAAAGGCATTTTAATTTATTACGTTTCTGTCAAAAAATTTTTGGGTTTCGATTTAATATGATAAGAATATTTCATACTAATAGTTGGAGACACAAAATGCGAAGACTATTGCTACATTCACAATGTGCATTGCGCATAGTTCAAGCGCCAATGCCACAAATAAATTTTTGCATGCTGCCTAAAACAATGTTTATTGCCAAGAACAGTAATTATTTTGGTTTTAAACTGTATAACCACCCAACGTGAAAAGTGAAAGCCTAATCACAAAAGTACGTTTGCTTATTGTCGCTCCAGTAACTTTGAACTTAATTACAGATTTCTTAACTAGACGGTTTGGTTCAACTTTCAAACTGCCGTGATATGGGTACCCGCATTTTTTGTTTATCTCTGTTTATTTTTTAGCGTATTAAAAGTGAAGATGATGGTTACTGAGAAGAATAAGTCACAATTTTTAGAACTTCGTTACTGTTTCTGTAGTCTGTACTACCTTTGAAAGAAACGCAGGGAAAGATGAACCGAAAACTCCAAAAGTTTATAAAGAGCGTAAACGATTCACTAGCATTGTTTCGAAACATTTTTTTTCTTTCTGGGCTACAAGTACGGTATCCGAAAACTACCACGCAGAAGGGTTTATAGAGCTTAAATCGCAAATTTAATTAAAAAATCTTTTATTTCATGAGTGCTTAACACCGTATTACATACACAAACCCGCTCTACAGCGGTGTACACTGCGTTGTGCATTCTCTTTAAAACATTTATGGATTTGGCTCAAATCGACTTTGCATGCTTTCACTTTTCGATAATTGTGAAACCTTTTGACCCGCCGTCTTAATTGCATGAGACGTTTATTGCCGCGTAAAGGGAGTGAAAGTGAGTGTTAGCAAAATTTATCGTTTTGTTCGAAAAATTCAAGCTGGCAGGGTATTGTAAAGAACATCGTAGTAAACTATATGACGATCAGACAAACTCACGGCAGACGTAGAAACCCGTTTAAACATCTTTGATAGTTCAGTGTCGCTTTAACGGACGGATTAGTTTTGTTTAATCGGGGTCCGGTCCAACCACAAATCCCTATAATCGTCATCAAGTAGGCTTGCGGTAGAATAAAAACTATCGTACAAATGCCGTAGCCAAACTCTTAAACGAAAAATTATATATCTGTAGCATGTGATGTTTAAAATCTGCGCCAAGATTTGAAAAATTTGTCAAAAGTAAAAAAAAACAATGAGCTATAAAGGAATCAGTTCTCACAGAAGTAGAGCAAAATTAACTGTAACATCTACCTAGACAAGCAAAGATCTGACAAATTCAGCATACCCTGATTGATGCCACTGCGTTAGATTCAAGGTCTTAGTGTTTTTCACAAAGTTTGACACAACTGCCATATACCAAAATAAACAGCGGGTGAGTGAAAATCTACCTTAACACGTATCACTTTCAAAATGTAGCAGTATGGAAAATTGTATCATTATTTGACGCTCTGCCTAGTTTACAGGATCACCATCCACCTGCTCAGCATTAATGAAAATCCAATTACGGCTCTAGAAAGTAAAGATCTTCCTTGTTTGGACATTTATCACAGCATCCACCAATGAACTTGTGGCATTCGCATTGACATTTCTGGTGATTTCCATTACTCAACCAAGAAAATGTTTGAATTTCATTATCGCTCAGCTATGATAAATCATCAGTCTCCAAACTGGATTTTGATCAAGGCCATTGCGAAACACCTTGATTAATCGAAAAGGCGAACGCGCAGGCTTGACAGCATGATATTTCAGCGTTTCAACACTTTTTTACGTTTTGTTTGAATTATAGCGTCAAAGCGTGTATTCCTGCCGCGGCTATTCTGTCTTTAATTGGCTTTGAAGTAGAACGAGTGAAGATGTAAGCATGTAAGCAATCAATCTCTGGATGTAGATTTTCCTCAAGATACTTTCTCGTGTTTTTTAATTTATCAAAACTATATATTTAAACTTGAGAACTTGAGAAGCGTTACAAAGTCCGTATGTCAGTCTTTTATACATATGAAATGCTTTCGGTTAATTACATATGGATGGCAGTTCTATCTTTTCCAAGGCAAAAAGATAATATCGAAATTCTGCTCCAAATAAAATTCTTAACTGGGTTTTATTTAGTTTTTTTTTGTTTTGGGTTTTGGATGAAGTCAATCTGACGTTTCGACCTAGTGAAAACAGCAACTCATTGGTATGTACAACCTAGCAATTAATGTGAGTCCATTTTGGTAGGTCTTTACCACAGGTCGCAAGCTTGCAACAATACACTACAAGCTCTCACAACAAAAGCCTCGAATAAACGAACTTTCACTAGCAGTGCTACATCTTATTCACGAACTTTGAAATTGGGTGTTATCATGTTGTAGTGAATTCTTTCGTATTATTTAATTGTAACTTCTGAACATGAGTACTATCTGAAGTGTACAGCTGTATTATCAGCTTATTTTTGTATTTTGTTAATGAGGAGTCAGCAAGATTATTCATTCTGATAATATAGGTGCCCTTAAACTATGAAAGTCGCCGGGTTTTTATGACGATGAAAGATAAAAAATTATGTGCGAATTAGCGTGTGAGAATGATTTCTTTATATTTTGTTGGTGTATATCATTTTCTTTGTTTTTTTTAGTTTTTTGGCTAATTTTGTCAGTGTTTGTTGCCACATTGACCGCTTATTTATTTCTACTGACATTTTTGTTTGACATTTTTGCCAGTTTTTCTTTGTAGTTTGTTGACTGGTCTAGGTTCAAATTGTACTCTGTAATTTTGTCTACTTGAAATAAGTTACTTAACATTGCTCATTTGTCAGTTAAGACTTACAAGTGAGTCGGCTCTGTCCACTCTTTGTAATTTTCCTGCAGTCTTTTTAGTTTGCTTAACCGATGGGCCATTGTCTGTACTTTGTTTAGCCGATTGTAAAAATAACAGGAGTACCGTATCAGGGTTACAACTTTCCCACCAGGGGATTTAGACAAATTTTATGGCCCATTTGGTTTGTGTTCCAAAATTATTAGCTATGGGTGAAAGGTTGTCGAACAAAGGTCTAAGTGTCGGTTTTCCCACCCGAATCCGAGGATCGTAAATCGTTGAAGACATTTAGATATGAGAATCGCTTGCCTTCGTGCAAAAGCCAAAAGAATTTCTTCGAAGGTAATCGTGAAAAGAAGAGTAGGCAGGTATTCTGTCCATTGACTAATAACTCGGAATGACTGTCATTATTTACCCGCAGTGACACGGTGCGACCTTGAGATAGAAAAGCTAGTTTTAACCACAGTTATAGTGACGTGGTCACAAGATGTAAGCAAGTTTCGGTACATTTCGAATTACAGTTCTCGCAGGCATAAAGAATCAGGCACGATTTCCAGGGAAGTTAGAACTCGAGTTGCTACACACTTCCGACAAGCCGTCAGCTAATCGACCAAGGCAACTTGAATGTACAGACGCGATTATGCTGAATGTATCGTACGTTTTCAAAACGACACGAAGTGCTTATTGAAACCTTTAACGCGTTATCAAGCCAAGCCTGTATTTTAGAGACTGTCTAAAAGTGCATTTAATTCCTTCAAATTTCGACTTTTAAAGCCCACGCCTATTCCATTCGGAGTTTGCTTTATTGCACCGTTAGTGTTGTTAACTTGGTCCTTGTACTTGGTTTGTCTTTTTGTCAATTAAACATGTCCTACTGGGTATAATGGTTGATGCTCAAGCATCTTGCTGGTTCGAAATTCTGTAAGCTATTTACTCTTTTCGTTCAATAGTCAAACTAGACCTTCTTAACCATCGTCTAGTGTCAAATTACTGCTAAGTGGTGCTATAAAAAAGAGCTTAACTGCCTTTGAGCAAGTATCTCAAGTTTATGTTACACCTGTCTGTGTTTTTTACTTCTAAGTTATCAGTCCTTTGTTGGCTTTTATTGTTCCAAAAATGACAAGCCGTTGCTTAAACTGGCATTTGCTGTGTTTTAAACAGAAAAATCTTGTTGAATGATCGTGAGTCAGTTGTATTACTTACAAAACAGCGAAATTGTTTTTACTGCACTGAATTCAATGTTACCATCAAGCTTGTTCAAAATTTCCAATAAAATCTTAATATCGTCGTTAAGAGTCATTAAAATACGTTTAGACAGCCAGGCAGCTAAATAGTTACGTAATTGTTATCTGCTTTTGTTTATCTCTATTTGGACTAACTGTGTTCACTATCTGTGCCAATGATTAATAAGCGACAATAAACTAGAAGATAGCTAGCTAGAAACCACTAATGTTTTATATCAACGATAGTTAGCAAGTTTTCAATTACTGTCTAGACAAGAGTCTGTAATTAGATTTTTTGCAACTAGATTGGAGTTCACACTTAATTTGGTTTGGTAAGCATAATATCAGCATGAATAGCAAGAAAAAATTAACAAAGAAATAAAAACAAGTAGAATTTAATACTTATTCGTTCACTAGTACGTCCTTCCTTCTTTTCTTTGCTCATTTCTTTATTTGGTCACTTGATCATTCACCTGTTTATTCTTTCATTCATTCTTTAGTTCATCTGTTTGATTTTTTATTCGTTCCCTCGTTTCGTTCGTTTGTTTTGTCAGTTATGTTTCGTTTGCTCTTTCGTTCCTCCATTCATCGTTCCGTTGTTGTAAACTATTCTGACATTCACCCATCTACCTATTTATTTTTCATTTCTTATTTTCCTTAGTTTCAATTTTAGCCATACGTTCTCTATCAGCTCACTCAATAATTTTTCATTCATTTGTTCATTCGTTTATTCATTCGTTTGTCGCTTGATGACTTCGTTCCTTCCATCTTTCCTTTTTCTTTTTTTCGTTCTCTAGCTCGTTCGTTCGTTCATCTATCCATTTATTCATTTATTCGTTCATTCATTCGACCTCAGAAACACCGCAATCGTTTTTCAGCCTTCGTTATTATTTACGTTGTAAATGATGCTGATATTCGGTTTTTCTTAAACAATCTTGACTGATGATATAGGTGAGAGACCACACCCAAACAGCTCCTGTGGATGCATGTTTCATGCAAACCCTCACATCAACAACTTGGTCATTGGTTACAGGCATTGGCAAATTGGGATAAGGACGACTTGTTCATTTATAATTACTGGCCATTAATCAGTGAAGTTCTAGAACTGGCAACTGTTGCGCTAGTTACAGTTTCCTCTTCTCACCTTGACATTCTTCCCGCAATCCCTTCGGATGAGGTAAGATTTATAGTTTCATGGCTGCCGGGGACGCCCTAGTTCTAAGACTAAATGTTACAGAAAGATAAATGTTACAGAATTTCTGGCTCAGAATATTGGCCATCGCGGGGAAAAATGAGGCAAAAGAAATTTGAGACAGTTTGCTATTAGGGAGGGAAAATTGATGATTCATGGTTATAATTAATTTTGGTATATATATCTTGCGACTTTTGTCTATAAAATGGTGTGTTGTTTACAATTTTCCCGTTTTTTGACATTTTCTTGTGGTTTGGATTAGCTTTGTGGATCACGGTTCTCGACTTATTTTTTGCACGTTTTGCATTATTTTGCACAACAAGAAAAGGCTCCTTTCCGGTAGCAAATTTTGAAAGCGGAAAAACTAGGAATATCAGATGCACTGCACTAAAGTGATGAAATGAAAAACTACACAAGAAAGCTATATTAAAGTTTAATGTCAGACTCTTCACTAAAGTGCGTCTGTAAATCGCTGTTACCTATTGCAAAATTGCAAGTATTGTTGAGATTCAAAGAACTGATTGGCAATTCACAGTGACCCAGCTCTTAAAGATCTCCTACCCTACTTTAGTTGTACATTTTTTCGCACACACTCAAGACAGCCCAAATAATTACAGCCTTTCAAAAATGAAACTAGAATGTTTGGCAGGCTTAGTAACTTTATTTTTACAAGTTGTTGTAAAAACTTTCCATTTTCACTTTCAGTGGTTATTTAGTTCAAATGGAAAATTTACGTGTCTATATAATGTTAGTAATATTTGCGCAAACACGTGTGCGTTGAACTTACGGTTTTTCGCTTACTAAAGTATTGCAAGTTATAGCCATTAAACACAAAGTAGTAAGCAGTGAACAAATTTTCCTTCAATGTTTTAATCTGAAATTGCGTGCTACCATTCACTGCAACCTTTTTGTTTTCGTGAACGTGTCAGTTACTTTCACATTATTTTTTATAGCTTCAATTTTGTGACATGCGGGATTTCCAACAGAAAGCGCTCACAGAAATCGCTTATTGGACGTATAATAAATGTGCATAATAACTTGACAACCAGGCTTATTATAGGTTATTCTGCGGCCTGTTGTCGTCATATTTTTGTAATCACATCTGGTAAACACATCTATAAAGGATCCAAAACATGTCAAACTGCCTGCAGTTTTTATGAGGAAATTATACTTTGTTCAGGTTTATGAATTTTAATAATATCCTAGTAGTTCTTCACTGGCATAGTTCAGTTTAAATAATTTTACAAGCAGTTCTGTGACAGCCTTTCGTCATTAGCATAGTTTGCTGGCCAGAATTAAGCTCACAAAAAACCGTTGTACTTTTTGTACGCTTTTGTCTTATACCTCACTTTCTACGAATATAACTGCTACATACTAGTACATTCTCTCATTTCTATATTTAGGACGTAGGTTTCGAATGACACTTGTCAATGTTGTAAGCTCTTTTTGTGACTGTGTCTCGGGCTGGCTATCCCCGTAGGACGTTTTCTTGTATCTGAACATGCATTTATTTTTGTCTCGTTAGCCATAAAAGATGCTTTTCTGACTTCTTACTTTGTGTGCCGCTTGCTGTCTCTTGTATTTGCTTGAGTCAGTTTGATTGATCTTTTTTACATTATCCAGCTCATTTATTTAGGGCACAAATTACGCAGCAAGGCAAAGAGTTGCATACTTTATAATGGGTTATTTTTCCGACATGAAAAATAAACGTAAAGTAAGGAAGTTTTGCCTATTTACATGTACAAATTTTCCCCATTTCTCAATTTTGTATTCAGTGTCCACAGTTATATTTAATGGCACCAGTTCACTTTTTACTTTTGGATTGAAATATTGAATTTTCTCGAATTTTGCCATAGCAGGATCAACAAGCTGTTTATCGTGACTCTCTTTTTTCTGCATAGCTTATTCTGTATATGGCTTGTATTCTGCATTGTAAAGTTTAATAAAAAGAGAGTATTTCAACATCTGCCATGTGTTACCAAGAATTTATAGTTATCACAGAAATTACAATAAAACTGTAAGTTTTGTCTCTAACAGCAAATACAGAGGTTATTATGAGCTTTACGGTCAGGAGAGAGTACAGTGCTAGGGTCATTGTGACATGAAGTCATGGCTGAAGAATTAGACAGCGCAAAACTTTTGAAACTTCAACGGTCATGCTATATTATCGTAAGATTTTCATACCAAAACTATGTGTGTTTACCGGAACCTTATAAAACTATGTACACTTCTCAGTGATGCCATTCTGGCAGTAATGCGTTTGAAGCGTATAGTTGAGTGTGCATCGGGCAGGAGAATTATCCGATATCATGCACTACAAAAAATCCAGAAGTTTACCTACACAGTAAAGCCCAGAGCCGCAGTTGGTGATTGTTATTACAAAACAAACAGGCCTGCATTATGTCACACTTTCAAAATGCACCGCCGAAAAACATGGAATTCGAAATTTTCAACAGAATAGTGAAACCGATCATTAACATACCTATCCTCAGGCCAATTTTAGATGCCGTAACAAACAGTTTTTATTCAGATGTCAAGGCAGCGCCTTATTTGTGAAGTACAGTAGATGATAATTAATTTCCCATTTGCCACAACTTAAACTTGACTTTAAAATTAACGTCTTACTGGCAAGAAGTCTTTTGTGAGCTTGCGTTACACTACGCATAAAGACTACACATCTGAGCCTTGCTCAGGAATTTCGATTATTTTTACGTTCTTGCTTTTCGTGACCTTTCATACGTCACTGTAATTGGAATTACATCATAAACATGTGATTTTGTTTATTTATATATTGATGTTGTTATTATTTTTGCGGCTACTTTGTGAATAGACAAAGAACATTAAATTTTCACCCTTCAACTTCAAATAGATGGCCGGGTGTATAAGTAGACTAACCACGAAAAAGAGTTTTGACCGTCCACATGTATTATGAGTAAACGTGATGAGTTTGATTGGAAAGTTTGCTTTCGAGTTCAGTATTGCAAATAAAAGAATGAGTGTGACTGGCTTGGAAAACGGTTAGCGTAGTATGAATATGGTTTCATATATATGAGTACATATTGTTGACACCAGCCGGTTTTGTGTTTAGGATACATTCTTTTATGATTATATGAAACTGTTGCAGCAACAAATTCTTCTGGAATGTGCCCCGACGTAGTCAATGGAAGACATGGTCTGGAACTGTAGGTATATAGGCCTTACTCTTAAGAAAACGAATCTAGTTTGAGAAAAATGAGTCTTGCTAAGCTGAGTATTTCTGTGGTTTCACAATCTAAATTTTCTATTCTGTTCCCATGTCAGTTTTCGTAAAATAGTTTGCAAAATAAGCAGTTTTTCAGCCTGAATTTTTTGGAAGCAGCCATCAGGCCTAAATAAACTTTTTATAAATTCGCTATAGCGAATTTGTATCTAATAGAAATTATTACAAGAAACTCCAAGCCTGTACTTTAACTGTTTTATCAACTATATTATCATATAAGTCTGACAGACATGTAAACCCTTTCGTCTAATAATACTTGGGTTATTAAGTAGGACATTATTGACGAAACAGATATTTTGGATTATAAGTGTGGTCTCTATGTGTGTGTGCTTTAGTCTTATCTTCGCATTTTCTGCAACTTGCTGAACAATTAAAAATTTGTTCAAGGTCCTCTGCGTCTTAGAGTCTTTATTCAATATCTTTATAGAATTAAAACGAAACAGTCAACCACCATAGTGTGAACTCGCGCGTTTAGATAAATGGCGGATTATGGTTAATAATCGTCGCGGTCTCGCAAATTTGTGCACGTAAACTGCTGTATATTGCAAGATTTCTTGCCAGGAATGTGTAAAGACCGTTACTTCAGTCAACAATGATTTCCATTTTTATTTTTATACAGTGAGTCACAAAATTATTCACGATATGATTTTAATATCTGCAGCGTAGGTTTAACGGTTGGGGAGTTCCCAGTAACTTTCCTAGGAGTGAGCAGTCCTAAGAGAAACAATGCAATATGCTTTCCAAAACCAGTCCTGCGACCATGCTAAACCAATCCTTGCAAGAAACTTGATTCTGTTTCTTTAACATTCAATGTACAATATCTGATGGCTTCTACAGGGTGAATAAAAAGTTTTTGCAGGCTTCATGATAGCAAGCGAGTCCATCGGAAGGCATCTTCACTCCCAACCAATGCCTGACAGTTATTTTTGCAACAATTCACTTTAAAAGTCATGACTATACCATCGCCTGAAACACACAAAATCGCTCGGGTATTATAACAACTTTCAAAATTCGGGGTAAAACTCAGCTAGTGGAAATGGACAGGTACAAAACTATCCAATTCTAAAAATTTCTCTTGCTTAAGAAGACTTTTAAGTAAAATATTGTATTGCCTCCCGAACGCAAAATAATTCATATGTTCTTTAAATTTGGTCGCATTAACTTTTTTGATACTTTGTTTATAGGTACAAGACTGGCAAACCTTGAAAATCTAAACAGCAGCTGTTCAGCGTCAGAACAAAAAGTTACCTAAAAGTTACAATCAAGAGTTACATAGAACCAAACTCAAATCTGAGAGTGTAACTAGTAGATGATCTGCAGGGCACACGAAAAGGAACACTAATTACAAGATAACCACGATGAATCTGAGCACAAAGGTAAGATGAGTATATTAGTTTTAATTAGTTTTACTTATTACACAAATTAGTCATTAAATGTAAAGCTCCATAATTTAATCATTAGTTCATGATGGATGAAATTTATTGGCATCTTGACAGTTTAATGGCACCTTAACTTATTATAGAGATTAAATATGTTGCCTAAATTGTATTAATTTGGTCAACTGGCAGTTTTGATAATTTCCTTTAATTAGTGTGTTATAATTTTATGGCAGTAGCCTATTCTAGTAGGGTTTCAAGTAGTCTACTTATAGTAGTCTAGTACTGGTAGCAGCCAATAGGACAACATTAGGTGTTTTGTAGTCTAACTACTTATGCACAAGTAACTTTAAGCACTATATTATACGCCAATGTTTTTTGGCGACAAACCGGCAAAGATGCAGAAAATGTGCTTCAATTCATAAGTAATGAGGATGGTATTTGGAGGTCATCTAATTAAAATGTGCATAGAATCTGATGATATGTTGTCCTTAAAAATCACAAGTTTGATCACTTAGTGGAAAGAATGTGAACCCGTTATGTTTGTTACTCTTATTTGTTGTTTATTAAAGTTTGAACGTCTTCATGACTACTACAATGATTTCATTATGCCAAGGATTTAATACTGCTTCGGGCAATGTTAATAGAAACTCGAGTAGCATACTAAAGTGATAAATTTATTGGCTATTGCTCGAGCTTTTTGTCTATTTTTCTAAACATCGCATAATTTGTCGTATACGAGATTGTTGTCGACACGCGATGAAGTAAGAAGACGGTGCACCTGTTTTCGGAGATTTCTCAATGACTGCCAAGCATACACGCTTCAAGTTCAAAGTCATTTTTCAATTTTTCTTTCACTTTTGGTAGTATTGTGTTCAACAGAGGAGAATAGATCATTAAAGCAGTTGTTTTTAAATTTAGTCGCTTTTTCTAAAGTTCGTTGATAGTGGCACAATTCATTTGTTCACTTAAAGCTGATTTTTATAAATTCCTTCAATGACAGCCACTCACAACACAGACAAGGCTCAGTCACGCCATTGCTTTTTCGCCGTCATTGTAATGGTAAAATAACAGTCCTTTATATAGCAACATTCCCTTCATTTTAATAGCAATTAAGGAATAGCCTACACACTATGGAAATGTTTAATGAATTAACCTTGAATTAACACAGTTCAAATGTGTGAAGATAATATTAGGTTCTAAGTAGACTTATTAAATTCTAATATCCATTTCGTTGACAGTCTGATAACAAAATACATGTGATATTATTTTATTCCGCCAGAATAAATTGCATGTCACGCACTGGGGACAGATCAAAAAGTGAGATCGCATTTTTAGTTCGTCAGAAAACTGCATAGTATACGACCCGAAGCTAAGAATGAGTCATTTGGATCATGGATCAAGTGTTCGTTCAGTTTAAGTCAATGGTGTTCTACCGGGTTCGTTTCTTATCTGATCATCTTATAAGCGAAATGCTTTTTACTTATAATAACGGTTGGTAGGGAAATGGCACTAGTGTCTCGGAAATAAGTCGGACAGGATCAATTCACATCAATGTTAAGCTGTTATTTTCCAGTGAAGCCATCTCTACACGCGCCCATCTTCACACATTATAACCGTTTCTGATAACTGAATCCCTGCCCACAAGAGATTTAATTTAATTACTCACTTACTGCCACCATTAACATTTATTTGACAGTTTACCTGAAAGCCGTGCCAGCCTGTGCCAGGGGCGCGTGGGGCTTCACGGATTTTACGTAATGGCTGCTGCCGTTGTTAAACATTACCGCTCGGCATCGCTACCACTGTTATTCTTATGATCATTGGCATCGCTGATGTTATCATTTCAGCACTAGTGAGGCCTCCACCACTTCAGCCTTCATATCGTAGGTGTTATCGTAGTCATCATCATTTTCTTCTTCTACTACTACTACTACTACTTCTTTTACTTCATCATCATCATCACCATCATCATCATTTCCCCTGCTTTTCCTTTTCCTTTTCCTTTTCCTTCTTCTTCTTTTTCTTCATTATCATCATCATTTCCAGCATGACAGTCACCATCGCCATCACATAAACGGCTTTTTGGCCTGAATTATGACATATTTCGATGCAGACTCTCTTTGGATGCGGAAAAATTTTTATAAGGAAGACAAGATGTTCCTTAAGAGCACATCTATGAATTTACCAAATTCAACTTGGTTATGACTGCAGATTTCAACTGAATTAAGTTTTAATTGCCTTTCTTGCGTGAAGATATTTTCTGACTTGGAGTCAGTATTCGGCACATTCAAATTTGCGATCTACCAAGTAGACTAACAATGCTCACGAAGTGGGAAATTCCATAAAAAAAACAAGATATATTGCTTGCTTGGCGTAATTGAATTTCGGTATGACTGCAGTTTTCAACAGAATTAAGTTTTAAATGCATTTCTTGCGTGAAGATATTTTCTGACTTGGGGTTAGCGCTCAGCACATTCAACTTTGCGATTTACCAAGCAGACTAACAATGCTCACGAAGTAGGAAATTTCGTCAACAAAACAAGATTCATTGCTTGCTTGCCGTAAATGAACAATCGCTATAGTTATTTTCTGACCTGAGGTCAGCGCATTCAACTTTTGCGATTTACCAACCAATACTCCCAAGGTGGAAAATTTCGTCACAAAACAAGATTGTGAAATGCTTCGGGCATCATTTGTGTCAGATTTATTTATTGGGCTAGCCAAGGAATTGTTTATGTCCGTATGTACTTCACTAGTAGTTCTAGTTTGTAACACAGCTATGGGAATATCTTAATTACAACGTCTGGTAATTAAGTCTGTTTCCCACATGAACCAACTTTGTTGCAATGTCACTTTGATCTTAAGAATGTAACCAGTGCAAATTCCACAGGGCAGTGAGAAACTGTGTGCAAAATTTTTGGAAGTCCAATTTTCACAGCGCGGCTACTATGCTATTTATATATAATTTGTCTCTATGTGATAATCTGACTAAAATGTAAAGGGTTGTCGAGAAAAATGCACGATAACTTTTCAGTTAACTAAATGTATCAATGATCATTTTACGAAATATTAAAAAAATTATTATAAATAAATTTTTAGGCTTTTACAGTTCAGTGATATATTAGTAAATGGGAAAACAGTTAATACATTATTATCAAAGTACATGCAGGCACTGAAACTATTTTTATGCATGTTTGTTACAAAAGAGTTTCTGTTGAGTTATCCTAGTATAGCTACCCCCTGGGCGGTTTCCGAAGATTACTATCGTTTAAGCGTTTTTAAAGCTCTCTGATTGCAATCTTGCTAATCTACAACACAAACGATTTAAAGTAGATTAGAAAGTGCACTTTTACGCAGGTAATCAATACCTGTAATCAGTTACAGGTAGATCTTACAACCAGCCACACAAGACTCACCAGCTGGCATTAACCTAGATTGTATGCTTTTGCTTTCGCTACTTTTGCTTTTTCGCAAGTATATGGTTAATATAATCGAGGAATCAGGTCAAAGAGCCGGTGTAGTATAGAGCTGTTGTCTGTCGCCATCATGAAGTGATAAAACTCACGTTTGTCGGACTTTGTATCCGTGTCACCAGCTTTAATTAACTCAAGTGAGCATGAAGCGTCACATTAAAATAATAACAATTATAACGGAATTCAATCAATGTATTAAATAAGTGCTTGTTTTACGCGCGATTGGCTGTTAAAAATTCATTTGCTCGTTTGATAAGTTGAAAATGAAAAATAAAATTGGAAACGTAAACTGGAAATGATAGACATTTACGATGTCATGCTATTGCTATAAAATTTAATATTTAAGTTATGGTTCATTACTTCCTGTACATATATATATATATATATATATATATATTTACTGCTAACTTGCAGTACGGAAATGTATGAGATAGACCCATATTTAAGCTCCTTTAACTTGAATTGCTTCGATGAGACACATACGTACATACTGGCTGACATGGATTAATTAGCTCGGAAGGTTCGATGAAAATATCTAATTTTCACTTCCTGTAAGCCAATTTGTGCTTGTTAAGTAATAGTTACCATTCCGTAGTGGAAGGCCATGAATATGCTAACAATTCCGGCTGGAAGTTTTAAGTATAGTGTCAGGTTTAGCGAGATGCAGAGTTACAAATGAACAAGTGTCCAATGTAAAATTCAGCCCACGTACAGTAGTCCATAAATATGTGTACTATCAAAAAACAAATAATCTTAATTTTCTATTAAATTAATTAATGGGTCAATCGGGAATTGTAAATTTGGCAGTTTGTGGGTTTTTAGGCAGCGGCATGGTTCACACAGGCTAGCCGACATTATATCCAATTCGTCATTTTATCGCTTAAACTTGATAACATTTTAAGTAGGTTTTCTTAGCGGATTTCAACTCTTTTTCAAGAGGTTGAGTGCACTTGTTCAAGTAAAGAGTTTATTTAAACATACACACCCATCAGACCGAGCCCTTGTCTTTGGCCTACATGTGACCAACTGACCCACCGCCGTGTGTGTTGCTCTAGGATGTGGCATTCAACTATGAAAAGATAAGTAGGGCTAAAAGTGATAGTTGGCAAACCACAGGAATACTCAGAAAGTTTCACTCACCCAAAGCTTGTCCTCCAGCTAGCATGCTGGCGTGAAGATTCTTGCAAGCTTTTGGAAGCTTTGAAAATTATTCTGTAATGCGTAGATCAAATTTTTCTGAAATAGTTTTCTCATATTAGTGTTTCCTGATTTCATAATAAGGTATATAATTACTACACTCGTAAATAAGAGACCTATGTTATTAAACAATAAGTAGCTAACTTAGCTTAAAGCTCTTCAGCCTGTGGTAAGCTATTAACGTCAATTTGTTTGACTCGCACAACTATTTATTGTCGGACAGCTTACAAAAATGAGACCTATAATAAAATCCAGGTGAACATTAAAATGTTTATATTTTGTTTTAGCATTCCGATTGCGAACGCTTATGTATTAGCTTTTAAATAAATTAGGCATATTAATGCGATATAAACCACATAATTATAGCTGTGGGCACTGCACTGATTATTCTAGCGATATCTGAACAAACGAGTTTCCTCCTAATAATTAATTCCA
The DNA here is from genome assembly GCA_030141605.1 of Tubiluchus corallicola. Taxonomy (NCBI): domain Eukaryota; kingdom Metazoa; phylum Priapulida; class Priapulimorpha; order Priapulimorphida; family Tubiluchidae; genus Tubiluchus; species Tubiluchus corallicola. Next base: position 205,745 of record JAQGDQ010000213.1, read on the forward strand.
TAGTTATTCTAACATAAACACAATGTTGATGAAAATGATATAGTATGATATCATCTAGTATCATTCCTATCTAAGTAATTTACAATTATAGTTTGTTTTATGGAGTCATAACGAACTGATGACCTAGGAATGATAATGAAGAACAAACAGGTTTACGAGCAAATGTTACAGTTTCAAACGGAACAACTATAATACAAGAAATTTAATTACTATATGGCTAATACAGGGTAGTATTGTAGTGAACTACAATTATAACGTAGGTAAAGAGTGAAAGCAAATGTAGGGGTATCGTGAATTGGTGCAAGATTTTACACTGTTGCTTTGTCATTATTTTAAAAAAGGGCAACCTATATCAAGGCTAACAAACATTTAGGGACGTGAAGGCAGACAAACGAAGAAGTAACAAAAAGAGAGAGTGTGAGAAAAAGAAAGAAGCAGTAAGGGAGAGAAAAAACAGAAAGAAGAAAGGCAGAAGAGCGATGGTGGAAGTGAGGCAAAGAAGAGAAGAAAGAGCTGACGTGGAGTGAGAAAAGAGAAAAAAGAATGAAGAATGAAAAGAAAGGCGAGCAGGGAAACGCAAACTACTTAGATGTTATTTCAAAATAAAGTTGTCCGTTGATGCCACGGTTTATTGTATGACTTATTGCATCTCTCTCCCCCCCCTCTCTCTCTCTCTCTCTCTCTCTCTCTCTCTCTCTCCCTCTCTCTCTCTGTCTTTATGAATTTTATGCAAATCTAATTTCCTCTTTTTATTACTTTATCTCTGGATATATACAAATCCAACGCTATGGTTAAAAGGTAGAAAAAGCATTCTGTGTCGGTTTTGTAAAACTATTTGATATTTTCTCACAATTTTGCGCTAAAACAAACAAGTTCAGCTATCATTACCAATGAAATAGAGCGAGCAATTTGATGCAGGTCGGTTACCACAGGTGTGAAGCACGTTTGACAGTCGGAAAACATGACACGGAATGTACCGCAGCATTGTCACGTTATCTTGATTCTTTAACAGTTAATAACAATTATTAAATTATGTAGTGTTGAGAGACCATGGTAGCGCTTTATCGAGCACGTTTTTTAGATCAAAACATAACAGTATGACACATTTCGCTATCTAGCATTTAGTCAGTCGTTAAATTTATCACGCTGAGTTTACTGTAATCGGCACACATTACCTAAACTGTTTGGGATTCGCCAGTTAAAATCAATTTTTGAGGTGTTAGCGGAATTCTCGTGCAGGAAAGAATGTAACATACTGGAACGTGCCTCTCCAAACTGCAAAATTAATGTTATTTGTAACAGATAATGTTTTTGTTCTGTTTTGGTTTTGTTTTGCTTGATTTTTAATCTTGTTATTTTCATCTTTGTGTGCATACATTCTGTACATGTTTTATTATTTTCAGTTATTATTTGCCCGAACAAGCAACACAGCAGTGTATATAAGGTATTAATTTTAACCCTCTAGGTTAGACTCCTACTAAAAGGCTATAATAGGCAGTCTGACAGTCCCGTAAGTTTAATGGATGATTTTGCTGTACAAACTAGCAAATCCTGCTCCCCTTATCGGTGTCTTTTATCCAGTGTTTTCCCGAAGTCGACCAAGAATGGCAACGAACCCAAGTCGTGCAGCCTATCGTTTAAAGTAATATAGCAGTACGTCCGGTACATTGGCCTTGAAAAATAAATAATCTATCCGCAGTCAGGTGATTAATACAATTTACGTAATTATTTGGAAGTAATAGTGCTCAAGTTCACTGGAACACCAATTGTGTATCAAAAATTTTGACGTACAAACTGACGTATGTTATTCTAAGCATCTTAGTTCAGTCGCAAAGCTCTAGTTCTTTTCGAATGACGAGCAAAAAATTTAGTGCTTTGGGCACAGGGTGTAGTCATTCATCACGTAAAACTGGTCTCTATCCAGCTTTTCAAGGTTTGTGGGTTCAAAAATTACATTTTGTACACATTAGACCTGCTGTAACATTACGATCGATTTGTATCAAAATCATAACATGATAGAGTGAGACCACAATAACGCAAGCAGTAACTCTGTGTTAGTGATGATACTATAATAATATAAACTAATTTATAAAAAATAATAATTCACAGTTGTAAGAGATATAAGAATTCTCTTATTCAAGGGTAAGTCACAGCTTTGTTTGACTGTTCGGATGGGAGTAATTTAGTTTCCTCCTTGCAGAATGTTAGGCAAACATTCGAGCATCTTCCAGCTCATGAGGATGACTTCAAATTCAAAATGTGTTATACCTCTGTGCTGTAATGGTTAGCATTGTTGCCCAGAAGGCCTTGGATTCGAGTCCCAGTAGGGTGCAAAAATTGTCGTACTTTCTAATTTAGTACTGTTTTCGTTTTTACAGGATTTAATTTAGAATGTCTGGCTCAGTCTCGTACAGCTTTTTGTATAGAACGTTTCTTCAACATACTGGCACAGGAACTTTTGCGTATTTAATTACGAAGAAGCCTTAATTGAGGATCAAACTAAAGGTTTATTAATGCAGATATAGTGTTTTATTCAGCAAGTACCTGTCGCAACATATGAGTCTCAGTTATTTTAGTGTCTTTCCATGTTTCTAATTGCTTAGGTTATACACATTTCGTGTTCACTTTTCATTCTGTACAAGACTTTTGGAACTGATTGAGATATGCGATTCTTTAACCGATGCATTTATAATTATTTCGGATAAATAATCTGCACGTCTGTCTTCAAACTATGGCTACCTACTAATCATAGATCAGAGCCGATTTCAGGAAGTCTCTAAAGTCTCTAACTTAATAATTATATCTCATTAATTTACATTACCTATCCTATCAAAGAAATTCCACGCCGTGATAATACCATTTGCAAAAGCAATAACCTGATAGTTAATTCCTGCATAGTTACTATGTAGTAGAAGTCTATAACAACCTATCCTATCAAAGAAATTCCACGCCGTGATAATACCATTTGCAAAAGCAATAACCTGATAATTAATTCCTGCATAGTTACTATGTAGTAGAAGTCTATAACAACCATAGTTAAGTTCATTCTAGGTTCGCACATGATGTTTTTGCTTTGTAATGAATTTACTCATTTACCATCGCGTTTCCTACGTTTTTGAAATTTTTCTTTGCAAAACCATGTTAACGTCCTCAACCGTGGTTTGGACAAGGTTGCTTATTTCACGCCTTACATTAACTAATTATCAAAGCACGCCGAAGTTAACTGTTAATGCATTCAAGTGAGCTATATCACAGAAAATCGTAATCAAATTAAAGGTTACGGTTGTATGTGCTGTAGGCGGGACGAGATAAAATATCTATTAAGGGCAATAAAAAGCCCAACAGCTGCTGAAAACTAATAATCTTGACCGACGGCATTCCTTATTTCCTTGTCAACGAGAAAAACCATACATGTTGCTTGACGACCTTGATCTTTTCACTCTTCTCATCTTTTGCCGCACGCCCGTTTTAGTAACCCATTTTTAGAACTTCAGTATTTTGTCAGTACCAACTCGCACACTTTTGTTTCCACCGTATCAACAGAGCGGATAAAAAACGTTTTGTGCCGTGTTGCTAGTACGATCTTCAATAAACTTTTTCTTCGTAAATTGTGATTTCTCGTTACTTGCGTTTGCATTCTATTACTCCCTGTTTGTATTGTTTATATATTTTGTACTTTTAAACATTTAATTCGTGATTTTGATGAAGCAGCGCCATTACGATTGCTAGTTCGATGTCTTATTTTTAGTACCAGCCATTTTATAACTTTATGCACGACTTTATGCTGTAAATTTGCTAGCAATAAACCATAACTCAACTATAACGTAAAATGTTGGTATTTTTTGCATCCGTAAGAGAAATTGCATTGTTTCTAATTAACTTATTGTCAAAACAGCAGCCTTTATTCGGTATTTAAAATCATGCCAATTACTAACAGATTTGACTGTGATGAGCCATTGTTAGTATAGTTGTTCTTGTCGTTGTTGTTGCCGTTGCCGTCGTTCTCGTTGACGATGTTGTCATTGCTTATGCCACTCTTCAGAACACTGCTACCGCTATTGTTGCTACTTTTGTTACTTCTACCATTGCCACCATCGCTGCACTGCTGATGGTGGTGGGAGGTGAAAATGATGGTGATTTAAAACTCTGGAACTCAAAAACTTTTCTTGGATTCGGGCTAGATTTAGATTCTCTATAAATCATTAAGCTTTGCACCTTTGTTTTGTGTTTCACTGATTTCTGTTAGTGCAAAATCAAAAGCTGCTCAAGTTTTTTAGCCGCAGGGCGTAGTTTGTGCATTGAATGTAAAAATGCTTGCAATTTCAGTGTCTTTGCCCCTAAGGCACAGTTAAGTAACAACCGCAATTTAATTAATATCATAAGCTTACTTGATTATAAAAGTATTTGTTTAAATTTAAATTCTAACGGATGTCTTTGATTTGAAAAAGGCACTAAATTTGGTTTCATTAATAAAAACAAATTAAAGGCCATTGAAAAGTTTTCCTGACTGTAGTAATTTCTGCTTGATTTTTCAATTTGTTTGTTTTTTAATTATATGTCCTTAGCTAATGCAGTTGGTTAGCACTAGTAAACATTTTGAGGACATAAATGGCTTGTAATTTGCACGAAGTCTGCATAATTCTTCTAATTTTAGTTAAGTATAAGTATAAGTATAAGTATAAGTATAAGTATAAGTATAAGTATAAGTATAAGTATAAGTATAAGTATAAGTATAAGTATAAGTATAAGTATGTATAAGCATAAGTATAAGTATAAGTATAAGTGTAAGTATGTATAAGTATAAGTATAAGTATAAGTATAAGTATGTATAAGTATAAGTATAAGTATAAGTATAAGTAAGTATAAGCATAAGTATAAGTATAAGTATAAGTATAAGTATAAGTATAAGTATAAGTATAAGTATAAGTATAAGTATAAGTATAAGTATAAGTAAAGTATAAGTATAAGTACAAATTTCTTATTTTTTCAGTTGCTGAAGTTGTGCTTACTGATGTTAATGTTCACTCTGAGTGGTTTGTCCAGTGTCAGTGGTGCTACAGAACAATGTGATGGTGGTGGAACGGTTACCGAACCCGCCTGTTATTGTAGTGCAGATGATTTGAGGTGCGACGCTGACTTGGCTTCGCCTCAGAGCAGCAGTACGGGCTTCAGCCAAACAGATCGTGATGTTTTCATTCAGTACGGTAACTATAGAACTCTTCCCAATATACCAACAAGAACCACCGGGCGATTAGACCTTCCCGGTAACAAAATAGAAAACATCCCATCTGGTGCCATCCCAAGCGGTGTGAAAGAAGTGGGACTGCAAGATAATCGGTTACAAGATTTTCCCACAGATGGCGTGTCGGAACTAAATGACCTAGTTTCACTAGATCTTAACAGAAATGATATAAGAACACTGGATGCTGATACTGTAGTGGGACTGGCATCACTCACAGCATTAAATATTCGCAAAAATGGACTAGTTCAGATAGATGATGAAGCTTTCCGCCAATTCAATGGTAACTTGACAGAGCTAGATCTAAGAGGCAATAAGCTCACTGAGTTAGGGCAGTCGCTTCAGTACTTTCCCAACTTGAAAATTCTGAAACTTGACGATAATCAAGTGCGAAACATAAAAGATGATCTTGGACTACTTAATGTGGTAAAACTGAATTCGTTCAGTGCTGAGTACAACCGAATCACCGAGATCGAAAAAGAAACGTTTTGGAGAATGGCCGATAGTTTGAAATACCTTAGCCTTGCAAATAATCTGATGGCTGACGTTCCCTACATGGGTATCAGATTTCTGCGTTCTTTGGAATCACTGAATCTGGCCTCAAACAAAATAAGTCGTTTAAACAGCACAAGACCCTTTAAATACGAAAAATTGCGTAAGCTTTACCTCAAAGGAAACCAAATCGCTGACATTCAACCAATTTTCTTTTTTTGGGTTTCTAATTCTCTGGATTTGTTGGATCTATCTCGCAACAAAATTTCTAAAATTGATGATGAAACATTTGGCTACTTGCCACAACTTGGCTACCTAGACTTGAGCCATAATGAAATTAATCGTATCCAAGTAGGTTACTTTTCTTTCTTGCAGCGCCTTCGCACACTGAACTTGTCATTTAATCGAATAAAATTTGTCCCTGAAGATGTATTTATTGGACTAATTAGTGTGGAGAATATCGATTTGTCTCATAACAATGTTTGGGATATTCCAACTCTGGTTTTTCGTGCAGTGAATCCCACCATTCGAAAGATTAGCGTGAATAATAATTTTATTTCTGAGATTCCACCTTTTGCTTTCTCCTGTTTGAGACTTGTCCGCTTAGAAGCTCAGTGTAATACCATAAAATCGATAGATTTTACTACGTTTGCAAACTCAAAACACCTCGCTTACATTGATTTCTCACACAACGAGATTGAAGATTTGCCTAATCAACTGTTTGATGCCACAGGAAACGTCCAGGAGGTGAAATTTAGCTACAACAAATTGAGAGACATACGCCCATCATCCGTGCAAAATATGGGGATCATGCTGAACAACACTGGTCTCCACCTTTACCTGGATCACAATAGCTTCACAAAGGTTCCAGCTGAGGGACTTCAATCAATTAAAAAACTCGAAGTGATTGACATGTCGAGCAATCAGATCACAGAGGTTCTAAGGAACGATTTTACTGGCAACACCAACCTACGTTCAATTAACCTGGCTAACAATGACATCAGTGTTCTTGAAGATGGTGCTTTTAGTGGTCTAACACTAGATATACTAGATTTATCAGGAAATCCAACAATAAAAGATATTTTATCAGCCGAAACGCTTTCGGGATCTATAGTTCACAAACTTGTTCTCAGCGACAATGAACTTATATCTCTTCCAGTTTTAGATCTCAGCAGTATGGAGACTAAGTCACTACATTTACCTGGTAACGAGCTGACATCACTTGATGTAGGATTACTGCATGCTGGTGTAGAAGAACTAAATTTGGCTTATAACCTTTTCCGTGAAATTCCAAATTATCTTTGGCCATCTGTGCCGAATCTCAGGCGTCTCGACCTGTCAGGTAATCCCGTAACTGAAATTACTCCTAACAGCTTTGTCGGGCTTGACAACCTGGAAGAACTGTTATTAAATGATTTATCTTCACTCGATACATTTCAATCAAACTCTTTGTCAAATCTGGCAAACTTAAAACGCTTTGAACTTCATGGGTCAATGGGGGAGGGACTTTCAGATGTGGGCAACAGTGGCATTTGTGACCTCGACTTTGTTGAACACATAAAAGTGCAGATGACTTCAACCTCGTTTGACGAACTTTGCCCCAGCAGCGAGTTACCAAGACTGACAAGTTTGCACATCAGTGGACGAGGAATCCGGTCTGTTTTATACGTGCCCCCTTTTTGGGCAGAAACGGCCCACGAGAAAACCGCTGATGGTCGTGGACAACAAGTAAAGAAGTATGGAATAACAGAAACACAGGTACACTAAACTAAATCCAGTTTTAACACTATTTATTTGAGTGATACCCAATTTCTATTTACTGCTTTGTCGTTAGGCTACTTGCTTCCACCTGCCTCAACATGCCTTCAAACATCTTTACTCGTCTGTAATGTTTTAAACCCATGTATGTTAAAACGTTTTAATACGAATTCACGCGATTTTGAGGATTTTTATTTTTGTCACATTAAGCTGTGAGAGAACTTGTAAATCTGAGTGTAAGTGTTTTTTGGCGTTTTGAATTAGGTGACACATATGACGAACCGTGCACAATCGTTTGGTAGCCATGGTAGGCTAAACGTCTTGCGAATTCACCAAATATTTGCCAATGTGCAGTTTATTTTATAACTGCTCTTTGATATTTGAAATCAAATATTCTAGATTACTTAATTTGTATCTTTATATTTTTCCTGTATAAGTCCAAAATTTCCTGTCATGCATTCTCACACTGTTTTGCTGTAGGAATTTCATTTACTAAGAAAACATAAGTTAAATACATAGTAATAGAAACTAATAGTGATGTATCATCATAATGGTAACTACAGACTGAAACCTTAACTTTGTTTTAGGTGAGCACATTGCCACTAAATTTCTTCGCAGATATCCACGGACCAATCGAAATTGATTTATCAAACAATCAGTTCACCAACATTGATCCTGCTGTGTTTGACCTGCCCAAAGGAAACATTGTAAAGTTGAACCTAGAAGGAAATCCATGGTTCTGTGACTGCAACATTGTGCCACTTCAGTTGTGGATGATGCAGTGGCTTGAACGTTCTGGTAATTTTGCAAATTTGCAAATAGTGCTGCGTGGTAAATTTGTTTTGAACGTTAAACGTTTTAAGTGGGTGGTTCTTAAGTTGATATTACAAACTCTACGCCGTCGTTCTGAGCACATTGTAAGGCTATAAACATATTAGTGCAAGAATATATCAACAACATTTAATGGAAGACTAGCAACATTAGCAACAAGGATAATGTCACAGCATTGCAAAACTAATGGCGGGAAAAATACAAGGCAGCATTAATCCTTCTGTGGTAATAAGACAGCACTTTTGGGTTAATAGTAGTCTCTGTTATGTAGCTGTACATTGTTATTTATAGTCGGCCCTAAAGATCACTACAGATTATTATTAGCACTAGCGTCAACAAACAACTGCAGTTACAATAATGACAGAAACAATGGCAACGATAATGGTAAAGCTAAACAATACAATGGCAAGTATAACAACGATGACGAGAAAACGACAGCGACAACAATAGCAGCAGCAGTAATAATCAGAGTGAACAAAATAGCAAAGCAGCAACATCAACATAAAAGCAGTGTCAACGATGACACTGATGCTAATGACAACAATAACAAGGATAACCACAACAAAAACAACAGTAACCGCATCAGCAACATCAGCAGAACGATAATAACTATTATCTGCGACTACGAACTTGAATGAAATAATAATAAGTGTATCAGTAAAAACTTCCATACATTAGTTCCATTCAGAGCATACCAAACTTTATGAAGTGCTATGTAAATGTAATATTTCCAATGTTTTACTTTCAGGTGCAAAAGATAAATGGGAAAACTGCGAGTTGATTAGAAATGATCTATATAAAGCTACCTGCTCGGCTCCAGAACTCTACTCAGGTTTGTCTACAAATCACCATCAAATTAAAAGTTACTACATTCAGATTTGCAAAAGTAATTAGAACGACAGCATCAGACAATAATCAGAGTAGTTCTTCATGTTCTTACATTTAAGCAGCTATCAGTGTTCTAGATGATAGGTTAAAATTACTTTTGTTTGATAACTAAGTGTTATCAAACTAGATACGTCAACTAGCTAAAATGTGTGACGAGCATTAAACAAAAGAAAATACGTATAGTTTCCCAGGAAAATAGGGTCTGTGCTGACAAGTCGGCAAAAAGAAATGACTTAAAGACGTATCAGTTTATATCAAAACGTGTAGCATAATTTACGGATTAATTAATTAATTTAGCATGTCTTGAAATTTAAAGGTATTCCATTACTGGAGGCGGATATGACACTGCAAGGGTGTGAGAATGCGACCGAACCATTGATCAATCCACCATTTACAACCAAAAAACCAACAACAAAACAACCTCCAGAAACTCCACCTATTTTCGAACTCAGTACCGAAGAGCCGACCACACCAGGTCGTACAACAACACCGGCTGCCACAACGTCTGCTACTACAACAACTCAACCACCTACAACTACCCAATCGCCAATCACCACCCCAACTACCACACAACAGCCAACAACTGCACAATTTACCACCCAGCCTCCAACTACCACGCAACCACCAACCACTACCTCCACTACCACACAAGCACCAACAACCACACCTTCCACCACCCAGCCATCAACTACCACACAACAGCCAACCACTACCCCCACTACCACACAAGCACCAACAACCATGCCTTCTACCATCCAGCCTCCAACTACCACACCACCAGACACTACCTCCACTACCACACAAGCACCAACAACCATGCCTTCCACCACCCAGCCTTCAACTACCACACAACAGCCAACCACTACCCGCACTACCACACAAGCACCAACAACCACACCTTCCACACAGACACCAACTGAAGTTTTACCAGTCTTGCCAACTCGTCCTACAGCCACAATAAGTATTCCAACATCACCGCCAACAACATCATCACCAACAGTAACAGCTCAAGAAATTCGTTTGAAAACAACTACAGAACCGCCTCAAACTTCCCCCGACCCCGACACCACAACTGTCAGATTGCAAACACCTACACCTACACCAACAACAAAAGCACCAGAAACTACTACTAAGCCAAGTTCAACGACAACAGAGGGACCAACAACAAGTCAGACAGCGCCGACCACTATACGAGAAACTACAAGAAGAACACCACTCACAACTATTGGGACAACAACTCAGCCTATCGTATCATCGACATATGCGCCAAAAATATGGCCGTCAGTTGAGATACCAGATTTTGATGGTAACATCCAAGTTTACACAATGGACTGTCAACAAACTTATATAACAGTTGGTTGGTATGTAAAACCTGGTATAAAGGAATCCATTACTGGATTCCGCGTTTACGAGCAAGAAGGCGACCTTGACTTCGTTGAAGGAATGGAACTAAATAGTATGCAAAGATACCAAGTAGTGGACCATTTGAAACCTGGTACAAATTACACTATATGTGTAGGGATTGTGCAAGGTGAAACCATTGTCGGACCACTTGAGCTAAGTGAAAACACGTCATGCGTTAAAGTCATGACGGTACCAAAAGACTTCAAAGTTTTTAAAATTGCGTTTTCGTCTGCGGCATTGGCGGGTGGAGCTTGCGTTCTATATGCTTTTACTAAAAACGAAGTAGCAAACATTTTGATGGCTCAATAATAATATTAATAATGCGTGCTGAGTTTCAAAATTATAACGGTGCACATTGTGATAATTGTTGCTTGAATTTTTGTATATAATTTGCTGTATGTATTTAATTAGAGCAGGCGTGTTTTGTTTCTTTTTTGTTTTTGAATTTATATCGTAGAAGAGGCTGGTGTCCTCTAGTGACGAAAATTGCAGTTTTTTAATTGATAGCGAGTTAACTTTGTAATTTTCGATTTGAAGATTGGAGATTTCAGTTTGAAGACTGTCAGCAGTGCTGGCCAATGTAAGTGTTTATTTTTCATAATATAAGCACAATCCGCTAATGAAAGTGTAAAAACCAGATACATCTACAATTTCTACCAGTGTTTGTATTACAGTTAGAAAGAATTTTTAGCGATGGTCGTTTTTCTTACAACTTAGTTTCTAAAGAACACCGAGTAAAACTGACTACTTTTCATTGCAATGACTGAAATCACCATTAAGTTTTTCTAGACTGGCCTTGATTTTGTAATAAAATAAAAATAATTCTCAACAATTTGTAATGATTATGTACATTAAAATAATAATGTAATAATTTTTGCATTATTACATTATTATAATAATTATAATTATTATAATTATATAATTATTATTATAATTACAGTAATAATTAAGTGGCGACAGCTAGGTGTAATAGGCGGAAACATTTTCGTTTGCAAGCATTGCATTACCACGTCATTGTGATTTATTAAATAAAGGCAATAATTATTGCTTAATTTAAATTTTTTGCTCTCTTGTACGAAATGAGTTGACCAAACGTTATAATATAAGGTTATATTATTTGTTAACATTTATTTGTAGTTTTATTTTTACGGTTTTCTGTTCATTTTGCATTCTCAGAATGTGTTTGTTGTTAAAACAGCTAATTAACTTTCAATTAGTATTGGTTCACGAATAATGATGGCGAAGGTAGTGACAAAGGTTTAAGAATAGCAACCATATCTGTAATTACATAAATTTTCATTACCGGCGATTTCTGATTGAGTTACATGAGCAGGTTATTCATCTTACACACCATGCGCTTGTCCAAAAATGTGTTTGAGCTTCACACAGCAAAGTCTATAAAATACACTTTTTTGCATAACTATTATGAATATGCCGCAAAATGCTGCTTAAAATAGCCCAATGTTTTCTTACATTTGACTATAAACAAAAATTTAGTTATGCGGACTCCCTACATGCGCTGACCTAGGGCCTACATTAATAACAAGATTGATTTAGTCTTAGACTTTGATACTAGTTTTAGTATCAATAGATAGGTATACAGTTTGATGATTGCCAAGATGACAACTGGTTACTACCACTACCGTAAAGCTTCCTTCGTAGTTTTATAAATTGTGGTGCACACGTAATTGGTGGTAATAATACTGTAATTATCCTATGGAGAACAAATCGAATAACCAGGATGGTAAGATCACTGTTAAAATACATTATTGTTTAAACTAAGTAAAAACTAGTCAACTTTTCTTGGAAACTCAAAAAAATCACCAAAAAATGGTGAGCTAAATGGCTTAAGCTATATTAGATATGAAAATTTTGTCTAAAGCTTTATTTTACAATTCAAATATGGTTAATCATTTTACTTCAAACTGTGTATAAAGTGCGTAAACACTAACTAACCAACGCCTACAATGTTTATCAGAAAGTTACTCGAAAACCGTTATCAAAATAAAAAGCTTAAAATTTCTGTTACCACTCTGAACTCTCAAAGAAGCCTCATTTAAAACTATTTTTTCAGTGTAATATGATTCTGAAACACGTTTACTTTTGTCACAGCAATTTAAGTAAAACCGTACGCTGAAAAATAACACTGCTGACAAGCATCATTTATACATAAGCAAACTAAGTTTTTTGTTTTATCTACTGAAATTTTAAATAATTTTGCACAAATCAGGGGCTATGCTTTTGGGTCTCCCAAAGTTTTCATAAAACTAAATTCCAAATTTATTTGCAGCAGACAAAAACATTTACACAACAAACTAGCATATGGTGCACAATGTGTAACAACACTGACCAATGCAGTCATTACTTGTGCGAAATCTTCGCTTTATCTGCCAGCTTAAGTAACAACACGAAAAGTGTCCTTTAGTTTAAAAGAAAGTTGACAATCTATTGGGAACTTAACACCACGTCACTGACAATTACATGATAGCAAGGCTAATCTAATTTTGTTATAAAAGAATAACACACTGCAATTTTAGTGCTGTTTTTTATAAATAGTCCCATTCAACTGAAATAAAAAAAGAATTGCGTGTGCGAAGAACATTCCTTGAGTATGTACAACCCCTGCATGCAAAAACGTTTTTCGGAGAATGACAGGTTCTTCTCTTTACTTTTCTGTCGCAATATAAATAGTTATGATCACATCTGCAACTCTCATTACTACAACAAAAATGAAATATTTAAGTTGCAGTATAAAATTTGCCAATAAAACAGTACAATATAATAAAATGAGTTTTCTATGTTGTAATATCTCAGTTTAAATACAAATTAAGTCTAAGGTGCAAACTAATAAGTATATAAGAAATTTAATTAAAGTACCGTTTAAATAAGTAAATTAATTAATGAAACCTATTGTGTATGTTACTACTTTTGCATCTAAGACTCGAAGATTTTGCATATTTTATGATACAGCAGTAGCGAAGGATTGCGTTATTATTATTTTTATTGCCTTATTGACAAATTTTAATCAGGCAGATAATAAAAACAGCGATACTGCAACGTTGTTGTTACAAATTTATTACTTATAATTATTGTTGCAGCATTGCATAGAACCTACTCACATCGCAATTTAGAAGTTCCTTGCAATGTAAACGCGCATGCTCAAATCAAAATGATCTGATAAACTGATGAGATAAATAATTTTTAAGCAATTATACAAAAAATAATTATACATAAGTCTACCCCGTAAACATTAATTATGCCATTATTGACGCACATTAAAAATTTCAAAATTATAGCAAATTATTGTAATTTGAATAGTTTTCCTAGAAGCAACATTTCATAAAAGGCAGATTTTAACGCTTTAGCTGGTCAACTACTTAAGTTTGCTAGTAGTAAAGAAAAGTTTTTGTTAAGAGTACTAACAGTTCGAAATTATGACGGACAAGGATCTGACATAATCGACCTAAGATTAGATCTTATTGTTACGTATACGATTCTGTGCGGCGCCTGCCAGGGTTTGATGATGGAATAAAACTGACCGAAAACCCGAGACCTAGTCAGGTGGTGTAAAAAATTGTTTTGACGAGTCTGTAGTTCTTTAATTTACGAAACTAATAACAGATAGCGCAAAAACAGCAACATCAAAATATTTACGCAGCAGTCATTATGCCTATTTATTAGACTTTCATGTGTAATCTTCAAATATTGCATGAAATAAGGGCATAGTTACAGTATTTGTAGTTTTTTTACATAAAAATCGCTTGCGATTATTTTGAATGTGCATGATAACTACGTTAAATTATTAGTAATTGGAATACACTCATTACTGAAACCTGCAGCTGTTTTCAATATAGCTTTGAACTGTGAATTGTAATGTATGTAAGAACTCACACGTTAATCAGTGTCATTTTAGCGCCGTTTTGGTCGTCTTGCCGGCTAATGATGGTCTACGTGTCCTTCTTCATGTTTGTTAGCATGTACATGCAGAGGACCAACCTCAGCGTGGCTATTGTTTGCATGGTCAACCACACAGCTCTCAAACTGGAAGGACTGGAGAACGATTCAGAGGTCATAGTAGATCTCGAATGTGGACGAAATCTTACGTCATCACATCAGGTTTGCAGTCATAATAGCCAATCACTCCACTTTTAATTAGTTATGAAGTCTCTATTTGTGCTGGACAAATGTTTGCGCATTGTTAAAGATGTGCAACTGTGCAATGTATTCAGAATCATGGGAGCGAAAATGTCGCACCTAATCTGTAGAGCGAGAACTGCCCTATCAATTATAACTGGTAAACTAATAGTTCGGTATAATTCATAATTACAATATACAACACAGAGCAAAATTGGTTCAAATGTTCGAAAAACACCCAAGAGGTGTCGCTGTATGTTGAGAAAATCCTTAGACCATCATTATTATGAAGTCGCGAAGGAACTAAGAGCCATGTTTTTTTTAATTAAAACTCCAACGTGCTTTTTCGTATGAGAATTTTATAAATTAGTGGAATGAATATTTATAAGTTCGGCCAATGCTTGCTCTTAAAATTAGGTATATTATTCATGATAGGTGCGTCCTATATTCTTTCCTTTGTCTTTTTTGCAGGATGGTGAATTTGTGTGGGACAAAAATACTCAAGGTTTAATGCTATCGTCGTTTTTCTGGGGATACCTTGTCACACAAATACCGGGTGGATGGCTTGCGAAAATTATCGGCGCTAAAATTGGCTGGGGAATATGTCAAATGTTGGCGTCCATCTTGACGATACTAGCGCCACCTTTCGCGCGATGGCATTCATCGCTGTTCATGATAAATCGTATCTTGGTTGGACTATGTGGGGTAAACTATAATGACTCTTGCTAACCATTTTAAGGATTTCAAGAAGCCTATTTATAACAGCAAAATATGGAATTTGTCCATGGCTCAAGTTTTGTCAACGTTAGATGTACTATTAAGTGGCGTTTACGTAGCATGCCCGGATAGGTAAGCGGTTTTTTTGTGGGGGGGGGGGTGTTGCAGAATAGATCAAATTGGCGTGCGTTATTCTTTTTCTGCAGCTTGGCCTATTCCTGTTCATTTTTGCCGCAGCTATTCCACAGGTGGAAACGCATGTTCCTCCGGATGCTACCTAAACGCCACGTTAGACTTTATTTTTCTCTTTCTATAACTAAAAAATTATAGTGATAAAAGCACTAATAAGTACCCATGTTGCAGACATTTTTTCCAAAATTTACAATATTTGCTGCTATCGAGATTAAAATGGAATCTGCAAAGCAAAATTTTTGTTACGGATCTAGTAGCGTATATTAGTTTACATGTAAATATGATTACAATGTGTGCCAAAGGTCCATATACCATCCAACTAATGAACAGTACTAAAATACGTATAAAACAACAATTAATTTAGTTGTAATAAGATCAGACTTTCTTCGAATCAGACTAATTAAATAAACTTATATTAGATAACTAATTATTTTTTGCGTTTCAGGGTGTGGGATTTCCATGCTTTTATAATCTGGTTAGTATATGGTCTCCTCCATTGGAGCGTTCCAGAATCATTTCCTATGCAATCGCTGGCATACACATTGGTACTATCCTTTCTTTACCAATGGCAGGAGTACTGTGCAGCACCTTGGGCTGGGAGTGGATTTTCTACTTATTTGGTATAATTTAATTAACAAGCACCTGTATGCGATTTTTCGACGCGGAATATAGTTCCTACTTTTGTTTGGGTTGTGGGTTAACAACAAGGCTGGCAGCACGGTACGGTACGGTACGAAAAGAAATGCTTAAAAATATTGTACGAAATTAAGGGTATTTTTTTCGTACATTTTTCGTATCTTTTCCTTACCAATTTATCCGCAGTTTCTTGTAACGTTTCTATTGATTAGCAACTCAGTGTGACGACTTATTTTGCTCGTGTGTGGGACTCACTGTTCTGCCCTAATCAACACAGAGCACGCGCAAGTTGTCATTTCCCCTAAAATTACGTTTATATTTTACAGATTGCTTCCCAGGCTTGACACCAATTCATGTAGCGCCGTTGTATTAACTGCAATTTCTTGCCATTGTGTAGTAATTTACTGCACATCTCAAGCTATGCAGATTCTGTTGAAGCAACAGCATTTCAAAATGTATGAGGTTAATGCTTAGAACTTTGTCGATCTGTGCAAAACAGTAACGATTTAATCATTGAATGTCCTTACCTTAGACCTTAGTCCTTCCTGCGCATTGATGCACATTGGGCAGACAGCATTTTCCACTGAGTTATCGGCGGCTTCGTTCTCTACGTTTTCCCAACGTCTGTTGACAGCTCGAAGGTCTTCTTTGAAGGATCTGCGCCACGTTGTTTTTGGCCGACCTCTTTTTCGTTTCCCACCAGGTGGTTCCCACTGTACTGCTGTTTTGGCGTAGCGACTTTCTGATAGACGGAGAATATGTCACCTAAATCCCAAATATGTCATCATTGAATGTCACCCCAGTTAAATCTTTGCCAACAAATGAAGTTCGGGACATTAACTTGTGTGGTCAATCTATTTAATGACTATAGCAGCTATAACTGTTTTGTATTATAGGCAAATGAGTTGCTGATGAGCTCAGACTGGAGCTAAATTGGGACACTGTAGACACAATAATGTTTTTAAGATGCAATACTTAGTCAACTTTTCATCTTGTGCTTGATATAATTTTTATCAGACTGCTTTTGTATATAATATTGGTACATTGTATATATAATATAATAGCGTAGTCTTTATTGTGTAGCTTTTGTAATCAAAAATAAATAGTATGGCAGTTCAAACAGCAATTCTGTTTCTATAGTACGCATAAATTCATAACAATAATTAATAAACTTATTGTTTTTACAATTAATTTTTATACTACATTTTATACTACTCATTTTATAGTAGTCCTACATGAACTTGGTACGAAATTTTGTACGGAACTACGGTACGGTATTTTTTAGATGTGCGAATTACGTTATTTTCTCGTACCGTACCGTACTGTCAGCCTTGGTTCACGGTAGGCACAACGGACAACGGCGTGTGCTAAGCGATGGAAAATAAACAACTTAAAACTTGATCAATAACTGGATGACAGTCTGCACTACAGTGGTTTTAGTTATGAAGCTAGATAAAATGTAATATGCAGTATTGGTACAGTCATTTATATTTTTATATATAAGACCTTTGTCCTTTGTCGTACTGTGTTGCGATATCATCACTAGATATTACCATATCATACGAATCGTCTCAAGATATTGTCATGTCTTAAAATAAATAAATCTGATAATATTAACAAATTATTAAATTTCTTTGCAAAACTCATTGGATGCAATAATGATACTTTTGTACGGGGGTTCAAAAACAACAGGTAATAGTGCAGAGAACGGGCGAATGCAAATGCTAACAGTACAATAGTAAACATTTGTGACTTTGTATATAACTCAACATTTGACATAAACGGAATAAACAAATTTGAAAATCTGGAATCTACAGAACAGTTTATTATATCAAAGTACTGCTGAAACAGTAGAGAATCTGTCACGCTCTCAACATTTAGTGCGGAAACTATATGATCACAAAGCCTGCAATCTTGAGAAATACGATCGAAGAGATCTCTGCCGAACTCAAAGTACGCTAACACTTCTTGGAGATGTCTCACTAGCTTCTCTTTTGAAAACGAGTATTGGCTAGGCCTTGGATTATCTTTACCTCCGATCTGGCTTTTAGGATAGCTCTAACATGTTCAGTGACGTTGAGGTCCGTTAAATTTTTAGACCATTCAGTTCGATCGAAAGAACCAACACAGAGTTTTCGCTGTTCAGATCATATCCTTGGCCTGAAGATTCCGGTTGTGCAAGTTTTGCTGGATTTTCGCACAGTACATTGAGATCTCTACTGATCAAGCAATACTTTGGTGAAATACTGCAGTGTTACTCTTTGTTTTGGTACTCCCTAACAAAAAGTCGTGTACCACCCTGTACACTTCTCTTTGTAGGTGCTTTTGGATGCGTCATCGTAATCTGGTGGTTTTTCGTCATTTATGACACACCAGATAAACACCCGCGAATCTCACCAGTTGAAAGAGATTACATAGAAAACACTCTGAAGGGACAAGTCCATAAACATGAAGAAAAGGTATTGAAGGAAGGAATCTAGAAAATCGATTTTGCAGCAAGTGCTAAAAGACGGCGTTAATTAAAATCGCGACGCACCTGCAGGATTTTGCACGCTGAGATTTAGAAAGATGTTTCGTTGAATAATCACGTAACAAAATAATTCCACTAATTGTTTAGTAAATACACTATTGGAAATACGTGTAATTTCTTAATTTGATCTTGTATCTTTCGCATTAACTACTGGGGTGATAAATTTACATTTGCAAAAACTGGAATCGGTTTTTATTTGAATGTATTGTGTAAATGACCAATGAGGTAAAAACCATTAATACGCCTCTATATTTAGTGTTGGTTGACGAGAGAAAACAATAAAAGTCTACTTTCAGTGAAACTAGGAACAACGCTGTATTCTAGTACAGTGTACAATTATTTAAAATCGCCTAAAATATTCTAGTGCAACTTAGTTTAGTGCAACATTGATTATACACTATACAAGCCACCAAAAACGCTTGACGCATGAATGTACGTACATCTTATACTTAAAATTTTCTTTATTTCAGCAGCTAACTATGTTTTACTATACTTTTCGTAATTAACTTTATATTTTTTTCTTAAAACAGCACCACGAAGTTCCCTGGAAAAATATTGTCACGTCTTGGGTAGTGTGGTTGTTAGTGTTTACCTACACTTGTTTTACCTGGGGTTTGTACACATTGCTTACCAATCTACCAACTTACATGTTTGAAATTCTGCGATTCGACATGACAGCAGTAAGTTTCCATATTTTTTACAATTTGATACTGAAAAGTTGCAGAAGCGTAACTTTTACTATGACTGCTGTTTTTTACAAGCTGTTTTGCCATTTTTGTCAGGATTAACCATTGGTTTATTTGTATTACTACAAAACATTTTTTTTCAATATTCCTCTGGTCGCACCTACGTTCATTATTACTGTAGATGTTGAGCTTAATAGCTGCCATATTTGTTTGTAAAAACTTCTGATTAAGACAAGCTGAAGATTATTTTATAGTCTTTACCTGAATATTCGTAGTTGAAGATTTTGCTTCTGCTACTGTAGCAAGATAAGGTTATTATTATTATTATTATTGTTGTTGTTGTTGTTGCTGTTATCGTTAATAATAATAATAATAATATTATTATTATTATTATTATTATTATTATTATTATTATTATTATTATTATTATTATTATTATTATTATTATTATTATTATTGTTATTATTATTATTATTATTATTATTATTATTATTATTATTATTATTATTATTATTATAGAACCCTTTGGCGCTGCATCATTGTACTTGATACTTTATCTTTTAATCGGTACATAATTTTGAAAAAGATTTTACAAAAGTTCTCACCAAGAACAATAGTAACGGTCCATAATTCATTCATTATATATTATGTAATAAAACATGCTACTCAAATTGATTGGTATTTTTAAAAAGAAAATTAAAAATGTGTATGAGTACAATAATCGTTTTTGCCTGAACAGAATGGGTTTATTTCTTCGCTGCCCTATATTGCATCATTTCTTGCTATGTACTTCGCTGGATCAGTAGCAGACTATTTAATAACAATGAACTATCTGTCAACTGTGAACGTCAGAAAGATTTGGACTGCAATAGGTACGCAAAAATAATTAATTATGTTCTAGAATTCCTTCCGTGTTGAGCCTGCAGGTTTATACATGTTGTGGAATTTTCACACTAGAATTCTTCGTAACGGATTCCCTAGTTCTTGGTCATGTTATCACATGTTCGTTGGTGGTGTTCTCATCACATTTATTTTTCGAAACTATAGATACAGGCCGCAGCATTGATCGTATAGAAAGCCGAAATTTTGCGATGGACGCTCTATGTGTATTACGCTTCAGCTGCTCCAGGTGCCTGTGGTAGCTATTAGAGGCTTGGTCCGTCAAATGACTAACCTTGGTGTAGTTACGTTGAAATGTGATTTTGCGATATAAGACTGTTTTATCCACCCCTTCGTTGCTCGGCTCACTTAAATGATTTCAAACTAACAAATAGTGCTATACCCCACCAAAAGACTTAACGCGCCGCGTAGACCGGGCACGGTTGGCCAAAAAAGGTGAAACTGGAGACTCCAAAAAGACTATCCTTTTTGGCTGTGCGATAAGTGGTCAGATGGAGCAATGTCGACCTGAAAAGTCTCGGGAAGTTTCTATATTATTATCAGTGCCATGTATTAACTGTTTTTTTTTGTTTTGAAACAATGTAAGTAGTTCACCTATATGTAACAAATTGAAATTAATGCCGGCTGCGTAGCAAATTTTATTTCACCTAATTGAAATTTAAGTTTTCATCAATCTATATTTTCCATGGTTTCTACTATTTTTCACGTTAAAACTATGCTAGTGACAGTATAGCAATGGCCGTGGTGGTAATAATAGTCGGTTGTTAGACCACTAAGGGCAGTAGCTGCTACTCTTGCCACTCTTACACTGCCACCAACGCTCCATTGTTGACGGCACTGTTGAAATGTAAAAGGTTGATAGTTGTGAGATACAACAAGTTTAGAGCTGACCATGTTGCTGTTATTGATGTTACTGCAGCATTACAGGCAGCACTGTTGCTACTGCTGTTGTTGTAGTAGATGGTGTACAGCTTAGCTGCTATTGCTGTTTAATAGAGACTTTATCCCAATTTTATTGCAAGAATTTTTTGATACTGGGTCTACCTAGATGTAACTTGTATGGTCGACTGATCTGATTGTCTCATGTTTTGAAAAATATTCGTACGTAAATGTTCTAGTTTTGTATGCTTTTAGCATCTTGTGATCTTTAACATTGTATTTTCATAGGATTGCTAGGACCTGGCGTTTTTCTGGTAATAGCTGGCCATATACATTGTTCTGCTGCCGGTGTCGCTGTCACTATGATGGTGATAGGAAATTTCTGCAATGGATTCATTTTCTCTGGAAACGGTTGCGCTCATGTTGACGTGGCACCACGATATGCTAGTCTGGTGTTTGCTTTAATGAACACTTTTGCTCAGACTTCTGGAATAGTGGCACCTTACGTGATAGGAATGCTAACAACAAGTGTAAGTCAATAGAGCCATCACATATTACGCAAGAGATTACTTGTCCCGGCAAGACTTTGCATATGTGAGATTGATATAATTATGCACTCAGATGTTGAAATTTTTAGATATTTTGAAAATTTAGAACATATTTAGTGAAAAAGCTAGTTTTTGTACAATTCAGCGCACTACAAGCCGGCATCAAGAATTTAACGGCAGAGCTACTCAACATTAATACTTGTGGTTACAACGGAGCCTGGTTCATTATCAAAGCTGCATCTACAAAAACGCGACTAAAATTCCTTAATCACATTCTAGCGCATTTGTATCCTCCCTCTAAACAGTACGAATCAGTTTGGCGATTGAAGTATTGAAATTAGGTAGCTTCAGTGTGACTTAACTTAGGTCGTGAAGCACACACGCGTGACTACTCGGCTATTAAACCAGTCGAAATCTCACCTTGTTTATCTCATTTTTTCATGTTTTCTGTTATTTTTAAGTAATTTAATCTATCTGATCTAATCTAATCTAATCTAATGTAACCTAATCTAAATTATTCGAATCGAATCGAATCGAACCTAATCTAATATAATATAATATAAGCTAATCTAGTCTAATCTAACTTAATCGAATGTAATCAAATGCAACCTAATCTGACACAACCTTACCTTACCTAACCTAGCCTAACTTAACCTCACATAAAGATCTAATTTAAGTTAATCTAATCTAATTCAATCCATTCCTAACAAATCCAATCAAATCGAATCAAATCAAATCTAGTCCAATCTAATCTTACATTTTTCTCATTTTCAGCAAACTGAAGAGGAATGGAGACTCGTTTTTTACATTAACTTGGTAGTGGCAGTTGCAGGTGCCCTGGTATTCTGCATATTTATGCGCGGTGACATACTACCTTGGGCTTCTGTTCACAACCATGATGATGACAGTGATAACGAGGACGACATTAACAAACTGCCAGGGAACAAGGAAGTGTTGGCTATGAGTTCACTGTCTATGCAAAATTCAAAAGCAAATCTCATAGAATGATTATCTTCCCACATTAGTGGTTTTAATTATTCACAGCGCCAGTAATTTTCTGAAATTTTCATTATTGTCTGAAACTGTTTGCTTTCTTAACCAGTTGCATTTGTATGATAAAATAAACATCGTGTGCTTTCATTATATACATGTAGTAATACGCAGAGTGCTTGGCTTTTGTTAGATAGGTAATGTAACTGTTACTTACAGTTGTATAGCTTTCGTTCCATGCTTTAACTTAAAAAGCAGTGAGAGTAACTTTTGTTACTCAGAAAGCATTTAGCCTTTGTTAGACATGCACGGTGGTTAGTTATATAGCTTCCACTCTACTTTTTTATTTATAAAATTTCATCAGTGATGAAATTGATGACGTATAAAAATTCAGTTACACATGCTTTCACGTGTCATCTGTTTCGCTTTAAATTAAACCTAAAAATTAATGAGTAAGTAGCCAAGAATCCGTTCGTTACTCTGTTAATCATTTTGACTTTCTAATTAAAAACAGTAACAACAAAATTATAACGTAGATACAAAAAACAAAACTGTAACATAGAAATAAATAACACGATTATTTCATGTTATTACAAACAAACAATGCACAAACTGTTAGGAATCAATGACTCGAGGTCCTGAGAGCATCTTCCTCAGCGTCTTCTATAGGTTGCTCTTTGGGTAAGTTATAATCTGCATACCTTGTGCAAACTACAAGCGGCTTATTGCTTTACACTGAAGAAATTTTTTATTTGTCAATATGATGCTTCTGCTGTATCTATATGCTGTAGTAATTCTGTACCTTATTTTAAAGTGACGTTAAAAGTGAGTACACAGTCTTAGGCAACATATTCTCAATTTTGCACTTTTGTGGAATTTAAATCGTAACTGACTGAGAAAATAAATAAACAAATAAAAGATTTATTATTGCAGGACACCAGGAATGCCACCAATTACCAATTACCACCATCATTTACCTAAGACTGTCATCACCAATTGCCGCGATAGTGGTGATTAAAGATTATAGCTAAAATAGCTTGGTCGCAGTCTTATAAAATTTGCCACCTCATAACCAACAAAGCTGGCGCAAGGCGTAATCATGGTACGATCCGGAACGAAAATTATGTAACTAAAAGTAAAACATGTTAATCAATCAAAAACGTTGTGTGAGCTTTCTCCGTTGTTATTAATGACACCTACAGCTTTCTTGAATAATTTTGCTAATAATCGCATGCATTTCATAATAGATGAACCGATAAAGCAACAGCTAATGAAACAGGTTTTACGATTCTGTGACAGTTTGTGCCAGGCTCGTTTTTACGATGAGCCCACAATATGAAAATGTTATTAAAAATTAACATAATTATAGGATTTGAAAGTTATTGTGAAAGAAATGAGGTAAACCATTTTTTAATTTATATTAATACGAAGGAAGACTTTGTTCCTTTTAAAAGCAGATCATATTTTTATACTTGCAGGATTAAGACAGTTCTTGTAGTGTTTTTCATGCGTTTTTGGTACGTAGTTAGCAGCCAAATTTTATAAAGGTGGAAACACTACACACAAAAAACGAATAACATTTACATGCCTTAGAGTAATAATTCAAGACCTAGACGGAAACAACTGCCTATAATCCTGAGATTATAGGATATATATAAATATATAGATAGATGGATGGATGGATGGATGGATGGATGGATGGATGGATGGATGGATGGATGGATGGATGGATGGATGGATGGATGGATGGATGGATGGATGGATAGATAGATAGATAGATAGATAGATAGATAGATAGATAGATAGATAGATAGATAGATAGATAGATAGATAGATAGATAGATAGATAGATAGATAGATAGATAGACAGACAGATAGATAGATACAGACATAGATATTGACAGCAGGTCAATTTTCGTTGTATCATTGCAGTCAGAAATTGAATTTTTAGAAGCTTCAGTGAACTTTTCTGTTATTCATATAACAGCGAAAGAAAGACTACAACACATTCGGGATTTCGTGGCCTGCAGAAAGTCAATCAAGAAGAAAATTTAGCAGAACATACCAGAATATGCCTGTTATACAAGAATAAAGCGTGAGTTTGCTTTCTCGTCTACTGATCAAGTATATTTTGTTGTTCCTTAATAGTAATGTTGGCTTAATAGTAAAATAAAGTGTTTTAATAACTCTTACTAATTAAATGCATTTTTACACTGTGCAGTACGTTGTCTTTAGTTAATAAGTAAAAGCTCTTTATTCGTAGCAGATTCATGATTGACATTGTTGTTGAAATGAACAAGTTTAATCAGTAAAATATATTCGTCAAAATCGACTAATTGAACTTGTGCAGCGGAATACCAGCCTATAATAACATCGCCAAGGAAAAGTTCAGATTTCTCGACCATGCTTCCTTTATTTGACAGCTACACCCCAACATAACTTGGGAGGAGGCGTTTGCAATCACAAGCATGTTATTGGTGACAAAATTACTGCTATTTCATTCCAGTCATCACTATCAAGAAAACGTGAACTGTTTCATGTTGACAATGTTCAAGGGCGTGTCAAAGCCATAAAACAATTTGTAACCCTGAAAATCCTGTCAACTTAATTCATTTGGATTACTACCATTTTGCATGGATAGACGTTGTCTCAGACCACGATTTATATATTCCGGGACTGTTGATCTGCAGTTGTTTTTTTATACTAGATTCCTAGTTTTACCCACCCTAGTAAGGACTGGAAATCCACATGTCTCATTGCTAATTAATATTTCATCACACATCAAATACAGCCAACACTGAGATTACAACTCCAGTGTACCTAGTCTATTTTATCTTTTACCAAAAATCGTTGTTGCATTTATAGTAAGCTAATCCAGAACAGCGTGTGCTTTGCCATAAACTAACACTGATTGATTGTCTGTAATGCTCGCATTATGATAGTCAGCGTTAATCCCAAATAAAAGAGTTTAGTACCGTTGCTGGCTGCTGGTACTACTCGTACACTACTATTACTACCACCACCACCACCGCCGCTGCCACCACCACCACTACCACCACCACTACTAGTAACACTACAACAACAACAACAACTACTACTACTACTACTACTACTACTACTACTACTACTACTACTACTACTACTACTACTACTACTACTACTACTACTACTACTACTACTACTACTATTAACACCACCACTATCACCACCACCACCACTACCACCCCCACCAGCACTACTACTACCAACCACCACCACCACCGCCACCACCACCAATACTACTACCTACTACTGCTGCTACTGCCGCTGGTGCTGCTCCTAGTGTTGCTACTACTGATGATGCATGGTACTGCTGGCTGGTGCACCACCGCCACTTCTACTATGAAGCCTGCTTTGATCGATTAACCTTTGGATTTTGAATCAACTTTCTCTATCGATCCAGACAACTCCCTTGATAATTTTTTTCATCGCACACCGGTGTGCTAATTTTCTTCGACCTGATGGTCCAAGTCAGACGCGATGATAAATAACGGCGATTAAGCTTTTGACATAAACATCGCCAATCACCTTCCATGTGATTATGCGCTCAGCTACCTGCACAGGTACGTGGTACTTTATAGGGACCTTCCTTGGCTATGACGCATGAGTCGATGACTTGATCGCCAAGCGGTGAACATCACACACGTTCACTCTAAGCGCTTATTAGGGTTCTCATCAGTAGAGCAGTCATGACGATGATGAACTATTTGTTGCTGTTGCCTGCTGTAATAGTTGCAGGTAAGTTAAAGACGCATTGTTATTAATTGATTCATTAATTAAATTAAACAAGTTTCAATATGAACGTCATGCATTGATATTTACGCATTTGCAATGAAAAGTAGATCGAATTCACAGAAGATAAAAGTTAATTAGCACATGTATTTATAAAGACGACCTTTTATGAATTATTTACTGTAATGTTTCTGCTACATTGATTAACTGAATAACGACTATATTATTAATGTTGCAATAGTAAACAAACTGGTGAAATAACTAATAATTTTGTTTTCATATATAATGAAGAGTTTTCATATATAACTGGTAATTAAAAACTTCAAATGTACATTGGTGGCCAAAATAGGACTAGCTAACAAAAAATCTCTTTCTTGATCACATCAAACATCCTATCATCATCGTTTGTAATACGTGATTCAATTAGAAACGATGCTCTTAAGTTTAATGCAAAGAGGGTTTTCAAACATTCACTTATAATTAAAAGTAATTTTTATAGTTTTCTTGATAGTAAATTTCATTTTACTCTTTCACATGCGGTTTAAGACGCAAATAGTCCGAATGCTATTATTGTACTATAAGAACGAGAAAAGAAACTGCATTAACAATTGAGGCCTTAATTGCTAAAACAAGCATTCGTAAAGTGTTTAAGCTCTAAAGTGTATTAACCATTGAGGTTATGACCAGGTTTTTTTGCTTTACAATCGAATGGGCAACAGCCCTCTTCACGCTTTCGTATTTAAGAGACGTACTGTCTATTATACGATTACAAACAACATGAACATAAACAGCACAAGAGATGTAAAGAGTTTATTTTAAAATATAATATTTCTTGTTAGTGTCAAAACATTTATTGTTAAATTGCTTTTACGAAAGGCAAATGAATTGCATAAAAGCTTGCTGTAAAAGAGTAATTTTGTGCAAGTTACATAAAGTCCAATATACCGTTAAAAAAATTTTCCAGTTTTTCTGTAATTGACGTCAAGCATATTTGTCTGTTGCTCCGCCCCCGCTGCAACGTAAGCACGCTCAGCAGCATTCGGGACAACAGCTCACGCATTACAGCAACTGTCTAAGCTAAACTAACAACATGACAGTCACAACTAATGTCTAATCAGCAGATAAACTGATTGCTCTTTGTCATAAACACAAATTTGCAGAGCAGCAGCTATTTTAACACGAAATTAACACTTCAAGTAGCCGAAAGGTGACTTTTCAATTTAAACAGAATGTATTTTTAGAGACGAAGTTTAAAAGCGCTACAAAATTCAGAGACATAAATATAATAAAGAAACTAAGCCAGTTAGCCTTGCTTTACAATAAATGAGCAACCAAAGATTTGAAAGTCTCTCTTGGCTTTAAACATACGAACATCAAGCCTGCGATGTATTTTTTTATATTAATTGATCATGTGCTCGTCTGCAAGATTTATTAAGGTTTTGTATTTTCTGTTTGTCGGGCTACGGAAATGGAATAAATTTGACCGTTCCATCCCATAGACAACCCTTATATTGAATGCCCGAGTCACATGAGTCCCAATGGTATCTTTTAACCTTGATTATAAGCAGAAAAATAGCGTAAAAATAGCTAATATTAGATTGATGTATAATATAAGTTTTGACTACATTTGAATTAATTTTGACAGTGAAGATCTCATTGATGTTTATAAAAACTGGCCAGAAAAGAAAACATTTTGGTTTGTCTTTATTTAAAGTTAACGAATTAGTTGTCTTTATCTAACTTGCAAAGCCATAAACTAAACTAAACTGCGTATTTTCTTGACTGCAAAATGTTATAATGAGCAACTCATAGACGTAAGCGTTGTGCATTTCTTCCTATAAACGAAACTAGACTATACATTTCTGCTAATTCTATTGCAATTTCAAATGACAATAATAAAATCTAGAACCAGGCCAATATTTCTCCCGCTAACTAACGAAAAGTTGAGCATTTTTCATAACAGTGTTAGACGGAGCTGTTGCTAAATGTCCCGAACGTACCTGCTGCAGAGGTGTGTGAAATAACTTACACGCTGATTGGGCAGTCAACGAAAATGATTGACATTATATTAGACGTCAATTGTGCAAACAAACTTGAAACAGATATTGTGCAACTCGAACGTAAACGTATTCACAATTTACAGATATAGCAGCTACTGAAAAAACCGTATATCAGTATCCTGTCCACCGTATGATATGTAGTTGGCAAATCAGTAATTAAATGGATCATTAATAATTCACTACGGTTGATTAATTATTTTCAATCAGCCGCATAACTACTAATTACAACTTTATGAATAAACAATTAGTGGCTGCTTCATTATGATACGCCGGACGTGATTATATTAATGGCAAAAGTGATGCAATATGCTTTTCAATATTTAAACTACATATATTAGATGTTTTACCATTTACCGTGACGTAAAATCCAATAGGAATTTTCAAATTTAATCACTTGGCATACAAGTGACTTCAACCTTAACCCTCGAGATAATTTGGAAGATGAATAAGAATAAAATTAAGTATAATTTTAGTTGCAGGATTATTACTAATGGTGAAACTAACATACAAGTGTTAATAAATGTGAGATTCTACCAATTATTAATTAGAAGCATATTATGAAGATGAAACTAGTCAGCTACTTTAATGTCCACTACATAGTAAACAAGAAGCTCCTTAGAAATTAACTGTCCTCAAAATAATAATTTTGTAATCATGACATGACATGCTCACCTACATTGATTAACTATACTCAGAATGAATTACCTGGATATGTAATAAAATTACACGATTTGAGGAATTGTCGGTTAAGCCTGAATATCTCCAAATGTTAAATAAAAATTGTGAAGCGGAACACAATAGAAGGAGAAGTCTACGACACTGAAATTGAATAAATCAACATAATCTACATGCAGAGTATCACAGCTTAGTGACTCAGTGTGTGTATTAGCGTATTCATATCTTTGAAGTTTATTTAAACTGGCTTGATAAATTTTAAACTATCCATTAAAAAGAAATTTTAGTATAATCTTTTACTTTGTGCAAAGTTACTTGGTACAAAACAACATGATCTTAGACATACATGTTCTTCCATCATTTTTACTTCTATTGATAACTTTGTCTTCGTCTCTGTTTCTAGAAGCCATAAATAATCCCAAACCTTTCGCATTTCAGTTACTTCCGAAAACGCGTTAGAAGATTCAGTTCACAGAGATAAGAGACAAGTTAGTGAACAAAGATTTCTTGGATCCTGTACGTATACGTTGGGTTTTTGTTACGTTGCTAACTAATAATGTAACACATCAACATGTGAGCCACTTTCAGCTTTTAATGCTGTCAGCTTTTCGGTCTACCTGCTGGAAGTGTCTATAACTATATAACTGCTTACTGAATTTTGTTAATATTGGCACTACCTCATTTAGTTCTTTTATTATTTATGCACGGTAACAGATATATAGAAACCCGAGCTTACCCGGTTAGTGTGGATACCAAATTTCTATCATATGTAAGAATATTGAGTAGTTGGCTTTTACCAAAGCTATTAAAAGTGCATTTATAACAAAGCCAATAAAACGTGGATTATACTTATTCACAATGCTCGTGTTATTGCTTGTGCAGTTTGACCTCTAATATCTAATAGCTATTGTTTGCTTGTGTTACATCTTTCCCAGCTACCGTGCAAGTCGGTACTGCCCAATCTCTGGATTAATCGATCACACACAAGACAGAAAGTTTGTGATCGATTGGCGTATGACCACCTGTGAGCATAAGTGTGTCAGGGTCTATTGTTTTACAATGCAATATATATTCATCATTAATGCATCAACCAATTGAAAGTGAAGACTTGTTTTATAGATTTGTAATTAATATTATAAGGTTGCTGATTTACATTAGTGGACTGCACACAGGTGAATAATTATCGACATCCAAGTTAATGAGAACGATCACGAATGTAGAGTTTGGCTATAGCCTATAAGTTTTTAAATGTTTGGCACCTGCTAATTTTACTAATTTATTTTGTCAGGCTATCATTGTTACATTCTTTTTTATATTTCGCCTGAACATAAAATGAGTGAAACATTTACATAGTAGTTTCCAGAAGCAATTTTAAACTTCAGTTCGGTTCAATAATACATTTTAAAAGCAGAAGGCCTCATTAAAATATCTTTAAATAAAAAGAAAATGAAAAAAATCTTGGCACTTGAATAGAAAAAAGTGAAAGCATTCATCATGTATTATAATGCTGCCTTTAAAATGGCAGGCACTGCTAACCTAAGAGCTTCAACAAAGCTGTCATTTTATCTTTTTTTTAACCTCAGTTGATACAGGATGTTTTGAAAGACCAAAGTGTCTAGCTAATGGAAGGACGAAAGATCCAGCTAACTGCAGAAACTTTGCAATGTGCACAGACGTGGGAACACCAAAAGAGACATACAACATCTTTACCTGTGGACCTCTTCTAATTTACAATGAAGACAAGAAAACATGTGATTGGCCTGATACTGTTAGTATCGACCAACGCTGTACGTGTGGAGAGCTGGGCGGAGGTGAGAAAAAATATGAAACATAATTATGGGGGACAAAAATTCCAGGCCCACTTTCGTGTGGGTCAGCCCGGTAATACTATTAACCGATTAAAACTGATTGCGTACATTGCGCAGAGCATAATAAGGGCGTGTACACAAGCACCTGGAATGTGCGGCGACGCAAGTGCGATTCACCTAGCATCGGATCATACAAAATGTCTGAAACTTGCAACAGCTCCTAGTTTAGCAAAAATAAATAAAAACATTTCGTAGTTCATCCACTACATCATAAAATACACATTTTGGTATGACAGCGCTGGATGAACCTCCTCGTCTGAATCGTACCTGCGCGTAGGACCTGCACCGTCGGAGATTTCGCATGCGTGTATACTGGCTAATAGCTTCGATCAATGAATCAGTCAATCAATGAAAGCATCATGTAAGATTTGTCCAGAGGTTGAAGTTTCAAAGAGTTAAACGATGTGCATGTCTGTTACTGCATTGTCAACTATGTGCTTTATTCTCTGTTATTTCTTGTACTTAACTGTAGTGTCCACTATTTAATTTCAGTAAGCTTACTTTGTAGTTAATTTTGAGTACTTTATGGATTATTCAATGATATAGTTCAGTCGTAGTATATTTATTATATTTTTGAGTGTGCTTAATTTCTGTATGTCGAATGTGAGCAAATTTATCGAAGTAATAACATTTAGTGTTAAACTGAAGTGTTTTGCCAATCAGCAAGCCGCCAATACAACAAACCAATTTGCAGCTTTCATCTAGACAAAATCTATATAAATCTCCCTATATTGATTTACAAGTATAGGCTCTTAACGTCCTATACGTTAAGTATCGTAAACGCCTTGAACTTTATATTTATTACTGTATACTTCTTTTGAACATGAACCCTGGTGCTGCATAATAGCACGTAATAAAACTAACAAATACACTAGAGAAATCCTTTTTACACAATCTGCAGAAATCGAAAGCTACCAAAGCTAGCATAAATTAACATAAAATTTGTAAAGTGCAGAAATGGTGTTATGGATTCCTGTTCTACTTGTAGTTACAAAGCAATTTCTCTCGCACTAAATATTCTAAATAGGCATAAACTTGAAGCAGAGCTGGTCCGCGGGTCATGGGTCACTTGATTCGCAGTTTTTGTTGGATCAAATGCCTGAGGGTCTGAAACCTGACCATGCGACCAACGAAAAACCTATATAATTATATTACTTAAAAAAGTGATATTTTTATTTTAAGTGAAACGTGGGATAAAAATAAAACTGTGTATAGATTACAACTTTAGTTTTTTGACTACAGTTAAAGTTTTGTCAGCGCAGTTATTCTAACCCTCGGAAATCACTGCTTTTGCTCTATGAAATCTGTTACATTCAAGTGATGCTGATGTCCATTCTTTAGAAATTTGAATGATTTTGCAGTTGTTCAGAAGCTAGCAATGTAAATGTCATCAGCATTATAAAGTTAAAACCGGATCAATAAGGGTCAATTCTGTTAGGACGCGGGTCATTTTATGGCTAGTGAGTCATTGGTGTGAGTCAGATTGGGCTTGGGTCGCGGTATCCATGGGCCAAGTAGGCGATGGGGTATACTTAGTAACCCTTTCTAAATCTGACTTGAGGTAGTTCTTAAGATCCTAACCAAACATGTTACCGCGCGTTAGATTTCCAAACACAATAACCTATATTCAGGTATTCGTTAATCTACCCTTGAAATATAGAATACAGTATCAATCTAATTGCAATTTAATACAGTCGCTGCAAATGAAGTTTTAACGTGCTTTGTGGTACGCGTTTTACAGGGCATCCCTGTGAAGCTGAACCGATCTGCGTCAAAGAAGGCAACATGATCAACCCAAAGAATTGCAAGAACTTCATTTCTTGTGTCAATTATGGAACGCCTGTTGAGAGACAATACATCCTGGACTGTCCTGAGGATCTGGTAAGAGATATATCTTTCCCCATTTTATGTTGTTGGGATTAGCTGCTTCGTAATTTGGTGTTGTTACATAAAAAGTCAATTTCGATCTAGTATGAAGACATGCGTAATACTTCCTAATTATAGGCAGTTATTACCGTGTAAGTGATTAATTAACTGGCCTCCAGTGAGCAAGCGAGCAAGTAAGAGAGTCATTCAGCCAGCGAGTTACCCAAAGAGTCACCCTGTCAAGTGTGGTTAATTAAATGCATTTTGAATGTATTAGACGCCCTAAACTATTAAATACTCTAATATTTACTAGTACAAGTTTGTGCAGGTAATTTAATGTATCATTTAGATGACACCTACAATACTTAGACAGTCAATCAAAAATTCGTTGGTTAGCCTGTAAGTCAGTTGGCCAGTTGCTATAGCGCATTATATGGCCAGTTATTCTGTTCTTGTTTATACGTAAATCAATACGCGTGTACGTTTATACGTATTCATTTGGAAATTAACATTACTAATCAACTAGTCCAGAATTCAAAGCATTGGATTTTTTCTGCTTAACTGGCTGAAAATGTAGAAGGCCATTTTTTGTTTTCGTGGAATTCATTTCATGTTATTTAGAAAGCCATTTAGCGTTGCTACGGAATCCCTTTTATCATAAAAAATAGACTACAGAGTAACTCTATTCTGACAGCATAATGTAAAAACTGGCGAAAACTTATTAAGGAGAAAGTGTTCGGCTACATCGCAGTGAGTAACCTGAAAAATCACCAGTATGCAACGTTACATAATGTCATTATTTCAGAATCTAGCAATTTCTCTTCAAAATGTTGCGTTCTAAAGTTTAGTTGACACTGTTTTACGTCCTTCATGCACATGATTGGAAAAAAATACGTCTAACATCAGAAGTTTTTTTTAAAAGAGCAGCAATAGAGACGAATGCAGTGTTGCGAAGGTTAATATCTGCCATTAGCTGAAAGCAAAGCTAACTTGCAGACTTTAAAAAGTTCCACAGCAGACTCGTTTTTTAACAAAACAGTCAAAGTAAATGACGACGCCTTATTATAAGTAAATAAGCCAACCTACGAGTCTAGCCTTATCTTGAAACACGATAAGAAACATGTTTTTAATTAGCTGTTAACAGTTGTAAAAAAACGCACATACCGGTCGTATCCTTAAGCTGTAAAAGATCAGGAGAACAAATGAGAAAAAAATGACAATTGGCAGCAGAAGGACATAACTTTATAACCTGCTAATTACAATATACTTCATGTGGGTATTATTGACTGTCCAGTTACTTTTAACACAGAGGTCGAAAATTCACACTTAGAAATAATGAGGCACGCGAGACGTGCTTTTAACCAAAGAATCAAAATTAATAACAGTAATCATTTATCAGTTTTCTACACAATGTCGCAGTTGGCGTATGTGGTTAAGTGTTGAAAGTCCGCTATTATTAAGCTGTTCTACCATTCCTTGCTGTCAGGGTCGTTGGCGCGTTTGGGCCACATTTCAGGCAATTTCGACATAATTCATCTCATATTAAATAACGTTCTAGGTCACTTTTGGAGCGATCAGTTTGCCTATTGTGCCTCAACGATAGCCTATTGTTGCTTACTTTCTGTTCTCGACCTATGAGTTGATGCTTAAACATGTATTTTACAAATCGAGTAATCGATCTTCTAAAACTTTGAAAAAATATATCTCTTTTTTCAGATTTTTTTCGATAATAAGTTATGGTGAGAGCATTGAGCTGAGCCTGAGTAGCATCTAAATTACCTGAAATATGAGTCCTAGCACGAATACCGAACTATTTTTTTTGTTTAAATTTTACTCATTTATAGCATGCAATGACTATCTCATACATTTCTTGAGTTCATTACGTAACAATGTAGCATTATGTAACAAATCACATAATTCGTCATTATGCAACAAATTTTACCTCATTATGTAACAATCATTGTGCACCAAAAATTATGCATTATGTAAGAAATCAAGGTAGGATTGGTTGTGGATTTACCAGCTCGCGGATAAACAGCAGTGTGAAAATGCGTAACGTATTTAACCCTGACAGATCAGACTTCGGACAGTCAAAGGCCTAAGCCACAGACCAAACTAGAGTAGAACAGACCAAGCTGGAGCGAGGCCCACATCTAGAGCAGAAGGCAACTGACCCAATAATTAGACTAAATCTAATCACCGACCACGATCAATCCTAGATTTGCCTATCTATTACATAATACATCATTTTGTTGTATAATGATTGATCCATAATAACGTAAAACTTTGTAAATAATGACGAATTTTGTGGTTTGTTATATAATGCAGTATTTTTTGTTACATAATGCAGATTGTTGCATAATCAGCCTTTCGTTACATAATAAACCTGACTATACGTCTGATACTGCCTTTTGCCCGATATATTTTATTCACTCATAACTAGGGTATAGGTGAGAAGTGACGGTATGTGTCTGGCTATGGAGTTAAGTATCACTACGCCTGGTCAGTAATGGACGACAAAAAACAAAACTTCTGCAGCTGAACTCGTTTCATCTGCTACGTTCATTTACCTTGTTGAGGAAGGACACGCCCGAATGTGGCTAAAGCAATTCATTGATCCAGTGTTTCATATCAGCGAGTTATCATATATAATTAGCTAAGTTCCAGTGTCACTGCAGCATTTGAAGTTAGTAGTAAGCTTTGTTGCGGGGTACTAGAGTTTTGCTTGGGGTGGGCCGAAATGTAGTAAGAAGTGTGCCACAACAAATCCGCAAATTCCAAAATTCAAACAACGACAAAAGGCACACAGATTTTTGTGGCAAATAGCTCACCAAAATATCTCTTCAAAATAAAATAATACAAAATGCAAAATAACCAAAAGAAATGAGCGAGTCGACAAACAAAAATATTTCTAACGTATTTCTCACAACAAATTACTTCTATCAACCAAGCTGGACAAAATCTGCAATCGAAAACGGAGAGATCACAAAACTAATTAAAAAGATGAGCTTTTAGGGCATACATTTTACAGTGCAATACGCAGCGTGTGGTTTTAGTCACCAAAACAGATTCTTTTTTCGCATCGCATAGTATTCTTCTGTGTTTTAGTTAAATACGAGCTTTAATAAGCAATTCATTTTTTACGACGACACGTCTAACTTATCAGTATGAGTATATCTCTTTCAGGTTTACAATCACGAAACAGATGCATGCGACTACTACCGGAACATCGGAGAAGCACGATGTTTGTGTGGCGAATTCAAGAATGTCACAATCAACTCTTTCATTTCTAAAACAAGAGGCACTCCAAAACCACCTCAAACCACTAGACGAACAACCACAGGGATGACAACGCCCACGACTGCTAGTACTACATCATACAGAAGAGGTATGCAATGTCCAAGTTATAGTAAAGTACGCGCTTACACCGGACATTAGCTTACAGTTAAAATGCGCGTAATAGAAACAATGGTTTAATTATAAGTAAATAATATATATAAGTAAATATATAAGTAAATATTTAAAGTAAGAGAAAGCAAGTTATTAGGCAAATGTAGAATATAAACTCTACATATCTTAGCAAATCGATAGCTAGATATACATCTGGATATCTGAATTATTAAATCGTTCAATCGTATCACTAACAATCACTAATCTATTCAAAAGGATGCTAATCCTAGTCTATATGGAGGCGTAACGTGTCCTAATTAGTCGACTTCTCAAGTAGGAATGTCCATGAGCCAGAATCAATGCAGGTGTTTCCAGTACCCGCATCTACTGAACTCAAAGCTAAATTGTCATACGCTGTTGTACGCTATCATGAGTTTTAGGAGTAAATGTTTTGCTAAAACAAAACCATTTTAGTGTGTATTATTAGTACACACTTTAAAAATTAAAACAAACTGAACTTTTGAAAGTTTCTAAGCCAAAATATCTAAGTTGGAAAAAAGTGCGTTAATTATTGATCTTGATTTCGCGGGAACCTAATGTGTCAATAAAAGGGAATAGGAAGGCAAAGAAAAAAAATAAAAGCTGAAAAGAAAGTGAAAATATGCGCTCCAAATCTTAATTTTGAAGGTGGTTCAAGATGCACCAGAAAACCAGTATGCACCGACAATGGAATTATCCCTGATCCCAGAAACTGCCAGAGCTTCATCCAATGTTTATTCTATGGAACCCCAAATGAGAGGCAACAGGAATTTCACTGCAGCGGCGACTTGGTAAGAAAAATCCATTTAATTTACAAAATTTTTAGTCGTCTTCATCTCTTTAACACACATTTAATACTAGTTTCCCTTTTCTCAAACTATTGGCGACTGTAAGTTTAATTTTGTTGTTGGTAAAGACAACAAACTGCGACTCTACAGATAGATTCTTAAATATTTGAAACATTTTGACACTACTTCAAGTAAATCAAATATTATTGTTAGCTATATAAGGTATGTTTCCATCAAATGTTATAATCAGTTTATTTGGGGACTGTCTGTACGTAGTTTTTGTTTTTAGGTTTACAATTCTAG
The DNA here is from genome assembly GCA_030141605.1 of Tubiluchus corallicola. Taxonomy (NCBI): domain Eukaryota; kingdom Metazoa; phylum Priapulida; class Priapulimorpha; order Priapulimorphida; family Tubiluchidae; genus Tubiluchus; species Tubiluchus corallicola. The sequence goes on from JAQGDQ010000213.1 coordinate 243,329, forward strand.
GCGTAACGCGTGCGATCATTACAAACCAGAAGGTGCAGTGAGATGCCGATGCGGCGAATTTGACAAGTCTTGAAGCAGGAGAATACGAACAAAAATAAATAGTTCACCAACTCTGTTGAAAACTTCTCAGACAATTTTCAAATTATAAAACTTATTTCTGGCGGAAAAAGACACGTTTCAAGGGAGATGACTTATATTTAATAAATAATGAAACTCAGAATAATGCAATCAAATGTGAATTTTCGTGCTTGGCGTTTTAAACTGACAGGAATGTAACTCTAACAATTATAACTCTAGCGAAAAATTACAAAATATTGTAAAGGTATGGGGTGTTCATAAATGAATGAATGAATGAATGAATAAATGAATGAATGAATGAATGAATGCGTGAGTAAGTGAGTGAGTGAGTGAGTGAGTGAGTGAGTGAGTGAGTGAGTGAGTGAGTGAGTGAGTGAGTGAGTGAGTGAGCGAATTAATAAACAACAAATAAACGAACGCCGAGCAAGTAATGAAATGGGCGAATAAATAAGCAAGCAAGTGAGATTGCGAAAGATTGCGAAACATAAAATGAATTGAAAAAAATACGATAAATAATTTATAAAATGTGTAATGCCAAATGACTATTATTTACGTTTGGAAAATTTTTAGGCAGCAATTTTTAGCTAATTTTGCAAATTTTTAAGCAAGTAATTGCGAAAAGTAACATTGCTGTTCATATCAACAGAGTCTGGTTACACGCATACAAATTTCACGTTTTTTAATAAGCGAAAGTAGCGTGAAGGTGTTTGCAGGCAAGAACTGGTGTGCATAATGATGAAAATGTCTTTGTCTTTGCCTGTCAATGATATTTAACTACTTTATTATTTGTAAATTAAGTCATAATTTAGTTTTGCGTAATTTACATTATCCTAAGCTTTATTAAATTTTTAAGGGCTAATAATCTCTCTGCCTTTCTTAAAAATCGTGTATTCAGAAAATTTATGTCTGAATATGTGAAGGTCAATGTACGAAGCTTTTCTTGAAACATATGGAAAGTCATCATGTAATAGGTATTGTAAAAAAGAAAGAATGCTCTTTTTTGCTTGGCCGCAATTTGGCACTTGAAAATTTATATTTGATTTGAGTTTTTTTTTGTTTTAACGTTTATATTTCTCATGATATTGATATTAATATATATGATCATCATTATATTATTAATATATGAATTTCTTATGAGTGATATTATAAATATGTTGTGTTATAATAGCATCTTTATTATAAATCTTTGTCTCACTTGATGATGTTAAAAGATTTACCATCATCGTTTGTCTCACTGCCTACAATGTGTGTGCGTGTGTACCTGCACATGAAACTTACCAATTGGACATATTTGGTTTGTTGATGACGTTGTAACATATTGACGAAGACATACAGTGAGCCACAATTTTAGCACTTTATATCTAGGCTACTTGTGATTATAAACATTCAGTGTAGATGTGTTTCTCACTTAATTAATATAACATTCAATCGTTGACTATAATTTGGACTATACTCTATGTATATGTTTTGCAATTAGAAGCATAATCTGTAAGTGAATTCACTGCGAGACATGAAAAAATTAGCTATTGTAGTATTAAGTGGTAGCTATATAATATTCACTATGTGTTTGATCACACAAATAGTTATTGAATATAAACAGTGCAACTTCATTAGTTAGATTTGCATTCAATTTTTTTGTATAGCATGTTAGATTGGAGGAATATAAAAAGACGTACACAATAGTGCGGCAAAGGCTCATCGTCTGCAATGAACGCATTATGACAAACAAATATTGTATTGGAAACATCTAATTTCTGTTTTCATATACTGATAATCTGTAATTTTAATGAATATTTCAGCACTCAACAGCAAAGGCAACTTTTTAAACGGTTATGGCGCGACCAGAATCTTGTTACAGTCAATGATAATTGCCCCGTAAAGCACTTTCTAGATATTTTCATAGCAAATAAGAAAATAATAACCCTTGGTCACGTTCAAAAGTAATGTATATACATCTTGTTTCGATGTGTCGCAACTTTCCTAGCAGCTATTTTCTCGACAGCCACCTATCCATTTATAAAGCATACCTGGCGTTGTTTTACTTCGTTGCTAAGTTCACTCCGTGACAAATCAGTTTTCTATTTGCCTCTTACGTAAAAGATAACACTGGTAACACATTTTCTCGGACAAGGTAAAATATGTGGCCAAAGCTTATTAAAGCTTTTACAGCACTGTCGTAATAATATGATTATGTATAATAACAGTTAAGCACAGAAAAGTTGACCTAAGGCTTGTAAACTAAATTTGAAGTATTTGCATACATACAAGTATTGCGGTTTGGATTAATATATTAAAATGCAACATTCTGAGCCCCAGTAGAGTTAATATCTCACATACGAATATCTTTCATCAGTTTAACTTCATCCATTATTATTTTATTTAGAGCACAGTGTTGTAAATTATATTCATATTAATATCATGTTTTATTGTTTCTTTATATAGCCACTTGATTACAAAAGCCGAACATTAATTCGAATCTATAGATACTCTGGATACCATAGTGAAAGTATTTATAGCATTACTTACAATGCATGCCCAATGGCACTCAGGTTCATAAATTAGGGTCACAAATCATTTCACTTTTTGTGTTATTTCGGAGAATGCTCCGTATATTAATTTTCTGCTTTCGCTTTCAGACGACGATAGGCATGTGCCTCCTTTAATTATTAATTTACTCCAATACGATGTAATTAGGTATTTTTCTAGATATCAACTCGATCGCTCTGTAACACCTTGCGACTGACACCAACCGCTTCAGCGGAACTATAGTAAATTAATAATGAACAATACCCCTGTGAATTTGCATTATTGGCTTAAGTGAAATTTTTTTGTGATATTCAATAAAAGCTGTGCAACACATAAATTCTTCTTTTTTCACAAGGTTGAAAATGTTCGCAGTGATGAAACCATCTTGCTATATTGGTCTTGCGTCTTGGTTGTGGAATGAATGTTGTGTTTTATGTTCGTAGGCCATTTATTTCGTTTGCCTATTTCTTTCTAATTTATTCGTTCGTTTGTTCGTTTCGTTCATTCTTTATTTCAGTCATTCATTAACATACTACGCATTCACACACTGAATGAAAAGCAATCGAGCTATAACAGGACCGTGGATTGTTTACTGGTTCTCTTCTTATATACAACTGCAGATATGAAAATTTTAAGACATCGTTGAGAAATGAATTTCTTAGCTATAACTTATCAGTTAAAGTTAAAGCAGGTAATCGTTGATAATGGGTTACTGTACGTGTACCGTTTGACGTCGTAATAAATGAATACAGTACTAATACGGAAGCCATTTATACAACACAGAAACCAGTTCGTTGCACTCACGATCAAAGATTGTCGGATACTTCCCGTGAGGAGGGTGCTGATTTTACTTAAAATTCAGCCACGATGAAAACTGTTTGTGCAGGAGCCATAGTGAGATTTCTTTCTGTTGTTTGTGGTAAGTTCACAACATTTTTCCTTTGCTTGCTTGTTTAATTGTTATTTGGCGCATGCAGTAAGCCCACTTACGGTCGCCTCATTAACCATTAGTAGTTATTGCTAGAGTTGCATAGAGCAAAACTGAAAAGTCTTTAATTTATAAACACTACAACAGAGCAAAAAGCAGTATTCAAGAAGACAAGCTCTGTAAAGAAACTTCTTGTTAACTATTTTGCAGTATGGTGGAGTGTCCAGGTGACTGAAGCTGACGACGATGAAGACAAGCGTAAGTAATATAATAAGCATTGCTGCCGAGTTTCATTTTTATTAGGAAAGAATAACTCGAAAGACGTTGTCATAGATTTTCTTAAAAGTGAAATAAGTTCCGTTGCAAATCATTAATATTTCAGGTTGTGCCGCTTCCTTCATATCTTATGATTTGGGATTTACCTCGATGACGTCATATGGAAGACTGGAATTTGCACCTGTAAATCAACCACCTGAGGGTCTGCCTTCTTGCACTGTGCTGTTTTGGGTAAGGACCTTCGAGCGGTACCGTACCCTGACCATCCTGTCGTACGCCACAATGAATAACGCCAATGAATTTTTTCTGCGATTCGTCAGTGTCCAAGAAGCGGACCCACTGGACAACTTGAAACTGACCATTGGACCTGTCACAGAGTAGGTATATATTTACCAATTTTTCGGGCTGATGGTGTTAATTGGTATAGTAATGTGATTTTTAGAGCATGCTTTGCTGCATAATGTTTTAATTTGAAGATGGTCTCTACGACATGTCATTTAAATGCACTTAAAGCCTGATGCAGTTTCATATTGCCTGTTTATGTACTTGAGGCTATAAACTACAATTAAAATAATTTCAATCAGACCAATACGTGGTCTAATTAAAGGAAGACATTTCTCGGGAAAAATATGAACACGAACAATGTCAAAGTTATACATATTACTGAACTTATTTGGTACGTTTCAGTTCCCCTGGCTGTAGGTGAAGTTGGATGCCAGGGCAGACGAAACATGCCAAATAACGGTCAGTGCCGTAATGTTTTTTTTATATCGCTGGTGTCCTTATACAATATTGTTATTATTATTATTATTATTATTATCATTATTATTATTATTATTATTATTATTATTATTATTATTATTATTATTATTATTATTATTATTATTATTATTATTATTATACTGCTACTGCTACTGCTGCTTTTGCTGCTGCTGTTACTATATTTTTGAATATTATATAACCTACCGGTTTTCGAAAATTTTTCTTTCTGCTGCGAAAACATATAATCGCATATCTTTGTTTTAGGAGCATCTTAAAAGGTGTGCGTGTCAGAGACGGAGATTGGCACTTTGTTTCTATGTCATGGAGTACTAGTGGAGATGCGATCGCCTGCTTTGATGGCAATTGTCAAACCATAACAGGTTTCGCGACAGGCTACCTACTGGAAGCCAATGGATTTGTAGTTGTTGGCCAAGACCAGGACACAATTCTGGGCGGTTACGATCCTCACCAAAGTTTTGTTGGCGAGCTCAGTAGCTTCAACATTATTACGAAGGCGTTTAATGAAACGGAACATCTCCATTTTGCCGAAGAATGCTACATTGACGATGGCGATGTGATCCGTTGGACGGATTTTAGAGCAGCTATTAGAGGAAAATTAAATGTGTACTCGCCCTCTTCTATTTGCGCCAAAAAATTTTTCCTCCAGGCTAATTCTGATGATAAATGAAACATTTTTTAACAGTCCAAGTAACTGCACAATCTGCTGTATACCTTTGTAATTGATGCCTTAATACCAGCTAATAATTTTTTTGAAAATTCTTTCTTGTCCTAAAGTTTTGCCAAGTTGTTTGTACATTACAGTTATGTTTTATCTTTATCAATCCCTTTTTGTCTTCAGACATTTGTTAATTGAAATAAATTGCTTTAAAAATCTTGCCTTGTGCGAATTTGTTGTTATTTATTGTTTCTTTTATTTAGGTTATATTTTCATATTTTTGTTTGCAATTAAATTTAAATTCAGCAGATTAGACACGTAACGACAACCTTTAATTTGAACATATGTAGTAAACTCAAACACCCGTCAAAACAGCGCTGAACAAAGTGCTCTGGTGTTAAAAGCTTGAGTGAAAATGACTAACGCCAAGTCACAGCTTTCCCCACAGATTTCTTATTTGCTCATCTTGATTGTGATATTGCAATGGTGCGTAGCACAAACGCAAAGCTGTTAAATGTTAGGTAGTGACAATGTTCTCAAAACTGTGGCAGGTTGTAGGGCTTAACATTCCCATTATGGCTTTTTGGAGGTTATCAAGTTGAACGTTCCCTGTGTGGCTTTTTTGTGATTACCTGTTAGTGCAAACAAACAAACCGATTGGATGCTGTACTGTGCCCACTCAAATTTTGAGAAATGTATTTTAGGGTGTTACTTTTTCAGTGACCAATAATAATTATCCATATACATGTCAACTTACATACCGAACCGGCAGATGCATTTAGTTGTTCCGAGTTATGTATTTTAACTAGACATTTAAGCTATATAACTAATACATAATTGTTCAATAATTTTGTATATATATATGTGTGTGTGTGTGTGTGTGTGTGTGTGTGTGTGTGTGCATGTGTAACTTAGGAACTATTATAAATTTGAACATGAGTTTAAATTAGAAAATTATTTGGTATTGGTAGCGCAGAAAATTCTGTCTTTTGCAAAAAACTGAATCAGTTCGCATACATTGGCTACTGAAACAGAAAGGCATCATTAACCAAAGAGCTTCCTGTTAACAAACGCTTACGTATATATTGTAAAGAATCAGCATAGTCATTACAACTATGAGCAGTGGTAAATATTTGTTTTGGGCAGAAAGCAGCGACCGATTAATGCTATTAATTATTTGTAATTTAATAAACAAATGTTTTTTAAATAGGAAGAATATATAAAATTTAGTATTCAGTTTTATTATTACAGTTCAACTATATTTGATGAATACACTTGATTACTTTTGTCTTTATAAATATAAATTTTGTTCATAACACCATTACATAATATTCACAATTCATCCAAGTCATCCACGTGCCTCAGTGACTTGGGCAAATCTACTAGCTTTGCTGGCATGCCTTATATATATATATATATATATATATGTATATATATATATAATCATTTTATTACAACATTACATATATATTACAATATATATCATTTTTATTGCTATTCATAGGACAATTACATCAAATATACAGACAGATCAACAAATAAAATAACATTAATTAACATGATTAGTAAGCAACGTGAATAAACGCAACTCAATATACTATTGAGTGAGAGTAAGATATATTAGTATGGCGTACAACTCATTTCTGTCAAACAATTAAAACAATTACTTTCTAGAGCCCTTAAACTTCTTTAATGAAATTTACAATCCGTATTTGTTTTTTCTCTAACATTACTTCTTACATCTGATGTACAGGAAAAAACGTTAGAAAGAAAATTTTCATTGGTGTAAAAAGTTTTGTACTCATTACAAATTGATGACAAATGATAAGCCATTATAGAAGATGCATGAAATCGCGAATTATGAGCACAGAAATTGACTATAGGTTTTTCACTATTTAAGCAATTATGGTAAAACTTAACAAATCGTTTTTGTGTAACTGTTTTTTATGAATCTGGTGATGTGCGCACCATGTGAAACTCCACCTAATTTCAAATTTTGGGATAAATTTAGCCCAATTAAGAAAAGGCGAAGAACATCAGCTCCTTAAGCAATGACTGCGCTGTAGAAAGAGTCGGTTTAGTAATAATATCTTAATAAGCTTCAGATATTCACAGTTATATTCCTATTTTTTACGATTATAACTGGACGATTAATGTCGGCCATATTAATAATAAAAAATTTCTTCAAGGTAACCACCCCACGTTTTCGGTTGCACTCTATTATTAAAAAAGTATCTGTGTGTCAAGTATACTTTTCAGGACAGACATGTACGCTTTTCTTTAACTGTACGATTTTCTTTCCGAATTTTATTAGCCCTAATGATTATAACCTGTATGTACACTTGCGAGTTGAAATATATATCGCACATGTAGACCTAAAAATAACTTCCGGTACGCTTACGTATAGTATGGATGACTGCTTGTGTTATTTAAAATGTTTGTATTCTACTGTAATATTCCTTTACAGAAGCCAGTTACAGCCTGATTCTAAGACCCTACACTTACATGCTAATTTTGCCATACTGTAAGCTTGTTGGAAAACATTTTGTCTAAAAATTTGAAGGTAGTTGAGCAGTTGAAACCAGCGAAAGCATACACTGTTCGTGCATGCGTCAGTTATCCAGGTAGTTCATTAGGCATGAAGACTTGGACAGGCATCATGTTACGAGAAGTTTTGTCTGCCTTAGGTGAGTTATAATAACGATTTTATTTCGGTGCCTGTAAGAAGACTGTGAATAAGTTAGTAAAGTACAGCCCAGTAGGCCTAATTTATTGTAATAAAGGGTTGACAGGGTTGATTTACATGCACATAAACAATTTAGAAATGTAAGCCTACTGTATGACCTACATTCATACAGTAGGCTTACAAATAATAAAAATGCTGATTTAAAATAGAAATAAAATTGCACTTGAAAAATACAGTGTATAGTTTGACTGCTGGAAGTAGTACCTATCTTTATGAACATTATGCAACTAAAGCTATTGCAACAGAAAAGTAATATATTTTTTTCGTTTCGTACTTAAATATGCGGGACTAATTTACGATTAGGCAGATTAAGCTAAATCAATTTGAAAATGTACTTTTTGTTCATTTTACTTGATTTTTATTGGTAAACACAGATTAAAATGGTAACAATTAAAAATACTAACTAAGATAAATATTAAAAATACTTTAGCCTAAAAATTTACAATGTAAAATAATCATAATATCTTTCGTCAATTTTAAAAACAAACAGTGACCTATTTACTTGCAAGTATACAATTTCTTAAACTACACACACACACAGCAGCTCTTTTTAAAGCCTTGTTATCATATGCCAGACTAATTCGTCATACTAATTCGTATTTAAAAAAGTTACGAAGAGAGACATATGTCGATCTAAACTGTGCAATATTATATCTTTTATAGGATATCGATATACTGCTACAATAAATTCCTCTGTAATACGATTTGAATAAAATACTTTTAATTTCCTTTGAACAGAAATGAAGTCACTACATAGCTCGTGCATAAAATAGTCTTAACTTATTAGCAATATTTACATTATCACTATAATCATAGGATATGCGTCCTAGATAGTTTTCACTTTTACTGACACTTTTTTGTAAAACTACGTATTTAAGTGTAATAGAATTGCATTCACTATTAAAATCCATAAATTATTCCAGAGATATTTGCAAAATTGGATGCAGTAATTAAATTTTATAAATCTAATTAAATTTTTGCAGTTCTGTCAGCAGTAGTGAGCCTGACAAAAGCGCCGGACCCGCTAAACGAAGTAAATTTGAGTAAGTGCTATTAAACCATATTTCGTCTGTCAAGCAGTACAGTTTTCTTTTCTTAGGAACTATATATGCAGTAATAGGCCTGCAATATACAATAATAGGCCTACAATATGGTGCAATGCATTCTGAAGACGCCAAATGCTTTTCATAAATATATTACGTAGGCCTATGCCAATTATTGTTGAATATAATGGATAATTTTAATTTCAGGTTGCTCATCCTCTTTCATCTGTTATGACGTGGGCTTTACCAGACTCTCTACAAAGGACATGCTAGCGCTGACAGTACCATTTTCTGAAAGTGGCTTCAAAGAATGTGCCATTGTGTTCGCATTTAGGACAACAGATCGGATGCTTCGGCCCATCACTGTCATCTCGTATGCTGTACCTGGCAACCCCTATGAACTAGTAGTCCAGTTTGCGCCCCACCATGAAACATTGTATGACGACCTTCTCTTAACGTTGGGGCCTCAGACTGTGTAAGTATGTGTAATATCTCAAATTATCCTTTAGTTATTGTTCTACTTGGAGACTGTCATTCTGTTAGCACTAAAAGATCTGCGCTAAAAGTTTGTCAGTTTCAGGTTTCATTGTCGTTTTGCTTATTCGATTTTACTGTGCTGTTCAAATGTTCCACGAAATGGTAGGACATAAATTAAAGCCAGTCATTGTTCAAGCCTGTCACACTAATGGCAATGAAATGGCTTTCTTATTGCAGGGCCATTCGTGAAGATTTTCTGGTGAGAGACTCGAAGTGGCACCGCATCAGCCTTTCTTGGGAAAGTGATGGTGGCATCTTGCTGTCTTGCGTGGACTCACTGTGCCAGAGTACGACGATCTCTCCCAATCATATACTTGTACCCAATGGTGTGCTAGTAATTTGCCAGGAACAAGGTTACATGCATGGAGGATATGACCCGATCAATGCTTGCGTCGGTGAACTGAGTAATCTGAATATCTACGGGCACGCCCTCACTGGCGAAGAACAAAAAATACGAAATGATCAATGCTGTGTTCTCGATGGAGATGTTCTTAGCTGGTTTGATGCACGAGCAGCAATTGTTGGTTCAGTTAATGTTTATTCCCCATCATCTCTTTGCACTAGAGAATATTTCAAGGAAGAGGAAGATAAGTAATTAAAAACGGAATCTCAATTTATTAAGGAATCTTTTCACTCAGTTATTAACACCAGATTATTTTATTATGTATACACACGCGTTTTGAAAGCGTAACTAGATTTAGCAACATTTGTAAATTGTATCTTTTCTGTTTTTTTTTGAGTAAAAATTTACTAAGATGGATTACAGTGTTGGATAATTTATTTACTGTGAACTCGTTGTATAGCTAGGGCATCGCCGTGACAAATATATACAAGTACATGAAGACGAATTGTAAGCTTAATGTTTAGGTTATTATCAATGATGGTACAAACTCTCAATTAATTGAACTTTGAAACCGAACTTAAAAAGAAAGTATAAAAGAGTTAGGACATTGGCTAAACTTGAACGAAGGATCTTCTGCTCACCCACCAGGCGATCTGGCTGACCAGAATGTCTCAAAGGCCCAATGACATATTTTTATGTTATTGGAACTACATATTTCCTAATTTTAAAACAGCTCCAATGCATACTTTTATGTAATATGGTAACTTACATTAAGCGCCGTTGGTACTGTAACAAATATTTTTCTTGACATGACACTCAGGAAAAATGCTGTGACGTCACGTAAGGAAGATGCATTTAACAGCCGCAGTACGGTAGACAACCAGCGGCCCCAGCAAGCAGAGCACTGCGTGAACAGAGCGGTTATTGCTGAGTAATGATTTATCTATTAATAAAAGCGTTTCATACAATTGTATTTATCTAATTACAAACCTGCATGGAGCACAAATTTATAGTAAAAAACACAGTATGCAATGTTACTGTATTATTATTTAAACTGAACAGTAGGTGTGCCGAGTACGCGAATTAGGGTGTAAGTAAGCTGCTAGACACTGTTTTGGGTTACATCCATAGTAAATAAGGTAATAAACTTTTTAGCTAAATTTCATGAAAATTATATGTTTAGGCTAGGTTAGCAGTAGGACATTTTCAACCCTACCGATTTAACGGAAAATCCCGTTTTTAATGTTAACCCCCCTTTCTTCACATTCTGAAATATTTCTCCCTGTTTTTTTATACGTTACTTTAACGTAAAAATCGTAAAAAACGCGACGGCAGTGAGGATAAAACAGCCTTTCCTTTTGAGTTAAAAACGTCTGAAAGGCATTTCTTGGCTTTCCGCTTTCTTTTACTTTTGAACCTCACATTAAGTTAGACGTGCATAGGCTCAAAACGTCGATAAAGCCCAGGGAACAAAATCTGATATTACTGCCTTACTGTCTAGTTCTTTTCTCGTTGATCGTACCTAAGAATCCCACTGTTATTTTACAATTTCATATACTGGAAAACATAAAAACGATCACTCTTTGTCAGAAGCAATGTCTGAACGGCACATAAGGCAAAGATAACTTAAGGAATTTCGGACCGTGATGAGTACCGGGGTAATTTCGCGATTGCGGCGTCTGCCAGGCAAGCAGAAGGTGCCTACTTCAAATCCAAGCTGTGTTCAAGTCTTTCACTTTTCCTGCTTTTTGAATTTGGTTTCAAAATTTAATTAATTGTAGGTTTGTACCATCACATGAAGAGAAAATCATGCAGCTGGAACAAAAACAAAACAAACTGCGAAAGAAGCAATTAAAGCCCGTCAATTAATTCAGGAGAAAGTACGTAATAACCTCATCTTTAGCCTTCTCAAATGCGAGATAGCTTAATCATCCATTACATAATTACGCGTGGACAAAAGAACACTGAAAATCAGTTCATTTGCAGAGAATCTATAATACTCTCTTTTAAGGTTTACGAGAAAATGGAGTCATCTGTTCTCTTTTTAGTATATTCAAATGCTATCAAATCAACATTTAAATTGAACAAGAACATGAATTAATCTAATCTATTTTTGCTATCGCTTGCATAATATTGTTTTACACTGTATGGCACCGTAAAATGCGTAGAACAGGTGTTACTAGGACCATTAGATGGAATTTTAACCGTGATCAGATGCTCTTGTTCTGGTGCAAAGGTGTACCCTGTTCGCCATCAACAAATTCCAGATTCAACCTCTTCCAGATTTTGAATGGAACCCGCTTGTAGTTTTTCTCAGAGAATCGCCTTTGTATAATTCTTTTATTGACACGATTACTGAGTTAGGGCTAGAACTATTAGTCAAATCTTATACAAGAATTGATAAGCACTCAGCTCAAGAGTATCCTTGACTTAGTCTTATGTGCTGATCTAGGGTTTGTGTATAAACCCAGTATTTGTGAGCCTGTTCTGACAACTGATCATTTTGCGATAAATTTCTTTTGTCAAGGTCCAATCGCTAAAAGTAAGGAAAATGTTACTAGCCCAGTCGTCTTTGATTATGACAAAGCTAATTGGGATGAAACCTTAATATTAGTGGATTAAGAAACACATAAATCATTGAAAAAACGACTACGTACTAATTAGATTATTTTGGTAAGATTCTCCAACACAGTTTTCCATGGAGTACGTAAAAACTAAACCATTTTTTATTCGTTTTAATGTCTCTTAAGTGAAAAATACTGAATTGAGTTTACTTAGTGTTTTCATTTGCATGATCATGGCAATTATGTTTGTTGTAGTACGTACTTCTCTAGTGTAACACTTTTGGTTCATTATCTCAAATTGCTCAAGTATGGCACAGGGCCACCCTTAATATTCTTAAAAAGGACCCTCAGAACACGAGAAAACCACTGAGAAAAAAACTTGCAAATGCAAGGTTCACCCCATTGGTTGCCGGACTATTTATATGAGGATTTACTAACAGATGTTAAAATAACTAAGCAGGTGTTCCCACGTACAAGTTGTCAAAACTTGTCAAAACACGAATCGTATAATAAACTTATATTTAAAATAAAATACATAACCAGCGGAAGGACATCATCCCTAGGTAATAGCAATGTTACTAAAGTTTGCACATTTTTTACAAATACGCGCAAGCAAAATGTAGGTGCGTGCGTGTACAGCAAGCGAGAAACCCATGCTTCGCATTTCGGACTAGTTTTTAATAGTATTCGTTTAGTGTTGCTTAAATATAGGTCTTTAGCTGTTTGCTCTAACTTAGCGTAACTATAAAATTCACCACTAGATGGCGAAGGACGGTTAAATGCTCAGTAGCTGTTAAACCGTAACTGCATAATGCCTAGAACAAATAATAGCTCGACTGATGAGTTACTATAGAATAACTTAAATTGTGCCAATGATATGCAACGAAGCAATGTTATGACCCAGCTTTGAAAATCTATTATTAAATTAATCCCTGAAAATTAAAAAAAAGTGATCCTTAAAACTGTAAAAACCTGGGATAAATATTTTTATATTAAGCTGTAATACGAATCGCCCGGTAATTTTAGATACGCGTCACCCATAATTAGTATGCCGAAAAATAAGATTTTTAGCGACGTGCGTAAGTAATGTACACGTTGGCATACTGTAGACCTACAAGAATATTGAAAAACTCAAGAACTACACTCATTATGAGAAAATCTTGTGCTGTCAACGTTTACATAATAGCATAATTACTTTTAATTAGCCAGAATCAAATGTCAAAACATTAACAATGAGCCTAAACTTTGCCGGTTACCATAACCCAACCTGTCTATATAGCTCTCGTTATGAATTTCTATAATTTTTACAAGTTACATTTTTGAGTATTAATGGCTCACTGCACTATACTTGGTAAATCGTACAAGACTAGCGATGAAGCACTTATGTTAATATGATTACGTAATTTTTGTTACCCTAGACCGAGAGATTTGCATTCGATTATTAACATGGAAAAAAGGGTTTAACGATCGGATCTAACTGTGTGAAACTGTGATTATTGTGAACTTCCCCGTCACTGCCAGCTTTGCGGCCGTAGCGTGGGAAAAGGGCGGCGTAATACAAGGTGTGCATACCAAATAAATTGTTACCTTTACGCTTGTATCTAAACCAAGGTAGCAAATAGTTTGTTTCGTCACACCAATAATTGTTGTAATTTTCGTGTTTTTACTTTTCAATTGCAATTGGGGAAACAGTGAAAAATCATTAAATTTTTGGGCACTATTTTCTTGCCTCGGATAAATAGATGTGCTGTGAAGAAAATCGGCTAGTACAGGCGATAAGTCGGCTTTTGGCGCTGGCGATTTTGGTTGTGTTTTGTGTGGTTAATATTTTGATGTTTCCCGTGGAACTTGTCGTGGCAGGTTATTAGTTTGTTATTTATTTTCCACTTATTCCTAACTACACGTTTGAATTAAGACACTGGGTGTTGTGAATTTATCCATTCTACTTTTAATTAATAGTTTGTGCTTCATTAAACAAAGCCGACAGGTGAGCTATTTAGGTTAGCGTCCCGGGGCACCGGTAAAACGAGTTACGCTGGGCAGCATCGTAGCTATCTATGCCGGCATTCATTGAATAATATAGTGTTCTGTAATATGCGCCAGTAGTTGTTTACACTGTTTTATAATACTGATATTGTAGTTAAAGGAGTACCTTATCCAAGAATATCTGGTCCGAACTGAAATCTATCATAAATTTTTACCTCTGTAATACACTGCATAATCGTTTTCATTTTCTAATTTGAATTCAACATTGTCTTTATCGTTGCAGTTGTTATTTTGCTTAGATAGCTTGGGAAGGCCAAACTTTTTTAGTGCAGTGTAGCTTACAGAATTAGCAAAATCAGATAACTGAAATAAGAACTTTTTGGTGTAGTTAGTCAACAGTTTTAGAAAACTTTCATTCTCTGTTTTGTTGCAAATTTCCTTTTCCTTAAGTCAGTTTTTGTATATGTTTCTCATATGTATTTAACGTTGGTCTGCAAGACAGAGACTTAAAGTTTATACCTACTTAATGAAACCGTTCTATATGATAAAATGTAGGTACCTCTCAGAGTAATAAAAAAATAAAGTCTTGACCATGTATTTGCACAATACAGCATTTTATAGACCCTAAATTTTGCAGTTAGTTATTTAGTAGTTTGCAGTTTAGTAACAAACTTATTTAAATATACTTTAATATACTTTAGGTCTGTTTTGTAAAATTTTCATAAAACCATTTAACTGTAACTGCAATACAAATTTAAAGCACCCAGTTATTTGGCTAGTAAAAGGTGTTGCCTCAGAGAAGTGGTATAGCCAATATGCTTTGTAAAACTTATTTAACTGAATGCTTTGCCTTTAGTACGGCACCTATTTTAGCCTTGTGATAATTTTGTTTTTATTTTAGTTACAGTTGGACAACTTGTTGAACATTTTGGATTAGCATTCACATGATCAGCTAGACTATGGATGGAATAGTGAAATTCATTCGATCACATACGTTGCCGACATTGCAGAATCTTCCACATATTCCTGGTCTTCCCTATCATGAGAGTGAAGCCCGCCAAAAACTTCAAAAAGAGCTATTTGATTTCAAAAAGGTAAATTGGCAAAGAATGGCGGAGTCATTCTTTCATTAAACCCTTTTGTCCTTGTTTGGGTTTTTGTATAGATGCATTTGCACTGAGATAATTGTTGTAAAAAAATGAAAAAGTGATCATGTGTTTTTACAAATGACCGAACACTGTCTTTGTCCTTGAAAGCTGAAAAACCACAGAAGGTTCCTAACCAAAAGACCGAACAAATGAAAATCGGTGTCTTGAAACCAACTCTTCAAGTATGGGAGACGGTAAGTCTGGAAGTCGCATATGGTCTGGACAGTTAGTTGACTGCTTTGTGCTTGTCAATTTCAGCATTGTTCAGCATTGCAGAGATTAGCTGAATTTGAAACTGAAATATCCAGTTTCTTAAAGAAAGTGCTGGTGTCTTACCCTAGATTAGAATTTATTTGATAGCTATGCAAACACATTCTGAAAGGGAACATGATTTGCATGTTGGTGTGAAAGTGAGCCTTAACATACGGGTTGCAAAAAACTGTGATTTGCACTTGGTATTAATATTAACTGGCCATTGAGAAAGTAAATACACTAGCAAACTGAAAATGTGAGTCTAGTTGGAGTTACTAAAATGAGGAGAAAATGGGAGATAATCAACAACCCATGGAACTGCAAAACATAATATAAGTCATGCTGTTGGGTGACTATGCTACTGTATACACAGTTGTTTTGCTTATGAAGAGAACTGTAGCAGTTATTCATTGCAAAGATGTGCGAAAAGAAAGCCTAGTAGTGTCATATCAACTCTGCAAATTATATATGTGTCAGTTATCAGTATCATTGATTAGATTATGACTGTGAATGCCAGAAGTTAACAAACTGATGGGTTTGTTTCTCATCAACTGTTGACCCGTCTATTATCCCCTCAGCTCATTAGCTACAGGGTTAATAATTGTTATGAAATAAACCACAATGGTTTATTAGCTTTTGGCATTCGCAATCATAATGTAATTGCAGACCTCAGCAGACTTTGAAGCTTTTTAATGCATTATTACGATCACACTGAGAATTCATAGTTATTTTTACATAAAAAAGCTTATAAATTAAATAACTTACCTTTTTCTGGCGAGTATTGAATGCTTGCATTACCATACAGATCGCCATGTTCCGCATCTTTGCCACAAGTGAGTGAGAATGACGTACGTAGTGCAGAAAGCATCTTTGGTTACCGATGTTTATTTTCAAAACTTGGCGCATTTACCCGCATATTACAGAAAGGTGACTTAATGACTGCACTCATTACGTCACTCGTCTCACGCAACATTAACTGGCTGTTCTTCAAATTTAATACCGCTAACAAGAAAGTGGTAAAAAAACAAAAGAAACAAGTTTTACAATACGTATATAATAAAACGAATTGAGTATTCCTAATAGGAGTAAGATTTTAGGTTGTAACGGCTTATATTATAGGGAGGGATTAATTTGACTTTTAATTAATGAGAAAGCATACTGTTATAAACTTTTAAATGTCTAAAACAAGAAACGTTTCTGTTCTAAGGTTCTCGTTGTAACTTGTAGTTTTGTATGTTACAAAGACTGCTTGACAAGGAATTTCCTATATTTCACTACACCAAATATAATAATAATGCCAGTTCTACAGGCTTTGTGTGATAATGTAAAAAAACATTTCACACAAGAGAGTAATTAAAAAAACTTGTGGTTGTGCCTTCACATAAATGGTTTGCAGACTCAGCTCATAGTCTGATTGCCACTGAAGTGTTATTGTTGTTTTATTTCACCTCTGATTACAAGCATATATTATTCTCTTTTCTGGGGATGAGCTGCTGAGGTCCGAGACTGTTGAAGGAAAACAGAGATAGACTTATTGAAATAACTAAAAATGCTGACTGATGACTAGTGACTAATCTCTAATGTGGGCGGCACTAATCAGGAGCTACATTAGAATGCACCAGTAAAGAAAAAGGAAATGCTGTGGGAAGGTCTTGAGAAAAAACTGCAAAGGCAAGTGATGCAGCTGTAAGCACTCAAATCAACATCACTTGACCTATTATTGTCCTGAACCAATACTGGAACTGAGTAAGTGCCTATTTCAGTACTGGTATGAGAAGCATTGCTTCTGGCCAAAATTAGCAAATACTGCTGTTAACTATCTCACAATCTCAACTGCTTCAGGCTGCTACCATATTATTTGCTGTGCACAGCTTAACAGATTAATGTATCAGAGAATGAAAGAGGCTCACTGACGGTCACATACAATACTTTCTGGTCATTGACCATAATTTTTTATGTGGCCCATTGTTAAAATGAAAAAAAAAATGGAATTTATTAGTTTTAATATCACTTATTAAATTCTTTTAATTTATTATGTGGCCCATTGTTAAAATGAAAAAAAATGAAATTTATTAATTTTAATATCACTTATTAAATTTATGGAAGAAGTTATTATTAATCGATAACTTTTATATTCAGATGCAGCAAACTATACTTGGCATGTCTCTAACACTTCCCGATACTACCAACACGTTATCACCTCATCGCGAAAGAATTGTCAAATGGTGACATAATTTAAGAAAATTATGAATTTGTGTTCTTTGGGATTTCAAATCTACTATTTCAAATCATGGACTTTTGCCCCTATGTTTTTTCAATTATTATGTACCAGTATTTTTCATTTTACTATTAATTTTTTATGTTTTATTTAGCTTCTCTCGGCTGCTCCGCCGGTCTAACGGCTAACTAGCGGCCAAACCGGCTAGACAATATTGATTTGAGCGTTTTCCAGTTTGCAGTACAGCTAAGCGTGTTATAAAACCCATTGGAAGGCACGGCTTGAAACGCTGGTTAACACGATTGCTTAATGTTTATAACTCTATGCTGTTTTCTCAAAGTTTTCTAAGGCAGCACTCATAGCGATAATATGATCGAGTTATATAAACGTTCTGTCACTGCTGTTACATCAGAGCTCCACTTTCACGAACCTGTTTAAGATACTGGTTGTCTCTCATGGTTTATTCATATCATGCTGGTTGCTTGGACACGAACTAGGACTTTGGTGCTGTGCACCCAGCAGTACTGTCTGACCGTCGTACCATGTCTGGTTGCCTGGATACAAACTAGGACTTTGGTGCTGTGCATCCACTCCCAGTAATAATTGTCTGACTAATGTTAGACCTGCAATTTTATAGCTGTAATCATAAAAAACAACTTTTAAATGGTTCCTCGTTGTTTGTGAAACTAGTCTAATTCTCATAAGAAATGAATATATATGCATTTCAAATTATTTGCTTTGGAAGAGTTAGTTTTGATAGCTTTCTAACAATAGAAGCACAAGTATATAGCCAGTCGCCATGATTTTGTGATTATACTGATTTGGTCTGGCTAGATCAGTAATCTCCTACTGGGCCAGACTGGGTGTTTGAACGTGCCGAGTTGAATGCACTTGCGTAGAGGCATTCTACAGCAGTCACCACGCAATGACTCACGACTGCCTTAGCATAAAGGAAATAGTATGACTCATCCAGTAAACATTTATCACTCTACCACGTATGGAATTATTATTATTAGGAAGGTTGTGTAAACGTCTGTACCCGTGTGACATAACCATTCGAATTAATGTCCTGTCAGTTGACACCCGGTGGGACAATCAGGTTGAGTAATCTGGCTCTCCAGATCAATAATACGCGTGCTTAACAGCTATTCACTGATGCTATTATTACACAAATGTACTTGGCAGATACTAGATAATAGGGTCTGTGCAATCTTCCACCCAATATAATCTGAGACATGTGTTGTGACTTGCGACGTACAGTTCGTCAGCCCGAATGTAAACAATATTAGGCTTGGGTGTAACATTAAATCTAGCACTGTATTTCACAATTTAGAACTCTTATATTAGACCCAAAGGATCTTTAACGCGTTATAATTTTATTTTGCTTGAAGTGTCCATTTCAGATATTGTAATTGAGCTACTTCCAATTCTTAAAATTTAGCTTCTCATTGAGCTTCTTTGTATCAGTTATGATCAGAACTCGCTCTACACATTTATCTGGGAAGGAGGGTATTTGAACCAGTTTCTTATCTCTGACTCTCCTAGGTTCTCTAACACCCTTGGGGGTGTGTTCAATTCACTCTTTTGAAGGGAGTTATCGACATGGTTTTGGAGACAATACTAGGATCACTTTCTAATGACACTTGTTATGCATAGAGCCACTTACTTTTGAGGAAAATGTCCAATTTAAGGTAGTTTGTCTTCAGTTTTTACGAATTTAGGTGCCGCCTTGGCCTCCGCGTCCCAGTTTGCCGTCTGTCCTTCATATACGTCAAATTTTCCCGTATGCAGAGTTCAGCCAGTTGTGTCATATGGCCTATTTAATAATGCACATATGCATTAACCGGTGGTCCCCTATCCATCCTCTGACAGGTCGTCCTTTAATCACTTAAAATATGTCAGGTGGTCTTTTATCCATAGTGGGCATTTGACCTTAGTCCTTTGACTTGTGATCCCTTGTCTGGTAGCCTTTTGACCGCCACCATTTCATATACATGTATGTGCATTGTCTTCAGTCTAATTTCAGTCTTCAGTCTATACAATTGCTTTTATTTTTTATGTAATTGTATGTATTTATCTATGTGTGACACTAATATTTGATGGTTTAATTATTGATGTATTGAGCCTGAAAATAGAGGCGTAATAAAATATTTATCATCATCATCATGTCTAATTTGTCGCCTGTGATGTAAATTTCAGCGGTTAAAAACGTTAGTGTTTGGCTGTCATCCCTCGGTCATCGCAGTATATGTAATTCTGTTCTATAATTGAAAAAAAATCTGGCTGCTGTTGCGTTATGTTTATATAATATATAATTATAAGTTCCATATACCTAAGCCAGGACATTGTTGAAATTGCTTTTCTAGTGTTAACCTTACGGACGCCTGCTGCACTACGATTCTTGAAAAAAATCCCTGTTATATACTAGTATAAGAGCTAAATTCCTATCATGACCTTGTTCATATTTTGTGACCTAGAGATATCTTCTGAGAACTCTGCCAATACAGTCCACCCTAATGACATACGGCCTGTGTCTTTTTTCTGAAGCGCGGAGCTTTAACGACGACCTAGAAGCAAGCATTTGGTTCGTTGAAAAACTAGTAAGAGATTAGCGAGCGCAGTGTCATCTCCACATGTTTTTAAAACGTATGCTCTTAACTGCGAATTTGATTTCGATTGGTTGGCTCTGGATATTCCATATTAATTTTAGAGTGGTTGTGTGCGTGCTTATGTATTATAGGTTTTACATAATACCCACCCACCCAGTATCTTCTATATGCTCGCAATATTCCATGCTTACCTGTAATTATTGTGTGTAGTACTTAGACATCCTGTGGATCAAAGTTCTGGATATGTAAGTATTTTAAAGTTGTTGTTAATTGATCCGGCGACTAATTTTTACATAAACATAGTTAAACAAAAAATGTAGTCAGTTAGAATAGCGGAATTTCTGAATGAACTACAGACGTTTTATTACGTGTGTCTTCGTGGTGTCCACCAGGTTACGTCGTTTTTTTCAAACACCCCCGCAGCGAGGTTCGTTTAGCGGGAGATGGGAATGGTTTAAATTTCTTTTGTATGTTTATGCTCGTATATTACGTGGTCATTTCAAGATTTTTAAGTGTGTATTAAAATACAATAAATGTTGTTCGATGATTAGTTTTTCCTTCAAACATTTCCTAATGACAACAAATGACTTGTGATTTTCTTATTTTTAAAGTTCCGAAACTCGCGCAGCTACATGTTAATCATGCAATGATTCACATGTAGTAATTTGAATAAATATCAAACCTATGAAAAGCCAGCGAACACCATCCTTTTCAAAAATTTTCGAATTAATTTTATTACAAAAATGCTCATATCTATGTTCATGTTAAAAAAAACAGAAAACTCTATCCTCAAGTCTATTTAATAAAAACAATCTTTTGTCTGTTAGTCTTGTACACAGCTTACAAATAGTGGTCCTTTGACTGGTGGGCCTCTGTCCACCCCCTAACAGTAACAGGTTGTCTTTTGACCATTTTAAAGTATTGAAGCTGGCCATTTGACAGGTAGTCTTTTGTCTGGTGCTCCTTTGACGCCCCCTCCCCACCTCACCATAGTGATAGACAATAAAATAATCGTCTTGTTAAATATTGCTAACATGCCCAAAATTGTTTTTGAACGGTTTACCCAAGGAGACATTCCTTTAGAATTAGCCATATCTCTGGGAGCTAAACATCTTCATTCAGAAGAGAACGTGAGAAATTCGCGTTTAGTAGTTTACAATGTTCAACGATCGTCATAACGCGAGCGTTGTTGTGAAAGTCAATATTGCAATGGCAGTCTGATGTGTAATCGTTTTATACGTATGTAACTGCCTGGTGTACTGTACGACATTTTATTGTTCATTTGAGGGTTGTTAACATTGTATAAACAACTTGTTTTATTATGCTCAGCTTTCATGCTTACCATGGCGCTAGATAATAAATTCAGCATCTAGGTTATTTAGTATGTTTCATGTGGTAAATTAAATTGCATTACTAGGTTTTTTTCTTAAACCTTTTTCAGTTTTTTTTTCTGAAGATTTAAAGTAAAGCTTAGAAATTTTGCATTTCTTATTCGAAAGAGTGTCAGCTATGCCAAAAGAATGTAACAAAGTCCATAGGTCAGATATTAACCTTATTTATTTATTTTTATTTAGACTGTACGTCATGGATTTCCTTCCAAGCCCAGTGCCGTGGCTTACGATCCTGAGCTCAACATTTTGGCTATCGGAACCAAATCAGGACAGATCAGAATGTATCCTTTCGTAAATAAAATATTTTATCATAATAAGTTCTAATGCTTATTATGTACAGTTTTAACAATTTTTGCACAAAAAAATGCACTGGATGAAGTGGACGAAATTTGACATTACAAATGCACATCAAGCACATTTATCAGATTAGTTAACATAGAAGCCAAGCATCAAGAAAATCGCAGTTTCAGTGGCTGGCCAGAAATGGCTAAATGCTTGTTTAAATTAATAAAAAAATTAAGCAAATTTCACAAAAAATTGCGAACGCTGGCAACATTCCAAGGTACTTCGCAAACTGGCGTAATAGTAAGAAACATCTTATTAGAAATAAACAGTTTATTAGCATACTTTTGATTTTTATTGAGTAAAACTGTGGAAATGAATTTTTGGTTTAGTATGAAACAGTGGCAAATGTGAATACATGTTCAAGCTCGTTATTCGTATTATAACATTACTGTACGTTCTGTAACGTCCGTAGAACTTACCTCAATGGTAGTGGAAGTTACAGTGCACTTCGGTCTGTTTTTCTTGGCACTTGCAGTTCTTTGCTAAAGTTTGCTTCTATTTAGATGTGCGCGCTTTTATCTTGTAAGTGGGCTGTACAGGCTTACACATACTGACCAAGCATAATACGTGTATTTGCTCACGTTGGTAAATACACGTCGATTTGGGTAAATAAGTACCGATTATCAATTCTTTTGCCAGGAACCTATTTCTTGACGAGCCGCATACAGTCTGTTTTACAAAGGAAGTTGTTAAATCACCATCCATCGGTAGAGGTCCCCTGGGTAGGGCACTTGAACCTACTGATTTTCTAACCCATAACTACTGAGTGAACACATCAGTTGAGGAATTGCGATATTAATTGATACATAGTGGTAGAGTCGATATGTGGGACCGGTAAAAGATTAGTGCTCACGGCACTATCTAGCTTCCGGCGAAGACTGTGACCTATATTTCTGATATAGCTTTCACATTCCTAACTTTTGCAATTAGGGGCTGACGGTGTAAGAGGTGCGATAGTGAAACTATTTGACATTAGGCGAGGGTCTCTTGAGTAACCGCCCGTCTTGTCTTTACCTCCATGTCCAAAATGTAAATGCACTGCTTGCTCCATTTCAGCTAAGTACTGTAAAGCCAGTTCCATTGATCGCTTCAACCTCTTTAATTCTAATTACATGTAATAGATTAAATGTCGTGGTTTCGTAAAATTTTCGGAAAGGCTATTTATAATCTGTTTTAAAGTGCTTTTTCATATGCAACATCAACTGCTTTGCGTGTCATAGTTTTCGTCTGGCTCAACTCTTCGCGTGCTCTAATATTTTCTAACTAATAAAATGGGTGGCTTCTCAGAATATATCATTCTAGTACACGAGTCTGCTGTATCAGTATCCAGACAGTACGGTGCTCGCTGCAAGTCATCCAGGGTTTCTCGGTATAACGTATTGATTGCCGTGTTTTCTTCTGCAGCAGTTTTAGGGCCTGTCTGTCGATATAAATTAGGCAGCCTGCTGCTAGTGCTTTTTCTTCCCGTGACATAAAACCGATACCTTTCTCCATAAATTCTCGGTAAAAGTTCTAGTGGTCGAATGATGGTATTCGCATGCATGGCAGAGGACTGAAGGGCGTTGGCGAGCTGGCCAGGGAGTTTGGCTTCATAGAATAGGGTTAACACTGTTATCGTAATAATGGATTTTGCCTTATTGTGGGAATAGTAACGCAAACATTCTGTACCTCTAGTTTTTACACTTTAATCCTGAAATTCATTATCACGTCTTGGTCTGCTTTTGCAAACTTTAAAACCATAAAAAGGTCCTAAATTCATCTTGTCAATTTAGTATGCTACGGGACTGCTAGCAATTAAGTTTGAGAAAGTGACACACATCTAGTTGGCATCACGTAGGTGCAATAGCTACATGTTTAGAAACTACTACTGTTTTCTACTACTGTATGGATGACAGGCAGTGATCTGTAGGAGGATTTAGTTCCTTGCTGTTATCATGGCACACAGCGTTGCTGGGTCTGCCGACCTATGAACAAGATTCAGAGCCGCTGATATCACTATGCCACACCACGATACCCATTCAAGTAATTCACTTTATTCTAGCAACTTTAGTTGATTCACTCAAACATATATAATTACAATTCAGCAATGTGCAAATTTATAACAGTTGTCTAGAAAGTATATGGTACAGTAGCATAAAAAAGTAATTCATTTTAAGCACATTCCAGTTTGCTTTGCCAGTTGGTCAAGTTAGTTGTTTTACATATTACGTTTCTCTGATTAAGCATGAGTTTTTTATATACTCACATTTGTCTGATTAATTCATATGCTTGGGATTTGCCTGCGAAATAAATTAGAAATTAATTAAAAACAAAAAAAATCATTTGTAAGTGACAGTTTAATGAGGCAGTCTTGTGTTATTGTTTCTAATTCTATATGTTTTCGTGCACGATATTAATAAGAATTAAACACAATACAGCCTTTGTCATTGTGGTCATGTTAGTTTATACTGTTCATTTTGGTTACTGTGCTGTACCCTTTTTTGATCATTTGATGTCATGCAAGCATGCGACCGATCCAGAATTTCACAGCCTCCTAACTTTCTTGTGTTTCTTTACTTTTCATAAGAAAGAATAGTTCCTCAACTGGATAGCAAGGCATAAACGCTTCAGATCCCGCGTCATGCTTTGTGAGTGAGTCTTAGTAGTTTATTTTCCATTTACCTGCTGCTCCTCACTCTTTCCAACGTTTAACGTATTTTGAATTTGAAAGGCAAATGCCCATTAAAGCTGTTTACTATAAATAAACCAACTTTACTCGCTTAGTACAAGGTTTGCCAAAGTTTATATTCTAAACAGTGCACGTAATGTTAATTCAGCATTAGAAATTGTTAGGAACCTTGGACTTGGTCCAATAACAATGTACCTGAGCAAATACAGGTATAGCCAACAATAACCAACCTACAATAGACAACGTTTCTCCAGAGAGGGAGAGAGAGGCCCAGACTATTGATTGACCAAGGCTACTGAACTCGAGAAGTGCTTCAGTTCAGAGAAGTAATGGATTGTTGTAGACGGCCGGCTTGCATGTTTTTAATGCCGGACGTAACTACTTGATAAACTGGTTAAATTGCAAGTTGCGAGTGAATGCTTCTGTGGATATTATTGTGTGGCGCTTCTTTCCAGCATAATATAGTAATAGAAAACAACGACAATTACATTTTTATAGCTTCAACAGCACTTTAATTTCTCGTTGTGGAATTTCAAATTGGTTTTGGGCAAACTTGTTTAGTTTGCACGTTAGTTTGCTTAGTTAGTTAGTACTATTTAATTGTAGTTATCGATTTTTTAACCTAGTTGTACTCTATTCTACTGTAGCTTCACTGTACAGCTTATAGCAAGGCGTTTAAAACTATTAGAATTTTCTAATACCAGCCTTCTAATGTAGATGTTTTTGGTCATTCTACCGAAACATAAAACCTTTGCAAGACAAAATTGCGCTGCTCTTGTTTAAATAATTGGCTGATGAAGTCATATGTATGATGAGCAAAACATATGAAGTCACAGTAGCATTAAATTTTTAGTCTTTTATAAGTTTTATTTCTAAGCATTGCGAAATGTGAGTTTTGTATTTGAGGCATGGTTAATCCCATTTTGTTTTGCGTCAGTTCCCATCTCCAATACTAAATTCGGCACGTAACGCTAGTGTTGTTTAGCTGTGTCGCACATCATCCACTTCAACGGCCAACGTGGCAGGCGTTCATGTCTGTTTGAGTTACCCTTTGTCGCTTTGAGCAGTCCTTTAGAGTGGCTTATAATTAAATTGTCTGTAATTACGGCGTATCCCATAATCTTTTTCACCAATACAGCTGTATGATAATGAACTTCTCTGTGTAGCCAAATGTTAAAAACGCTCAACATTCGCTGAAAAGCCCGCGCGTTTAAATCGATCTCGCGACACTCGCACAATATTTACGTTTCCATGTGTTCTGTTCAATGCTTTGCACTTTTCGGTAATATATTATTTTGGCGTCCATGTCAGTTATTCATAATCTTTGTGTACACATGATTCTGACACACGCTACTTGAGGCATTTGTGTAATCCGCGCTAGGAAAATGGTTGCTACTCAAACTAATTTTCTACAGCAATTTTAACATCAGTCACTTTTTTCACTAGCACAGGCCACAGTAATAAGCTGAAGAATCAATCAATCGAACATAAATAACTGTGCTAGTGTTGTTTCTTAAACTTCTTTATATTTTTTTAGAAAGTGAACTCTTATTTTAATATTATCAAATTAAAATATATAATTTATGCCATCTGCTTGCACTATACCAGAGATTTTATTTTCTGCTACGCTTAATCGAGATGGAAGAGTATACACAAAAACGTGTCCTGCGCATAGTGTGGCGCCGCCCTGCAGCCACTATAGGTAGCTAGGTTTACACACGTATGACGTAACATTTAAAAAGGTACTTTTAGCCATTTAAACCTGCGATAAAAATTATCACAAATACTTTTCCAGTATGTAGAAGCTCTAGAAATAAATACTGATGCAGTGATTATAAGAGAAAATCGTCATACCATTTTCATCATTCATGTCTTACAGTACCGAGCTTTAAATTAGGACGTTATATTAGGCCAGTTATACCCAATTACACTATGAAACTTGCGTACGGTCACTCAACAGAAATCTTTGCACTTATAAAATGTAATTTATGCAGTTGCTTTTGATCCGTGAGCACTAGCATCATGGATCTAGGAAAACCCATACCGTAGGAGAACTGATTTTTCATCATCTCATTATGCATCCAGTTTGCCACATTTAATTCATTTTAACTCGCAAACGCAGAGTACTAGAGTCAGGAAACTTGCAGGGTAGATACTGTACCTGGGGTAGTGAGTAACATACAGACATTTTGATGCCTGTATGTTACAGATACAAACACATTAATGCACAAAATATTTATTTATAAAATCCATTAATATTTAAAATAATCATTTTTACTACTTAAAATAATTTATAAATTAAATGGCGGTTAACAAACACTTCATATGTTAGGTGGCGCATAAATTTTATGTGGACTACAACACATAAAAAGGTTAATTTTTTTAGAAACATGCACTACAGGCATTGTTCTTGGTCTTGTTTATTTACGAATTACGACATTCCTACCATGCTCCCCCAAATGACCAAGCGGCACAGCACAATCAGGGCTTGGGACGCTTTTCATGTATATTGTTCCTTCTCCTGTGTAGTGGATAGCCTATTATATGTTCTCTGACTATACCTACTACAAGTCTACAATATTATAAAGTAAGCATTAACATTAGTTTTTTCTTTCAAATTTCATTGTAATATAACACTGAAGTACCTTTAGATTTACCCACAAATGATCAGTGGCTATCAGTAATGTACTCGAACATTCCTTGAAGTGACTTGTTTATGTAGAAACAAACTAGAAATAATGAATATCCCAACAATAATAGGTTAGGACATTATATAGAACCGTGCTCCAAAAGAAACAGTGCACAGACAAATGCTATTTAAGCGTCCATTGTAACATTGTGCAAAGTCCTATAAATATGGATATATCATCAAATTATGGATGCACTTGCAGCAGTTATTATAGTCTAATCTCTTTGAATGACTTCATGTTCAACTTCATTTCTTTGTGATTTAATCATTTCAGCTTATTTCACCATTTCAGCACATTTCTATTGCATTGTTTCTTTTGGAACACCCTGTATTAAAATTTTCAGCAGTGTGTTAGACTAATTCTTTTTTGTTCAGTGGGGACACAAGTAGAAGATTTACTACCTTTGTCATAGACATATAATTTTGTAATTGTCAATATTTCAGAACCTTCTAGGAATGTTTAAGACTGTTTAGTTCCTTGATTAACATTATAACAGATATGGAGCTCCTGGTGTAGAATTTTACGGTCAGAGCGAGTCGTCTGTCTGTGTCACTAAACTGCTTTTCTTACCAAACCAGGTACGTCTGCTTATTTCACATATGTAGGTAGCTGAAAGTTTATTTAGTGAAAAATCTAGTTGCTTAGTCCAGTACGCAACTCAGCAATCTGTCTGCTAGATTGTTTCAGTGCCTTCTCTTACAAAATATGTTTAGACTAACGCCACATGTTTTATGTTGTTTTAGTTTTAATTTCACTGTTTTTGCAGTTCACATGGCGACAGCACTCAGTTGTGTAAAATGTACAAAATTAAATTCCATTTTCAATTCCATATATAGTTGAGTATAAAAATATTATCTGATTGGATTTTATTATGTGTTTGAGTAAATTGGTGTCAAGCAAGACATTTGTAATAACTAATAATGGTGGGACTTGATGTTCCATCTTGGATCTGATCTGCAGCATGACAAAAACTTTCTTTTTTATTGAATAAATTTAAGTAATGTACTGTATGTCAGTCTTGCTGAGTGTTTGGTGCTAAGAGATTGGAATTTTGTTTATGTGAATTAGCTGAATTTTAGAATCATCAAGTAAAGGTAGAGTGCCTTGAGTTCATTTTTTAAACATTCAGCCGTAACGTTCATTAGAAGGGTAAATGTATTTGCATTTAATTCGATAAGGTAAGTATGACAACATAAATTGTATATACAGCACGTACGTTCTTTAGGGCCGTTTGATTTCCCTCCTGGAAGACAACACATTGCAGCTCTGGGAGTGGAATCTTGTTGCCGGGAAATCAGTCTTGGAAGTTGTGAATACATGTCGTATTGACGAGAAAAAGGAGGAAAAGAAAGAAGAAACTGAAACAAAGGAAGGGTAATGTATAATTTTTAATTTTTATAAAAAAGCATTTATGGTCAAACATCAACTAGCAAGCAAACACTGAATCCTGAAAAACTAACATTCCTTTAAATACAGAATTCTTTTTGCAGGTAAACAATTCATACAATAACTTTATCATTACCTGTAATAACAAAAGTAGATGTTAAATGTTTATTGTTTAATTTTTATTCAATTCAAATTTTACATAACCACTGCTGAGCAAACAGTGTTTTATCTCTTAAGTGTTGTCAATAAAGTTTTATGAGTTTCTTTACCTCATAATTTATTATAGTTTAATTTATTTGTTTCATATTTTTGTGTTTACTCGCATCGTAATGTTATAAACATATCTGTTTTGCCATGATGGTGATCTCATTCTCGTTGTTGCTCAATGGTGTAATAAGTTTTTAGTCCGTTTTTATGTTGTCACGTTACAATATTGTAACTTCAAATTCTAAATTTTTACGATAAAATGGATTCTCTGGCATTCTAAATAATATACATAGAAGTGAATTCCATAGCAACAATAAATGGCATTCTAGGCAACATAACCAGGTAGTTGTGCAGAAAATACTCGATAAGTGAGTAGCTCAAAATTTCGGCATTCCAGACTAGTTGGTGCAGTTCTCTGCTCGCCTTCTGAGTAAGGTGCAGCCTTAGTTGCAATTTAGCCGCAGCAGTCGATTATTCCCTTAATATGCCTGGTATACCCAAATGTTGATTACTTTTTCATTTTATCCTTCCAGTTCTTTTAATATGCCCTTAACTGCAAATGATTCATTAATCTAATTCATGTTTTTTCTGCTTAATTTTAATTCAACTGTAGTATCATTTGCGTGCACTGTACCGAAGGTATTCTTTATTTAAATTCATAAACTTCACTTAATCGTAGAAAAATTTAGTAGAAAATCTCAGGCCATTTCTGTATGGATCTTTAAGTGTTTTCTGCACGTAATTTAAAGATGATAAATTCATCATCCTAAAATTAATTAGTCTAAAGGGCAGAAGAGTGTTGATGTGTGGCGGCATGTGTTTTATGAAGCATGTGCTCTTGTTATATTACGTTGGCAGAACTGAAGTGCTTTACTGCGCTATCGTATGACGCTTTAATAAATATTTGTTCAATCATTTTATACCGGCGTAATTTGTTGAACCTTGCAATTTTGCAGTAATGGTCGATGCCTAGGTTTTAATTTGTGGCTAAATGTTATGCAATGATAGCCAGTAAACTTGTAGTTAGTTTGTTAGATACGGTCATTTTGTTTCTTCTTGGTTCTTTGCTAATAATTTATCAGCAAACTACAGTGCATCTTTCCTTCTCGACACAAATTACAATTGCATTAAAACACGGGAATACAAGGTTGGATCTTGCCGATCTGGCACACGTCCAACTCAAGTTGCCATTGTTATCTTACAATAAACAGCAGCGTTTATTGCTCTTTATTTTGCACTCATTGCGCCGGAAGGGCGTTGATTATTTCTAAAACACGTTCACATCGCCATTGCGTGTCATCATTACCGAGCTGTACATCTATTTTCACTAAGCTACTGCAGGTGTGTTTCCTAGCTATACAATAATCGTACCTGCCTATTTCTGCCTAGGAGAATCAGATTGCTGGCGTCATACTTATTGATCGAGCTAGAGAGAGAGAGAGAGAAAGGGAACGAACTTCCTCGTAAATCTCAGACGATAAAACCCCTCGCCGAGTGCGCATGCGCGTGGATGACAGATCAAATCACCACCAGTGATTTCTGAAGTTTGCGCTGCAGAAGCCCGTCGGCTTAACGTTGGCTTCGTTTCGCTTTGACTCCTGGGAGTTGATTTTGTCAGAGCGTTTTGATTAACTCTTCTGTCGCAGCCGACCTTCGTATGTCATTCGTCTCCTTTAAATGATTTCCTAATAAATGTCAATGAACCAGCTGTAAATTAATCAGTTACTGGTTAGCTTAGCCGTTGGCATTGCCCGCTACATTTAAATAAATGGGAACTTGATTTAAACGAAGTAGTTACTCTCTTATGCTACCGTTTCTGACAGGCTATCCAGAAAGCAAGTTCTCGAAGTAATTTGGTCATTAAATTTTTCAGGAGCGCCATTTGTATATGAAGTATTTTCATTCACCTAAGCGTCATTGTGTACAAATGTTACGAATTTAAGGCGCTTATCACGAAGCTTTGAATACTGTACATGCCTGTGTTAGGGTCCCTAGGGACTACTGTCCGCATGGTGTGTTGCACCTTTGCCACTTTTCTTCAATGTTATTGCTCTTTGATTTTTGGTTTCCTCTTTTGGTAATTCTGCCATTGTCCTTTTGAAGAACCTCTTTTTTCAGTTTTAAGAAATAGGACTGATTGGCTTCTAGTCACAACTAGTCATTAGCTTCAAATCTTCACTACAGTGTCAACTGAACGCCTCGTAAATCTTTGGATCAGGACGAACTTGTGCTGCATAGATACCAGCATTCCCTGGAATCTACTGGTTGTAGCCATTACACCACTGCGCCCGCGCACACAAAACGGATGCAGTTTTATTAAATATGGCATCTAGTTTTGTTGTAGAATCTATACTGCACATTATTATCCACACAGAATGTTTTATTTTACTTTAAAATTTTCAAGTCCATATTCCGTAATTAAAGCTATTCTGTTTTCAGTAAATCTGTAATCTACTCCATAACTCGATTACATTATTCGCGTTTTAATTCCCGGAATCAGTCTGAGTGAATCACGAATTCTTCACGCATGAGTAAGCTAATGATCAATATGACATTACGTGGCTGCTTTCACAATTTATTAACTAACTAGATGATTGGTTATCAAAGGCAAGTTATTTTAACGCTGCGTCTGCAGTAATTTGAAAAATGCTATAAACCATATTATCCGTGATTCACGATTTTAGTTTTTTATCGTTCTTGCGTATCTTCGAATCTTAGTTAATTAAAATTGAAAATCTTTGCTTATCAGTCCTTACTCCTAACTAAATCCCGAACTTCACTCCCGCCGACTTGATGCCGAACCCTGAAAACTCCCGATCTCGCGTCCCAAACCTGTCCCGAATACCACAACTGTAGTATCACGTACCAACGTTCAGCTGGATCGAAATTTTAATTTTTTTTATAATGTGAGATTGAATTTATGTTTGCTTTTGCTGGCTACAATAGCCTTTTATAGGTTTGTTTTTTATGTTTTTTAATTTTTTTCTGAATTTATTTATGAAAATTACCATGATTATCACTGCAAGAAATAAAATTTTAAAAAGTGTTTTTCAGTTACATGTACAATACTTCAGGTTAGATTTGTGTAAAGTTATGAATGTGAAATTGACGTTGTAGCAGGTTTGTGCTGTACATCGCGTGATAATTTGCTATTTATTTGTTTATCTCGATGAGGCTTCTTTTTTATACCAGGAATACATGTCGGAATTTTGGAAGCTCATTAGCGCGCAGTCATAAAATATTCATAATCGTAAAATATTTGTTGCTGACTGAGCTTTAATAATATACAGTTCGTCTTATATATACACTGTCAATGTGCGAGCAAGAAATTCTAATGAATTTGCAGTTTGGTTATTTTAGAAACTAGAAAATGTTGTTGACATCATTCTTTGTACATCGGCAGATTGTCAACAAATTGGTGTTACAAAGCCGCTGGGTTTACAGTTAGTATGACAAAAGTGTTGTAAATTAGAACTATAGAATCTGTATTAAGTTTTTTTGTTATACTGGATGAGGCCGAGAACCACCGATCATCAAAGAGCCCGTCTTAAGCTTGACGTCAAGCTTTCCTGTCTATGTTTACTACCCACATGATGCACCATCCTTCAAATATAAAATCGTATTTGCTTGATTATTTTATTTATATAGGTCAATAGTTGACCATCTGTTTTTTTTTGTTAAAGAGCTTACCTGATGTCACTAAAAGTGGAGATTCAGTGCATGCACGATTTATCTTTTCAATCTTATATTTTCGCTATTTAACTTTATTGTTAATATAGTATAAATTATAAGTCGAAATATCCAAGATCTACAAACGTACAGGACTGCAGGTTCCTCTAAAGTAGACAAGATCCCAGATTTTATTTCAAAATATTTCTTTTTGTAAAAAAAGTGTTTGCATGTATTAGTAAGCTTACTGCTTGTTCTAGTAAGCTTACTGCATGATGCCAATGACTAGTTTCTTATCAACAGCTTTGAACGCTTCCTCCTTGCGCATTTCTTTCACTGATTCATAATGGCCTTTTAAAAGTCGATTTGATGGCGCTCTCTGACGGTCTTGGAAAATCAATTTGCGAAGTGAGATTTACCCTAAGCCATTTGCAATTAGTTTCTCTTGGTATCTTGCTCTGGTCTTTGTTTCCTGACTGTCTGCTATAATTGCCAGTCAGTTGATTTCGGGCGTTTAATCTAGCTCCTGGCAAAATGCACACAGCAGTAAAGCTTTTGTGACTGAATGCATGATTTGCAGCCAGTTGCACGTCTATAATGTAATTTAAATGTTTCTTTAAGAGCCATATCTTTTCCAACTGCGAAAAAATTCACCTTTTTAGCTTTAGCGCTTTTCTTTGTAAGAATGAGTTTCTTGTATTTGCTGTTATAATTGCTGGTTGATTATCAGAAGTAATTTGTATGGCAAACACACTTTAGATAGCGAAGTTGATTATATGGTAAAGAAGTGTTTTTAAGTCTTTGAATCATCCATTAAAAGTTGTTCATTACAAAGGATTTAGTTGAAAATGGATTTAGTCTAATAATGAAATTGTAGTTTTGTCCACCAAACTTGTTACAGTTTTGTAGTTTTTATTTTATTCATTTTTTTAATCGATACATTATTCCGCTTAGATTCAGTTTTCCTGTTTTAGATTCCTATCGTATAAAGTTTCTTCCTTCATGTTCTTTAACTCATTGTATATGTGTTTTGCACATATTACCTGCTAAAGGCAAATGTTTCCGGTGCAAAACTAAAAACTACTAGTGCATGAAACTAAAAGCAATAATTCAGTATACGTTGACATACGCAACGTACAATAGTAAAATATATAATATACATTAGACAAAAATTACATCATTCCCTGATTAACTGCATCTGATCTTTATGTTTCAATTTACTCGAAAAAAATAAAATTATGTTATCCTTTGTGGAAGTTGCCACGTTCTCTCAAGATTGCATATGTCTTACATGCGTACTACAGACAGGTTTCCTTGTGCTAGCATCTAAACTAATGTTAAGATTAACTTATTTTATATTTTACTAATAATTGTACTATAATTATAATTCTGCTAAGTTCTATTTGAATCAATTTTTTAAGATTACGATTAAAAGTAATTCCTAATACTTCTGTTGCTGTATAATCAGGGATAATTACATTTTTACTACTAAGGTACTTCTTGTAAATTTGTGTCTCATTTGAAAAAAAGCAGTAGGTGCTACAGATGATTGATTGCAAAGAAATTTATCCTAATACACCCACAACTACATTGCCAACTCAAACTATTGTAAATGGCCATAAAAGCTTTTTGAGATTTGGTTGTATTGAACCAATTATGTAGTTTAAAATCCTGCCCTGCCTAAAGGCAGAATAGTACAACAATAATACTGCTGCAATTCAACAACGGAAATGAGGTGTAAAGCGAGCCATGCTGTTTGGAAGGATTAAGGCATTTAGCTTTATTTAGCTTTATTTATTTGTTGACTAATTTGTGCCAGTTAGTTGCAAAGACTAAGTTTTTCATTAATTTTCTGCAGAGAGGCAAAAGAGGCCGAAAAGAAAGAAGAAGCAAAAGAAGGCGAAGGAGAAAAAGTAGAGGGTGAAGGAAAGGAAAAGAAGGATGAAGAAGCAGCAGCAAAGACTGAAGAGAAGACCGAGGAAGCTGCAGCAGATGATGAAACACCCGAAGAGAAAAAGATCTCATCTATGTGCCTCTCCTCAACACACGATTCCTTGTATCTTGGCACAGAAACTGGGAATGTGTATGTTCTGGACACAAAATCGTTTGCTCTGACAGAGAATGTAATTTATCATGATGTTGCTACCCAAAACTCCAGTGAGGAGGTCAAACACAACCTGGGTGCAGTTGAAGGACTAGCACAGCATCCAACTAATCCAGACAGGGTATTAATATCTCTCTTGTTCAGGTTTTTGAATTTGTATATTTATTCCAAGTTTGATGAACATTTTGAAGAAATTGCATTTGTGTGATGTTTTGCTGCTGTTTCGGTTTCACTAATATATTGCTGACATTGCAGTATTTTACTAATCAATATTTATAAAATATTTGACTTTAGTTTTTTGGCTTTTCAGATATTGATTGGATACAGGAGAGGATTAATTGTGCTGTGGGACAATAAACTGTCAATGGCTATGGGAAACTTTTCATTAAACCAGGTACATACATCCACAGAGTTTGTTAATGTACAATATTTCAACATTATTCTGAAAATGCTTTAACCATTGTTTAGGTGCTCTACAATATTTAAATCTAATATAATGCTATGCAGTTTAGTTTTTTATTGATCCTTTTTTTCTGAACATACATACTTTTGTATGTTGCTATTTTGATGTGAACTATGTCTATTTAGCGATTTAACAAGTATATAGTAGTACGAGTGTTGGACTAATGTTTTGAAACAATTGCTGGTCCTGTCATATGAAGCAAAGTGCTAACTAATAGTAAGTTTTTTTTATACCAAGACTAAAGAAAATTTTTTTTAGATTCTATTAATCTTTGAGAATGTACGGAATCCATCCTATACATATACATTACATGGCAGACTGGCCCATAGCGTCCTTTTGTATCAAATGTAAATTTATGATCTCCCGAATAGCAATTTCACATTCATTTCCATACACATCATTTTACAACCTAACCCAACTAATTTCCATTCAACTGCACACTTCATATCGTCTCCTTTTTATTTCCACTTTTTCACACATCCTACCCCACTACTGCTTCTCCATTTATACTCGCATTATAGTCTCACAAGCCATGTTTTTCAAATGTAAGGCAGCAATGATTTATGAGATATAAAAAAATATATTTTCATATTGAATTGAATACCAACTGAATTTTCATATTATGTAATGTGTTGTTATGTTTTGTGTATATATGTATTGTTGTATTGGTATTGTCATAATAAAAAATATTGGATTTATGATTGTAGAAGTATGAAGGCAAGTACCTGAAATCTTAAATGTTCCAAAAAATTCTGATTGATAATGAGGTACAAAACCACTTGAACTCATTTGGTGGCTTTCAGTACAAATGTTTACATCTTTAACATTCAAACGAGTATCTGTTAAGCTTTCTGCTGAAATTATGTAGAAAAAATGAATGGCATTGACATAAGATAAAAATGATCTTTACTTTAGTAATGTGACTCTTATGAAACTTTACAAATTCGCAAATTTATTCATTCACTTGTTTTTTTCAGGAACTTGAGTCATTGTCGTGGGTTAGTAATGGTGAAAAGTTTGTTAGCTCTTATGCTGATGGTCGATATATTGTTTGGAGTGTTGGAGACATTAACAAACCAGACATGGCTACCACCACACCATATGGTATGTGTCTTGTGGCATTTTATGAAACTGAAAAAAACTGAAAATAGCTGTTTTCTTCACATTTGCCATTTTACAAGGTTTATTTCAAAGAAATTTTTCCAAAACCTGTTCCAAAAATCACTCTCACAACATGCTACCATATTGCAAATTTAACCTTTTTTTATACTTTTGGCAAGTAAACTATAAATATAAATCTTATCTGAGTGTTAGCTGATGTGCAGATAACTAAAAAAGGAGCTATATTCTTCAAATTAAAATGCTATTAACACAAGTTTCTACATTCAAGTCACAACACTGGGTAGTTTGTCACCACTAGATTTGAATCGATATTCAGTTATGAAAAGTAAAATTAGCGCAGAACAATTAAACAATTTTTGGTAGCTGTTTTGAATGTGTTCACATGATCATGTCATATTATTACTAAAGATATTCTTTACTATCTGGTTCAAGCAAAGCCTTGAATTTAATCAGAAATTTGAATGTGTGACCATCCTTTGAAGGTAGCGGTCCTATTTCTGAATTTTCAAAAGTATCATTTTTAATTTAATTCATTGAATAAACATTGAGCTTACATATAATATATCTACTGTAACGTGCAAATGGTCAAAGTATGTTACATATGTTTACCGTGAATGTCATTATAAATAGTTTAATAAGTTTTTTGAATAAATTATTATTTTAGATATCATTTTTAGATATTTTCACTTAATTATACTAATTATTAACTAAACAAAATACCTATCAATAAATTTTAGTTTAATAAGAAGAAACTAATTGCCGACTATTAATATCCACCCAAATGTTTATAGTCAGGAAGAACTTAAAGCACAAAAAACGCTCCACTTACATCAAGCTTAAAAAATTCATATTGAAATTTTATACCACTTACGTAGTGTACTGCCTTTTTGAATTCAGAGCTTTCATCGGCAGTAATGCAGTATAAAACATGTAAATTTAAATTCACGCGATGACCGTAGACGCAGCCATCTTGGTGATAAGTCATTTGAAACAAGTTTAGATAACACCGAGTAAAGTTTGGAAAAATAATCAGAGCATTCATAGCTCACGTGTCACTACTAAATAAAATTTTTAATTACTGTATCTTGTCAATAAGATTAAAAATACATTTTTTGGTTAGTGAGTGGTGCACCCTGGAGGTGAGTCAATGACATTTTACCAATTGGTGAAAACATTTTTAAATAATTAATAATTTTCTTTTCTAGTTACATAAATCTTTCAAACAGGAAAGTGAAATGCTAAGTAATATAACTTTACATGGAAAGTTTTTTGGGACATAGTTTAATACTTCCTTTTCTTCCCCTGATTTACGTTGTGCATATATGATGTAATGTAATGGCGCGGTCGGAACAGTATTTAAAGGAAATTTAAGATGACAACTAACAAAAAATCCTTTCAACGTGAGTGTGATATACGCATAAAATCACTATAAAGTAATATAATTTTTTAAGGCGATTTTCGTGAAACCTACTTCAGGTACCGCTGTTCTCGTCTTTTAATGCTGTTTTATTGCAAAAGTGCCGTGTTATTTAAAACAAATATCAGAGTCAAAACTGATTGTCCTGTTATATAGATATGATTTTATGTCTCTAAAACAAAATATAGTGCAATTTTTTGATAGTATTGAATATCGTATTTTGTATTTTACAGTCAGTTTCACATCAGCCAACGATGACCCTTGCAAGGGTCAACACATGCTACAATTTGTCTGAATGTTTTTAAATTAATTTGTTCATGATTAAATGCCTGATTTTATCAACAATTAGGTATTTGTAATTTCTATAGAACAAAAAGTTTATTATGTAAAAACATCGAAACTGATGTTCATTGCTAGTAGTTTTCAGTCTAGTACATGTAGTAAAACATTACAATGTGTAATGTTGCAGTACTTAATTATTGTAACTCTGTTTTGCAGGCCCATTTCCATGCAAGCCAATCACAAAGGTCGAATGTCTATCCGCTTCTGAGTAAGTGCTTTATGCATTTTTTGAGGTTCAGGATGGCATCGGGGTTCGGGACGTTAATTTTGAGGTCAGAATTTTTGGGGGTTCAGGGTCGAGTGGTCGGGATCGAAGTTCGGGTCAGGACGAAATGTTGTGGATCGAGGTTCCTGACACCGAATTATAAAAACAATTACCAGTAATACAGGGAAATTCTGCAATTTTAGTTCCATTCTTGTTAATATTGATAACTGCGGCATGATTGATCTATTCGTATGTTCAAATAGTTTCTTCTACAGCAGTTGACAACATGCTACTGCAGTACATTTCAGATTGTTCTTCTACAACTCTACATAACGTAATGTGGCATCTCTACATAACCAAATCTTGCATTGCTAAGTAAATGTAAAATAAACATAACTGTAATCTTTTTGCTATCAAGTAAAAATAATTATTAGAAAGAATAATTATACATGGAGCCTACTGACTAAGAAGAAATATCTGCTTAAGCGGTATTTATGTGGGATTTATATGGGAACGGTACTAGTGGTAACACTGTAAAACAAGAATATATTTTTTGTAAATTGTTCCAACATTATTGGCAGATAACATCCACGACTTACGCAGAAGCATCACACTTCCAGGTGACTGAATGTGCATTGTCTGTGTGTGGCATGAAAAGCTACTCACGTATGCAGTTATGATTAATAGAACTCAATAAAAAAATATGCTATCGCGAAATCTAATTGATGAATAACTTCATAAATGGCTCATTTTTCTTCGTATGCCTCAAAAGCAGGAGGCAACGTTGTTTTTCAAATATTAACAACTTTTAAAGTTCGTAATCGGGGCCGGGGCGGAATGAGAAGTTCGGGAACGAGGTTCGGGACTGGATTGAATGTTCAGGAATGGGGTTTGGGATTTGAAGAAAGTTTGGGATCAAGGCTCAGGGGTCGAAGGATCATAACTACCCCAGTGCCAAACACCTGTAGTAATAAATCCTTCTGAGTTTGCCAATTTTATATGGGCCTTAAAAATATTGAAATCTTCGCCCTTTGCTGAGCATTTTTTTATAAAATATTACCAAACATTGATTTTGTAGTTATTTTTATAGAAAGAATTAGTGAAAGAATTAGTTGTGATGAAGGTTTTAGTTTGATTTGATTTGAAATGTTAAAATTCTGTTCCATTAAAATTTGATTTTTAATGCTGTATATGGTCACTTTGATTGGCATATTGTTCCAGTAATTTGGTAACTGTTTTGAGCAGTTCTTAATGTATCATGTGGCACAGAAAAATTGTGCCAAATATTTAGACGATGACAATATTAGAAGCAACTGTTCACAAAGTTGAGATTTCACAGTATGGTATTACAAAACATTAAACTCAGGCAGTGAAAATTAGAAGTTTACAGCTTTAGTGGTTTTCAAGGTCGAATAACTTTTGCATGTTCAAAAATTAAATCTTCAATCAAATTTAATTTAGCCAGCTATTCATCAATTTGAAAAACAGCCAAATTGATATATATATATATATAAGGCACTTAAGACATGACAGTAAAACAGTAACGAAATCACCCAGTTTACTTCATAGCACCTTCACCACAGAAAGTAAAGCACTGAAAAATATTTATTGTCAAGAAAAAATGGAATTATAATTCTGACTGTGACATGCGAAATTTCCTCAAAGAGAAAGTGTATGTTAGGTGCACTTTTTGATGCAGAGAAACAAACGGCAAAAACTGTTGAGTGCTGAACCAAATACCCCT
The DNA here is from genome assembly GCA_030141605.1 of Tubiluchus corallicola. Lineage (NCBI taxonomy): Eukaryota > Metazoa > Priapulida > Priapulimorpha > Priapulimorphida > Tubiluchidae > Tubiluchus > Tubiluchus corallicola. The sequence goes on from JAQGDQ010000213.1 coordinate 283,774, forward strand.
TAAAGAAGTGAGAAACTGTATCAACTGTTGAAAAAAACTTTTTTATATAGTTTGAGAAACTGTATCGGCTGTTGCAAGAAATGCTTGTGCCTAGTTTGCATTGAAAGTAGTGGACACATAGAGAGAGCACTTACTATATATTTTAACAATAGTGACACGAACTCTTTTCCAGCATTTAATTTTTCACTTGTTAATTTAAATATTCGGAGTCTTTGGGAAAATCTAAGGGAATGACCTAAAATTTTTGGTGTTTACACACAACCATATACCGTCAGGGCATCAGTGTTGTAATTTTCAAGAGATTCCATTGTTTTTTATAATATCGTAATCAAAACGTCGTCACATTATTTTTGCAGCACTTGATACAACTTAATCTTTTTGCATTTTAATTTCTTTGTTTATGCACTGATATTGTTTATTTAATGTTATTTGTACTTGTAACTGATTTTCTGTTTTTCAATTTTAAGTGATCCATATCTGGTTTTTGCTGGTGGAATGCCACGTGCCAGCTATGGAGATCGTAATACCGTGACAGTCATGCGCGGAAGCAAGCACATTGCATTTGACTTCACTTCTAAAGTGGTTGGTTTTGTTGTTTTGGCTTCTCCTGATGGAGGTATCACTATCTACTTATTACTTATCTACAAAGTTTATTATCTTGCATTTAACATGCATTTCAGACTGGCTAACATTGTGTACGTGTTGCTATCAAGGAGTAAATTATTAGAAGTCCTGACCTGAAATTGTCACTTAAATATTTTAATTTTTATTTAGAACTTGATAATCCATACACGCTTATCGTATTGTTGGAAGAAGAGATCATCTTTATTGATCTGCTGGACGATGCTTGGCCAACAATGCGTTTGCCTTATTTAGCCAGTCTTCATGCTAGCGCCATCACATGTTCATCTCATGTCGGGAACATTCCAGAAGAACTGTGGAATGCCCTGATTGCGGCAGGAGATAATCAAGCAAAGGACTTCTCCAAGAAAGTATGTTGAATTTTGACAGAGTTCATTTAGTATTTTTTTGCAGGTTTGCTGCAAGAATTTTGGAGTTATGACACTGACGTCATTAAAGTATTTATGAACACCGTTATAGTTTGTATCTAAACATAAGTTGTATTAAGCCACGCATTTATTAAACAAAAAAGAAATGTTTAGCACTGTATTCCACAGCCCATGACCTCGAGCACTGAGTACTAGCCAAGTAATGCGTTTCATGTGAATATTTGTATAAGTAAGATTAATTACGTTGGTTAATGTATTGATTTAATATGTTACAATAATATCATATAAGTAATATGTAAAGCATGAAGAAAGTGGTAACTGTTAAAAATATTGCTTAAACATTTTTACCAGTGAACAGTTCTAGGCTTTTAGCCTTTTTAGAAATGTATTCAGAAAGGAGAATGTCACACTTTTAACATTTTTACTTTATTTTATTAGGAATGGCCTTTATCTGGTGGCAAGAACCTGACAGATGCTGGAGACCACAGAGATCTTCTTCTTACTGGGTATTCAGTGAAGATTATATTTGTTTATTTCACTCTTTCAACATATGGTTAAAAAACAATTTTGTAGAATGTACATACATTACAGTGCCTATGTGTGTGAATTCAATTTCTGTTTTTTCATTCATCTTTTTCATTTTCCACTTTAGAATTAGCATGTCAACATTGTTCTCTCACCATTGAACTTCTTTTATTACCATCTCTTTTGCAAACAACATTTTTACAGACATGAAGATGGTTCAGTACGGTTCTGGGATGCATCCGGCATTGCCATGAGGCTGATTTACAAGCTAGTGACGGCTCCGTACTTTGTAAGTGATCATGAGCCAACACAAGATCATGAGGAAGAATGGCCACCTTTCCGCAAAGTGAGCGCTTTCGACTCTTATGTATGTTACGCTTATATTTTATAGTTTGCAGTGGGTTGTGCACTGGTATGCATTTGGTAGTTTACTTCCTTTTTCACTAATACAGTTAGCTTATAGCTATTAATCCACATAGTCACATATGCTAAGATACTGGACTGCAGACATTTAAACTTTTAAAGTCAAGTACATCTAAAATGTATGTACGTGTCTTTAAAGTTTAACGTGAACACCAAACAAAATTACTTACTCTTATTATTATTACTATTACAACATCACTAAAATAATGCTGAAGAATTAAGTGTGACTCAACAAAAGTCAATCTAATTCTAATTTGGCATCAATTTAAGTAGGTACAAATATGTGTGTGTTACGCAGACTGCACTGTATATAGTTCCTGCACACTGACGCCTTAATGCATTTTGCAATGAGTGCAATAGTTGTGAGTTTTGCGGAGCTGCACACAAAAATTGGATATTACGTTTGCTGTGCTTTATTAATTTTATAGCATATGGTATTCACTTTACTATGTGTGTGGATTGTAAAAAACTGTGTCATCTAGATTATCACCCATAGTACAATATTTTATGTCTCTAACAAGATTTAAGTGACAACATGCCAATAGTGCAAGGTAAAAGACTTGCTGCTATTCTATTGTTGATTTTTTTAAAAACACCGAATAGATGTTGAATTCGTTTTCGTTAGTGACTTGTATTTGTCAAACCTGCACAATTATAAAGGCTTAAAAGTTGTTAAGCATACGGCAATATTATTTGTAGGCTTCAATAGATTTATAAGTAATTAAACTGTACCTCTGTTCCTTTTTTACTTTTTCTTGCATTTTGTATGTAATATTTTAATTTACATTGTTCTGACCGTTGTAGATATCTGCTAACAATGATAAACAAGCTTTCAAACTGATTGCTGAATTTTAGCATCACAGTTTTGCAGATTCCAAGTTGCTTTTGATAATTATTTGAAGCTGTTTGATCTAGTCTCATTTTTTCCTCTGCAGACTGGCACATTTGATCCATACAGTGATGATCCCCGATTTGGCATTCAGAAACTGGCACTCTGTCCCAGCACAGGAACATTAAGTATTGGCGGCACTGCCGGACAGGTCATTGTACTTCAAATGTCAACAGAAGAAAAGGAGGTTGAACTTCATGTAAGTTTATGATTTTGCAGATATCTGTTAACAATTAGTTGATTACTCAATGCTAGTCAACTCCTATATCTTTATTTTTTTGTCTAGTTCTAATGATATCATTAAGAAAGGCATTGTTTATATTGTGTAAAACAATAAATTCAAAACTACATTCTTGAGTGAAGTTTTTTATCAAGATTGTGATAATGTTGTGCTTTCTACTGTAGATGCCTTATTTTTCATTGTACTAAGCTAAAACGATGTGTCTGTTGATTGTGAATTACTGAAGCTGCTTGCGTACTTATTCACATTGTTCATACTGAATAGTAAAAAAGATGAACAGTTTATTGAATATTTCTGTTTTTAGGAGGTCTATGTTCAGATTGTCAATGACAGAGACAATTTCATTTGGAAAGGCCATGAGGCTCTAACTCCAAAAGACGGTGCTCAGAAACTTCCTCCTGGATTTCAGCCCACAACTGTGCTCCAGATGACGCCTCCAGCATCTTGTACTGCATTGTCTCTGTGCAACGAGTGGGGCTTGGTTGCCGGTGGCACAGCACACGGTTTTACCCTTTATGATTATGTACAAAAGAAGGAAGTTATTTCTCGCTGTACTCTGGATGCTTTGTCCATGGCAGCCACCGATTCTGGTTTGTATTCAGTTACAAAGTTGTTCTGCAACGGTTTATGTAGCACACAATGCTCATTTATGTGACCATTTTGCTTTGTAGTTTCTTCGGTTGTGCTTATTGTGTTTTGCTAAACTATCTAGTAAAAGAGGTCTGAAATCTTTTTCTTTTTAATTTGTCTTAGCGAAATTTGTTTATTTATTTATTTAATTGGTAGTTTATTTCAGTGCATTGCATACCATGAACACATATACAAGAAATGTAAATGTTTATGCATATCTATATGAAATGTATATGTATATTAAACTAAATTAAGTACCATATGCATCTAAAAATTATATTACAAATACAATTAGATATGCAAAGTTCGAATGATCGAATGATACGCATTACTCGCGATTAGTTAAAATATGCCAAGCATTAAAAATTAGAGGGTCACATAAAGTATCAGAATCACAAAGTAAATTGCACAAAATAATGAAACTCCAAAATGTGGAATTTTATTTTCATTATTGATGGCTACAGCGCCAACTACGGCATCATTTTTGCTGATCTGTACGTCAAACGAAAAGTCTCGATCTAGTGTGTATATATATATATACAGATGTAACACTTTAAAGTTCCATACATTTCTTGCTGTTGTAGGTGCGAAAGGCAAGAGGCTGCGCAAGTCACTTCGTGAATCATTTCGACGTATCCGCCAGATACGAGTTCGTAGACCCCATACTTCTGGAGGTGGAGAAGAGGAGAGCAAGAAAGAGAAAAAAGAAAAGAAGAAAGAAGAACCAAAAGAAAGGCAAGCGTCCATTGACTTTTTAGTAAACAGTTTTTGAACAAGTTTACGTTTTCTTAAAAACACCCAGTATAAAATGCAGAAAGCTGGTATTAAAAAAAATTATTTACTAGGTGAATGAAAAAATTTTAACCAGTTCGCAATTTGCAATTATTCGCAAACTAAGGAAAACACGATTTTTTGTGTGCCTCTTTTGAGGTACTCATAAAGAGTTAGTAATCTTCATTGATGTTAGTTACACAGACTTTTTGATAGCTTTGCGTTTTTTATACATTGAAGTAAAATGATTTCCAATAATTTTACAGTGAGAAGAAAGAAGCTGGAGATACAGCAGTTAAAGAAGAAACAGCACCACCCGCAGAAGCAGAAAAGAAAGAGGGGGAGGGAGATGAGAAAGAGAAGAAAGAAGAAACTTCACCAGCAACAGAGGCTGAAACTGCACCTGTTTCAGATACGCAGGAGCCACCAGCTGAGCCAAAGCCTGCACCTGCTGAAGAAACTGCTGCAGAAACAGAAAAGACAGGTTAATTTTTTACTTTGATGAAATAGTAGAACATGAGCAGTTTTATAAAATACAAAAAAGGAGATTTTTAATGTTAAGCTTCCGAAAAAACGGCTTGAAAAATTATATTGGTTAGTAACAAGCTTGTGTGTGTACGATACCCACTTTAAAAGAAATTCAGGTTTCTTTTCATTTTAATTCCTGTAGGCATTATGTTGTATAGTGTCACACATTCATGCTACATGCATTGAATTTTTTTTAAGACACTCCAGCTTGTTACTAGCAGTCGATACAGCAGATCACATATTTTTATCGATTTTCTGTTTACTAAAAATGTTAATGATAAAGTTTATTTCAAACTTGTCGGATGTCTGAAACTTCAAGAAAATTTCGATGTTTGCAAGTAGGAATTCAAAACATGGCAAAGTGTCTGGCCATGCTATGTCCACATAGTACAGTTGTGTAACGACATGTGGCGCAGCTATCCAAATGTTTTACTAACATTTTACAATAATGATTCGTAGCACAAAAAGCCCATTTTAAGGAAGCTTGCCAACTGCCAAAGTTTGCTGAAAATTTAATAGATATTGAACAGAATGTGCAAACATGAATGGTGCATTCACATAAAATTATGACAAAGTAATGTAATTTCGTAACATAAATGTTTTGAAACTTGTGAAACTTGAAACACTTTTTTGTTGCTTGAATTTATCAAATTATAGGAGTGTACAACACAGAAAACAATTGGCTTCATTATTCTTTACTCTTATTTTTTACTGTTATTATTTAGCTCGTTTTTTAGTTTATCTTCATTTATCCGTAATGTTTCAGCTCAACCTGAAGAAAAAGAAGAGACCAAGAAAGAGGAAGAAAAGAAAGAGTCTGCAAAAGATGAAGGGTACTATTATTTTGAATCTTTTTAAATGACAAAGTTGAATATTTTACAAAAATGCCATTTTATGTCTTGTTTTCCCTGTATATTAATAGTGACCATTTTGAATATACTGTAGTCACCTGTTTCTTTAAATCAGAGTTTATAGTGTATATGCGATGAGACAAGCTGTTAAGCTATGTACATGGGTAAGGCAAGACCCAAACGGTGCGTAAACCACATTTGGTTTTTGTCCATGTGCAATCATTCCACCACAGTAAGGTAAATGGCTGGGGAAATTATGGCAGATGAAATGACATAAAAGTTGTTATGCATCCAATTATTGACCAGGCTGAATATTGCTTGATCTTGGTTGTTAAGCAATCACCGCACCATCATCCCATCATCCCACATTTGCATTAGAGAAAGATGGAATATAATTGGCACGAGTATTATGGGCATAATTTGTTCTGCTATTTTTTTCATGCAAATGAAGTGTGATATACTTTATTTGGTATGTTTTAAAAACTGGTTAGTACGTTGGAATGAATGTGAATGCACTTACAGAATTCCAGCATCTACAAATTCAATGTGTTTTTTTATTCAGTAAAACTGTATCAATTTTATAATCACAATCATTTAAACAGGAACATCTATATTTTTCTCTAATTTTGTACACAATTTTTGTTTAGCGCGAAAGAAGAGGTTAGATCAAAATCACCCGAGGTATTGGAAGCAAGTACGGACGACAGTATGATTTCCATGGTGAGAAGCCTCTATTTCTCCACTACATTCCTTGTGACTGGTGAGTGCATTTATGTAATATTTTCTTAATTTACAATTGTAGTTAGTGTTACTTATTATTGTATTATTATTATATTATTATTATTATTATTATTATTATTATTATTATTATTATTATTATTATGATTATTATTATAATTATTATTATTATTATTATTATTATTATTATTATTAATTGTCTGTTATTATTTACTTATTACATGTAGTATAAGATTACAGTGCTACTTTATAAAGTATAAGCTGTGAAGAGTACGTTGATAGAGACTAGAACTTCTAATACAGTCAGTGTTTGTGCCTATAAAATGTGCAAAATATAATATTCTTATTACGAATTATCAGAAGTACATTCAGTCGAAACAATATTTAGTATATAATTACCTGTTTATAAATTATGAATGTATTTGATGATGAATATTATGTCCTTGATGAATGTAACAAGCTTGTAAGTGGCAAGAATTTGAATACTATTCTATTATTCGGCTTCAAGGCAGGTAGTTCCAAACATATATCTGAACTTGTTTGCACTTGCATTCATAAATTGTAACTTTTTTGTTATTTAGTAGGACAAAATTTTAATGCAAATAGTATAAGAAATCAATAGATAGATCGTTCTGAAAGGCAGTGCAAATCCCTAAGCTATCGTGAATTTAAATCTGAAAAGCACTTGCAGTTACTGTTGTACATTTCATGTAGGAGCTGCGGCTGGGCCAACTCTGTGGGCTGGAACGAGTGCCGGGACCATTTACATTTATAGTATCACCATGCCAGGTGAAGAGAAGCGAACAGAGGAAGGAGTGACTGCTCAGTTAGGTATGCAACTGTTACGCTAGTTATCACTTATTATTATATTATAATGTATTATACTATTATAATTGTGATATTATGCAAGCCTGGTGTTTTTATTGTGAATTACGTTCATAATTAGTATCTCATCTTTCGTACATTTTAATCCGTAAAACTGACAGAATATAACTGCCACAGTGCATTCGCAGGCACCCATTCCAAATTTCACAAAAATATTACTACTGTTGCTGTATTTACAACTTTGTTTAATGTAATTTATCTTTTATTTCATTCTGTTCATATTTACTTTTTTAAAGGCCATTTTAATCATCACATAAATGAAGCTTCTTGACTTTACAAAAATTAATGTTGCAAGTTTTTGCTTTTAATGTGCCTCATTTAATGTACAACTAACACAGTTTATTTTTTTAGCAAAAGAAATACAGTTGAAGCACAGAGGTGCCGTGGCAGCGATCCAAGTTATCGACAATAAAGGTTACCCGGTGTATCCAGCAGCTATTACAAAGGAGCAATCTGCTGCAAATGATGCAAACCATAAAGTTATTATATGCTCAATGGAGCAATTTAAGGTTAGTAATTGCAAACCATGAACTGTAAAAGTTGATTTTTTATGCCTTTTGTGTGATTAACATTAATGGTAGAATTTTGCTGACTTTTGGTGAAATTGTAGTTTTGTTGAGTTTCTTTGTGTAATTCTTTACTGAAATTTTAGCTATGATTAATTTTACATAGGAAGTAAAACCTATGCTCAATAACTGTTTTAGTAGCAATGTACATGCTCTGTCATTGACCTGATAATAAGTGTGTTTAAAGAGCCACCAACTTGCTGTCTTTAATGAGCAAAAATTTCAAAGTTGTAGAACAAAATGGAAAATAGTTGTTTAATGATGTTATTTTCTTCTGCTGTGAGAAGACATGGGAGGGATCCTATGGTTGGCATGAAAAATCATTGATGATTATTGTTTTTCCTCAACTAGGGGTCGGACACACATCTCACTAAAAACAAATTTCTTACTGCTTTTTCTACCAGCAGACTGTAGTCGAGTACTCCTATATTTGACATTGGAGCTAATATCCGCAGTTTCAAAATAAATAAAAAATCATGATTAACAACCTGATAACATATCTACAATAATTAGTTAATTAATCAGTCAATACATTTCATTAATTTATAGAAACTGAAATACTCCTAGAAGGATTAACAGTACTATTAGTTTAGAAAGCAAGTCTGTAAAATGATCCAAATCATGATATTCTGCCTCTTCATAAATAAATGTATTTTACATGTGACTTTAAACTTAATTTGACAATTTCAGGTATTTCAGCTTCCTAGCTTAAAGCCCCATGGGAAATACAAACTTGTTTCACATCATGGAGCACTCGTACGCAAGATAGGATTTGTCAAATATACAAGCAGCAAAAGTATGTTTCGTTTGTGTTTTTTAACTGAATGTAAAATTTATTCTAAACACACTGTGTATTTGTTATACAAGAAATTTCACTTGCATGTTTTTAAACCATATTTCTAGTAAGCATTAGAGTGGATTTTCTATTGTAGAAGTAAAATCTAAAAGATAGATATTCTTCATATTTGCTTTTTTTTAAACAGAATTTGCATGTTTCTCAGTACAATTTGCAGATCTTCATGATTCTGCATCTACATTTACCTGTACATTTTTCTATTTTTACATAGTACAACCTAAACATCTAATCTTTACTATTATAGGGATTATATTAGCATTCATTCAAACATTAGTTAATAATAAATCCAGTTTTTATATTTAAAATAATTCTACTGTAACTGTTTATTTATCAGTTTAAGTTAGTTTGCTATCTCTTAGTTGTTATCCAAATATTATAGCATTGTCTTAGAATAATTTTTTTCTAGAGTGACTTTTATAATGCATTTTGTTCTTCTGAATAATAAGGGTATGTTTACACATGAAAACAATAGCATTTCAGCAGGACTGCATACTATATAATAACACCAGATATATATCTGTGCAGCGTTTCACTGGATTGCTATTATCTATCATGTCTAAACACTCACAAATTTTTTTATTGGTGTTTAGAATTTAATTGATATTTTTTTAAATTTTGTGATTTTTTAGTTTTATTACCTTTTTATGCTATACAGTATTGCCCTTTTTTGCCTTATAATTAAAAGCATTATGGTTAATACATGCAGTTGATATCGTACCAAAAGTGACCCGATCTGAAGATGGGACAGTGGTGGCGCTACCAGGCAAGATGCATGCCAGCTTTCAGCTTTGTTTTTTAGTGCAAAATCGTGTGTGCGATGTTGTTATCATTGCTTAATTCTGCAAATTTTTGTTTGTTGTTATGCCAATGTTCTCAAATTGATGTGTTTATGTATTTATTAAATGCATTATAAAATTTTCATATGCACAGAGTTTAAAGTACCATTTTGAACTTGCAAAAAAAATGTTATAAGGTGGATGACACTCACATACAAATAGTCAGTATGTATCTAGCTTTGTGGATTATTATTTATTACCTTTTTTGCCTCTCTCTTCTTTTACCCCACCTAATAATAGCTTACCTCAAACACCAAGCACAGTGCTTCACTATTTATGGTCTGTACCATTCTTACACATGATAATTTTTTATGTTTTGAAATTTCCTTGTTTGCTGTTATTTCCTATCATTCTGTTGATTCTATTCATTAGATTCCTACCACTCTGCACAGTGATTCCTTTTATTCTGCTAATTTTTACTAGTTTTGCAATACAATGTACGTTTTAATTTTACAAAGTATGTTCAACTACTGCTTTAAGTGTGCAAAAGTCTTTGTTTAATGGAAAACAGATTATTATATTATGTAACACTGTACTTAGCACTTGAAGACCAATTGGTAATGATCTTTTAGGTAAAAATTTACGACCTGTTCTTTTTAATAAATTCTTTTAAAAGCATTCTGACTTGCTATAATGTGAGAATAATACTGTAATATATAGCATTAATAGCGGCAGTGAAAAGAAACTTATGCAACTAATCTGGCTCTGCAGCTTAAGCAACACAAGAACAGTTGAATCCCCTAAATAACAGTTAAGTAATTGTTTGGCTGATTTTAGTTAATCTGCTTAGAATGATTTATCAGACTAAGTTTCTGTGTGTTCCTCTTACAGATGAAGAATATAGTGAATGGTGCATCACATGCCTGTCACAACACGGTGAAGTCAGTATTTACAGTATTCCACAACTTCGTAAGCAGCTTCTTAAACCTTGTATGGACAAAGATGACATTCAGTAAGTGAAGTTAGAATGTAATTTTTGGAATTCACTGGCACAACTCTTTTAGTAGAAGCTAATCTCAAGACCAGAATTTCATTGTAAATCCCCAAAACTAAACAGACACACCAATGCTCATTAACGTGAATCTAAATTTTTTCACAGCGGTGCTTAAAAATCAAAAATTTTACTGTTAATGCCCAGTCAACAAAAACGGAAATACAAACAAGAAGGCGAAAACCTCTTTGTTGTAGAAAATGGCCATTTGTCAAAATCACCAGAGTTCTAAATCATTCCGAGATTGAATCAGAAACTGTTAAGCTTCATTCTGAAAAAATACTAGTAGTGATAGGAATATAATTTTTGAAAGTAGTGAAATTAATCACTAAAATTTATTTAATTTAATTTCACTGTTTCTGTAATCTAGAATCATTGTAACCGAGCTAATTCAAACCCTGATTCTTTGGATTCTTGTAAATTCTCATGGTGGGCCTTTGTGTAGCTTCTGTCAAAATATGTAATGAAATTCTGGCCCAAATTGTTTGTTTGACTGTTCCCACATGTTGGTGACCGGTAAAAAATATTATTAAATTTTTCGGTTTATGACTGCAATGACTTTGATTATTGCTAATGTTACAACTGCTATTTTAGTATTTATGTTTCCTCCAGCTGTATTTGCAAATTCATGTTATGCAGTCTCTGTCTAATACCAGATTCTTCATTGCAGAGGTATAGCCTCACTCGTATTTGCCCAAGAAGGAGAGGGTTTCTACCTCAACTCTTCTAGCGAACTGACACGGTTTTCATTGTCAGCCCGAACCACGACACAGGCAATGTGTGTCTTGGAGCTTCCCGAAGGCATGCGACCGCTGCCTCCTGAACCAGAGCCTGAGCCTGAACCTGAGCCTGAAAAGGAGGCAAAGGAGCCAGATACAAGGTAATTTTTGGGCATAATGTTGGACAGAATGTTGTATAAAATTAGTTTATTCTCATTTCCCATATTTACCTGGCTTGTGAGATGTACATATATTACCTGCAAAAGTATTTGTCTATATAGTTAATTGGAATTACACAAGGTAAATCCTAGCTATTTTGAAGTTGGGCAGAAAAACTTCTAGTGTCTTGATAAGGTTCTTATACTGGTTGTTTTTTCTGTCTGTTTTTTGTTGGGTGTTTTCTTGAAATTTATGTATTGCTTACACTTCTTTGGCTTTACTTGTGACTTGCTTTTTTCATCAGCAACCAATGTGATTCAAATCTGGCAAAGAAACTCATAATATTTCTTATGTAGTGCTGATGTGCTTCTATTCGTTTGGCTATCACAAAGTGCTTATTTGGCACTGTTGTTACTGAACTGTTATTTGTCTTCATAGTGGCAAGGATAAAGAAGGAGAGAAAGCAGAAGAGAAGAAGGACGAAAAGGTGGAAGAAAAGACGGAAGCAGAAGAAGAAGATAAGCCTGCTGATGAATCACAGGCAGAAGCAGCAGATTTGACACAAGATATAGTCACTGATCATACAGCGTAAGGATCACCAGGGTTTTATTATTCTGTTTGCCCATTTTATAATAATGTATTAGTAGCTTTCAGTGTTATCAGGCAGCTTTTCTTTACACTTTTATGAAAGGTTTGCTTTCACTATTATCATGCCATGACAGCAGGACAGAGGCTCTACCACTAGGCAAATTCTGCAAGTAATTTTTTTAATTTTTTTTAAGTTTAGCGTAAGTAGTTACGTAGTGTCTATGTAATTGCTTAAGTTCGCAACTGTGAATTAAATGAAATGAGCTACTTGAATTGTTTTCCTGACATAGTATATCATTCATTGATGCTAACACGGAGCTCTCTTCCCTCAGCATAACACTTTTTTCTTTTGCTTTACCTGACTTTTTAATATTACGTCATCTCATGCAAGGATTACTGGCACATTACCCAGCTTTTGCCAACAGTTTATGTTGTGTGCATAGAGCAGCAGAGAAAAATTTCTTGCAATAGCACTTGTCTAATTATGGCAGATAAAGCTATAAGAATCAAAGTCTTCAAGAGCATAATACAGGAAACGAAAGGTACTAAGGCTGGAAGACACTGAATATCAAAAAAGTATTTGTAACCAGATCAAAGTTATGATTGTAAAGGTTGTGAAACAGTAAAATGGATGTATGTGACAAAGTATAGGCAGAATTTCAAAAATTTTCTGATGAAAAGGCTGAGTGAAAATCTCACCAAGATTACTTGAAGAGTATGCAGCCGAAATTGTAGAAATTTTGATTGCTCCTGAAAGCCCAGGCTGTACAATAAGATCATGAATTTAATTTCAAATGAAATCAACACAAGCTGTAGATAGGTAATTAACTAGAGTTAATTAGTACACTATGATACTTGTATAAGCCTAACACACAGGCACCATTGTGTTTTATTATATACAACAAAAATTCAGTTTTGTGAGTGGGGGGGGGGGGAGGAGTACACAGGGACTGTGGGAAAGGAGTTGACTGTTGAGAGGAGGTCCTAAAAATAGCTGTTGCCTAGGGAGGCAAACTACTTAGAGCTGGCCCTGCACAACACCATTTGTAATTTGTGGAATCTTTGTACTGAATTTTTTATAATTAAGTACTTACTACTTCCAATTAAATTTGCAGACCTAAAGAGGAAGAAGTGGAAAAGGGCAAAGAAACAGTTGATGGGCAGAAAGAAGAGGAGGAAGAAAAGTCAACAGAAGATGTTACAGGTGGTGATGTAACAGAAGAAGATATCATCACAGACCACACTAAGTAAGCTTGTGCCAAATTTTCTAAATATTTTCATCACTTGGTACCATTATGAAACGTATTTCATTTATAGTATTTATTCCAAAATTATTGGTTATTGGTGGAATGAACCCACAGTTGTTGAATTTTTGAAAGCGAAAAGAAAAGAAAATATAACTCAGGAATCATTGTATGTTCTTTACAAATCAAATGCTGTGACTATTGGACATTGTAATCCAAAGGGTATTTGGGCTCTGTGCCAGCTTGTTCAGATTTCAGAGTTTTTCTGTCAAGTTTGGTTTTAGCGATTCAATAATTGTGGGTTGGTTTCATCACTAACTTAGGTGAAATATTTATCACCTTCTTCATGACAGTCAGTCATTTAATAGTTGGCTGAAATTTCAATCGGATTTTTTTTAACTCGCTTATTGTACTCGACACGTAAGCTTTAACTATTATTGATGCATATTTGATAGTCTTAATAAAGTGAATCTTATTTTCAGAAAGAAATTTGTTTCAAAAATTTTTATAAACCTTAAAACATATCTTATTTAAATCTCTAGTAAAAGCTACCATTAGCAGAAGAATAATCTAAAACCATTTATTTACTATGATGTTTAGGAAGAATCCTCTTCTATTATCTGCAAAAAATTTACCAGTAAAAATAATACATGCCTGTTTGTACAATTGAATAAATGCTGCAACACCCACTTACCATACCAACATTACCTCTTTTCATAGTACCCCCAGTAGGCAACAAATAATATTCAGTTTTTAAAAAATATCAACCACTTTACCTAGGTGAAATTAAGTAGAGCAGTTTTCATCTACATTTAATCTACATCTACTTTTGCAGCATCTACATGTATTATCAGTCCTATATATAATCCTGCATAAGGTGATGTGATAGGTGTTTTTAAAGCAGCAGATATGGATTCTTTGACCTTGAAAACCTCTATTATATAGACATCAGAAGCATCGTGTGGGCTTATAAGCTAGCAATAACCTGTTTGTTGGCCATTTTGAAAATGATGCTCATATTGGATGATTTCCAGTTGACTCCCATATTCAGAAATTAATTACCTTGATAAGTTCTAGCATTGTGCAGTTACACAAACTTTTAACCAAAGTAAGCAATTTTTCACCATGATGACATGCTGTTTAGTAGTTACACAAATAACATGACAAGCATATGCACTTAACATTTATGTGGCTTCCCAACTTATTATTTCTTAATATTCCTAGAAATTGTAATAATGAAAAGTTTCTCTAACAAGCTTAAATTAACATTTAAAAGTACCACATCATGTTCAATTCTTTAGCAGATGTTATGCCTACACGTATTTGTGTGCATTACTGCTATTGCAAAATGTGCTGGTAAAAACACAATAGCGTATTTTACATTAGTAGCATCAGTTAAGAAATAGTTTAATGCTTATGATTTCTGTTTTTAGGCCGGTGGAAAGCAAGATGGATGACTTGAGTGACATCAAAAAGGCAGAGTCTGCTGCGGAGGCTACCGATAGTCAACCTGTAGCAGCTAATGGGAGTAAGTCATTCTAATAATTTTTTTTTAATTGTTTCGCCTTGTCATTGGATCATTGTGGTTTATTTTTTGTGTTTTATGGTTTAAATGTAAAAAATTAATGGTTTTAATAGTGTACTATTTTCACAACATTGCTACAGTAGTTCTGGAACAGTTTGCCAAACTTGTACCCTATGTATTCATTTTTGTCCATTTACAGTCAACACAAAAAACTCAAATTGTTCTACATACATCTCCATTTTTCCTGTACAAAATGTGCACATAGCCCAATCATTTCATATTTGCGAAGCAATGATATCTTAAAGTACTAGATGTATTTAAAAAACCATTTTTGCTGCCAACCTAGCCGCTTGCCACTCGACTTGTTCCAACTCAAGTTATCACACATTATAAGACTCAAACATTGATGGTATTTCGCCCGTACTTGTCAACCAAAGGAGTGAATTGTCGCACTATTCACGTTTTGTAATATTAAGTGAAATTTCCCTGAAGACTAGTAAGTGAGGGTACATCATAGACTACATTCTGAGTAGTTTTATTATAATTTTTTAGTCCCTTTTCACAGCTGTAGTTTCACCAACAATCTTGTAAAAGACAAACGAATGTATTTCGAAAGATGTGCCTACACGAGGCATTAATGTCTGACTAGTCTAAGAAGTAAAGAACTTTTTCTTTCTCTCTGTAAATCAAGAATTGCATCGTTAAATCGCAAAGAAAAAAATCTATAATAGAAGTGACTTTCAATACAAAATTTTGTTACCCCAGTTTTTGTCTGTTAGTGCATAGGAAGCGGTACACATTCCCGGGCCCGCCGAAAGGATAAAAATATGATGGTGCAAATTTGATTCGGAGGCCTTTTTACCTCGTCACACATTTCCTTCTTGCCCATTTCGATGAAAATCATTACTTCTGGAATGTGCAGAAGCTGTTGGCGTGGATATACTAAACTTGCAACAGTTCCGTTTTATCATGGCCAATTTTACTTCCGGTGCTTAAACACTGGACATCCAGCGTATGCGTGCAGATACATTCCAAATACACGTGTAGACGTTTTTCTGCTAGCAGTCATTGTGCCTGTAGTGCCAGAATTAAGAATGTCCCCAACAACTTTTTTGGCTTATTTTGGTTTCTTGCTACCCTGCAGCTAATAACTAGCCAATACAGTAATGCAGGACCGCTATAGAATTCTAGGCAGCTCACTGTTTAATATTTAATAATAAGATTATGTTGTTTGCATAAGATCTAGGGCATTATATTTATGCTTGTACAGATTATCGGTGCTGTATGTTTGTTCACAGCTTTCATGGTATAAATTGCCCAATTACATAAATGTGAATAAAATATGTTGTTTATGCAAAGAACGTTACAGTAATTTTCTGTGCGACAATGACAGTCTGTCATTCCTTTCTCTTTCCCTGTATGTTATTTTTGTACAGACATTAGTTTACTGTCCGTTTATACGTGTTTGGCTGTTTAATAAAACGAATTTCATTGACTTATAATTAAAGTGTATTGAAGTGTTATCAAAGGGTTCCATATTCATTTTTAAGCTATCGGTAGGCACCTTCATTAAGCCTCTTTTTTCATTGAATATATTACTCTTATCACCTCTCGTAGGAGAAATCCATTGTTTAAGAAAAGGTTACACCTTATTTTACTAAATGCTGTAATATGCATTTTGTAACTTAAAAGATATTAATTTTTGTCAAAATTTGAGTTCCTTTAAAAAAATTTCAACTCGCCATGTTTAAACAAACTTCGTTATAATGATCACTGTGTACAAATCGTAAAATTTTGAAATATCCCACTTGTGGTTTGTAGGAATTGTTTGAATTGGCATGAATTTTATTTACTGAGCATACATTGTAGCCTTGAAGTATTCTGCTAGCTATAATTAAGTAAGATATCTGTTAGAAAAAAATGGCAAATATACTTTCTAATTGTGATGTTTGAAAGCGTTTGACCCTGAAGCGCCTCTTTGTGGCATGAGCTGATGTGTAGAGATGTAGAGGTAGTTTCGTAATACGTGTACTAAAATGCTTTGTTGCTTTTGGTGTAATAACTTGATTTCTCACTGTGCTGCTTTTGATGTGCTGACTTACCATTACATTTCCCAAAGCTCAATTTATAATCTTTCTGAAAACACTGGGGATAGTGTAACAGATACAGCAGTCGAGAAAATTCACATACATTAGGATAATATATTTATCGTAATATGTAAGTTTGTTCATAACAGAACAAAAAGCCAGTCAGTTTTTTACTTAAAAGTCTCTTGAGTGTCATTTCTTTTCGATGCAATTGCAGTGTTACCTTGATTACAATTAATGTCAAACGTGGCTTTAATACAAACTACTTGTGAGTGACATTTGAATTATATTCTTTCATACCATCTTGTTTAAAATTATCAAAGTAGGTTGCCTTAACTACTTGCAGTTTTATCTGTTCAATATTTCATGCTGCTTCAACGTTTAATAAGTTGTAGTTAATAATGACCTCAGCATAGCAGGGAGTCAGCAAGCTATCCTTATTTATATCCCATTTTTGACAGATTTATTTCATTTACATTAAAGTTTAATGTCCGTTTTCACCGCCATCTCTGGAGTCGGAAGGGCATGGGTAACATCAAGGATCTGCATATCATTTTCGTGGAAAAAACTTTCTTTCTACATTTTCCCTGTGTATCCCTTTGCCATAAGAATTCAGTTTTAATGAGACTTGGTGCTTGTGTTCTTTGTATATTTTATATCGTTTAATTTTTTCTCAAAAGTACTTTCTATTTTTTCCAATACAAGATCGCCCTCTAACTTATGCAGCATCACTTAAGGCGTGTATGTTATGTATTAGATAATAACAGTACCACGAAGTAGAGAGTAGGACATGCGATGGAAATACACTTAACTGTCGCGCCAACGGTCTGTCATTTCCGATAAATGATTCAAACCCTTGACAGGTTGCTCACCTATATGTATAGTATTCCCCTGCTTATGGCGCTCTCACACTCAATTTACCTATTTATGCAGTGCAGAAAAAGTTTCACTATATACGAAATCTAATAGAGTGCATATCAAGAAAAGCCTGGCATTATAATTATTTCCTTTTATGTTGACTCACAAGAAACTTAAGTCGTTTTAAATACTCCGGACCGCTAGTGGTGTTTATACATAAACCACTCGAGGCCAGGCTATATTATGTCTGGCTATTGAATGTACGTGAGAACGTTGCCTAGCAGTCAGCACAGTTTAGCTCGTATTCAACTTGACAGCTGTCTGTTTGTGAGAAAACTGCCCAATTTTTCAGCGGTGTGCAGGGCTGCCAGCTATATGTGCTTTTCCAGAACTGATACCGACTCGCCACAGATATGTGATGACGTAGTGACGATAGAATTTTGTATGCACGTGATTGGAATAGATCTTCCACGCATTTGCCCTCCTACGTAGTTACCAGGTGGTACTAAATCAGTAGCAGCCGAACTGAACGTATTCGTTTCTAGTGCATGTGTGTATCGGTAAACTATCTGTAAGACTGATGGGATGGTCCTTTTCATTGCCACCAGACTGAGCTTAAGATAACAAATGCTCGCTGGTGATGAGTGCTTCGCTGGTTTGGCATGCAATACAAACACTGAATTCCAGCCGTTTTCTTTATCTCATTCAGGTTTGCTGCTGGGCTCGGGGAAGCCCATTTAAATTCTGACTGAGGTTTTTGTGTTAAATTTAGATTTCCTGGTACTGCTGAGTTGTGCTAGTAGCATGTTTTAGTGGGTGCAGCCGAATAAATTTCTCGACTAAACCTAACAAAATACTGCATTTTGGAAATGGAGGGTACAAGGAGTGAATTTGTAGAAAAGCAAGATGTAGAAGAGAAAGAGGCTGTTTCAATGCCAGAATCTCCTGCAGAAAGTGGTGTTCTGTCAGTGGACAACAGTGACACACCTATCAAGATTGCTACTGAAGTCACCGACGATGATGTGGTGACAACAGTGACAACGACTGCTGTCGCTGATGGTGACATTACAATAGAAACACGTGAAGAGGATGGTTGTATTTATACAGTTGTGAGGACAGATGATGGGCAAGAAATTACTACTCATATGGATATTGTGCCTTTGGAAGAGACGCAAACACAGTGTGTGAGAGATGACGAGGAAGTACCATCATCCATATCAGATGAGGCTGAGCCAGGTCCTTATGAGGATTTTACTACCTCAGCTAAAGACAATCAACAATCTGCTAACTGCCCTTTATCTGGGGAGAGTAATGAACTTCAACGTACAGTTGCTGAAGACCCTGTAGTACAAGAAGAGAAAAATGTAACTTCTAATAATGTTTTTGATGTACGGCAAATCCATGACAGTTCTGTACAGGACCTTGTGCCAGAAGATGAAGTTGGAGAACCTGATTTAACTTTTGCTGGCATATCAACTCCTATGCCACAAGCAGATGCATCCAGTGAAGTTGTTGAAGCTACTTCACCAGAGAACTGTGAATCTTGTGTACATAAAGACATTGTCGAAGCTCACGAAGTTATAAATGAGGTTATTGCACAAAGCACAGTGGCAGAAGTGTGTGCTCACAGTGAAGAACAACTAACCACTGAGGAAATGATACCCAACCAAGTTCCCTCAGATAAGGTTCCATCCAAAACTTGTGCTCCTTCTCATCCAGAAACTGAAAAGATGGAAGAACCAACGGGCACAACTGAAGCAGTCAGTTCAGCAGCTGTCACTGAAACTGTAACTGATTCTTCACCCCTACCCAAAGTGGAATCGTCACTGCTGGAAGCCAGTTCTTCAGAAATCAAACATAATGAAACCCATATGTTTGAAGCTGTTTGTAAAACTGGGTCAGATCATGACGACTTTAATGCAAAGAATGAGTCGAATAAGCCTGAATTAAATAGTAAAGCTGTTGCAGTCACTGAATCTTCTGTTGATAAACCTTCAGATGACATGGGACAAGAAGTGGTTTGCACAGATGTGGCACCTGCTCGAATTAAAGCTGAGTGGGCTAAAATGACTAAAGCACCACCACCACCTCTTGATTCAGACGAGGTAAGGCAAAGATGTTAATGTCGTCATTTTATTGGCACTGCTCTATATCAGCAGTCAGCTGCTAAATTTGCATGGCGAACACGCAGCTCATTATTTCATTATTATTTATCATGTATTTAAAATATCTTGTAGTACCTGAATAGAAACTAGAAAGCCCTTTCTTAGCCTCAAGCAGATTTTTTTATTGTCAGGAACTTTTGCCCTAACGAGCCTCACCAGCTGAATATGTGACTATAATGAAAACTTTTGCTACGGATGATGTATTTATGTTGTTGATATTTAAGTTACAGTATGGCAAATTATCGCTGTGGTATATTTTCGTAGAAAGTTCTTTTAGACGGTGCACAAATCTCTCTGGCGGCATTTAAATCTTAAAATTGTATTGCTATTATCAAATTTTATATCTTGCTTATTGACGTTTTTTTCTGCGTTAGGTTTATTCTGCCTCCCTCAGTCCTTGTCATTGGTTTATAGATCCAGCAGTGTCGCTTTACGTCTGAGCCTTTAAATCTGGCTTTTTTCGTCTGGCTTCTTAGCTGTAGAATTCTTTACTAGAAAATGTATTTTACAGTTAACTAAAATTTTCATATACATCAAGAATGCGTCAATAGATACCTTGTGTCATTAATTAATTGTAAGGACAAACATATTCTTGACCTATCTTCATATTTTTTATTTTTAACTATAACCCTTTACATTGGCCATTGCATTTCTTTTAGAAGTTTTGTATGAAAATTTTTTTGCTCTCTGCTCTGGTAACTTCCTTATATGTTTGTATTTCGCTGTTGTAACTAAACCTTGTTTATATGGGAAGTGAATATTCACTGACAAGCCTCTACGTTATTGGTAAATATTAAACAGCAAAAATGTTTGTGGTTCTCCCACAAACGGTAGAAAAGGGCGAAATACCATCAATGTTTGAGTCTTTTAATGTGTGATAACTTGAGTTGGAACAAATCGAGTGGCAAGCGGTTAGGTCGGCTGCAAAAACTGTTTTTTAAATACATATGTATTTCTAGAATACGATAGTCTATAGTATTGTAAGGTACCGCGCACAGTGTAGTGTAACGCATCATACATCATACAGAAAAATGTTCAGCGTAACTTTATCTATTTATAGCAGAGAAGTGCCTGTACATGTATTGTATTTACTAACAGTCTTAAGCTGCCTCTGGTTTGTTGAAATAAGTGAGACAACCTAATTACATATCACAACCCTTTGGCGTAGCAGACTGAGATTGTTTAACCTAACTGTTGAATCATGTATGGATGTGCAAAAAACTTTTTTACAGATTTAGCCCATATCTCGGTTACTGTTTGCTTTTATATTTCTTATTTCCGCTGAAATATTAATCCGCAAATCGTATTTCGTAACTTGCATTATCACTTGGTTGTTAGAATATTCGTATTGCGAGCTTTGGTCTTCGGATACTAGTTACTGGTCTATTGTCACATCCAACTCGCTTCAAATACGCACTGAAGTCGCGAGTGAAAGCTTCAGCAAGAAGTCATTAAGGCTAGCAAGCTTGCGCATAGGTTTCTGCAAAATGTAGATACAATTTTTGGAAGGTTCTGCGCAATGAAGTTAATGCTAAACTGGCTCGGTCAAACAAAACTGAGAATGCTAGTGGGGCTAAGGACATATATGAGTTCTGGAAAGAGCATCATAAAAACTTAGTTAATTCTTTAGATAACAAGGATCTTCCAAAAGTTTTAATGTTAAGCTTTACTAGAAAACTTGATACCAGCATAAACGATTTTACTCCTTGTGAAATTCAGCATGTAATTAAATGCAAGTTGAAACAACATAAATCAGCTGGAGCTGATAGTGTGTCTGCTTTCAGTGTCACTTCGTTTATTGTTCCTCTGTTGTTAACACTTATCTCTCAATTTTATTCAGTTCAATCTCATCGGCATAGGTTTGCACCTGTGAAACTATGTGTTCTGTACTTGTACCTGTTGTCAAGAACAAAAATTTAACCATTACTGAATGTAATAATTATAAACCTATGTAGTTTTAAGATCGGTTTTCAGTAAAAATCCCTAGACACGTTATTCTAATTTGATATTCTTGTCATCTTGAGTCTAGTGAGAACCAGTTTAGTTTTAAAACTAAACTTGGCACTGAGACTTGCGTATATGTACTTAACGAGTTGCTCATTTTTATATAAACAGGAATTCTCCCATAAATCTGCTTTTTATCGATGCCTCAAAGGTATTTGACCATATCAACTTCTACAAAAATTCATAAGTGACACTGAACTGTCTAGCATCATTCTGAAATTCTTAACATACTTTTACTGTAATTTGCCCAGGGTAACTATTTGTCTGTAATTTTTTTTGTCCATATTGATCAAGGTGGGATTTTGTCAACACCATTTTTCAATTATTACTTTAAAAATCTTATCGTTTCTCTGAACAACGCACAATGGGCTGTAGAATTAACCCGTGTATTCCTAATCATCTGATGTATGCTGTTATGTCTGGTTAATGACTAGTACAAATAGTTCTATGCAAAGTCTAATTGATATGAGACGTTATGAATGTTTTGCTTCTGAGTTTGTTATTAATCATTAACACCCACAAAACTAAATTGCTGACTATTAAACCTTATACTGTAATATGAACAAAATTCCTAGTGGTCACAGTATGCACTATATAATGATTGTATGATCTAATCTGTCTCTGCAGAGAAATATCTGGGACGCATTATTCACATCACTGGCAGTAATAATAATAATATTAGAACACATAAATTATGTTAGCTGAAGTTAGAAGACAAAACTTTGATGTTCAGGATCTATTGTACTAGTGTTTGTGGAGCGGCTTTGTGGAGAAAGGTCTTTGCATGTACTTTTAATGATATTTAAGTCACATATAACAAACGTATAAGGAAATTGTTTTCTCTTCCTTATCATTGCAGTGCAAAGGAAGTGACAGTGAATCTTGCTGTCTGTTAATTTTGATGTGTTGCTAAGGATATGTTCATTTTCTGTAAGATCGCAGCTTGAAACGAGCGATAACACCTATCTAAGATGCTTCAGGCGTTCTGATGATATCGCACCTGGTAAAGTTTACAGTAGATGGAAGGACAATTCTTGTACTGTATATCACACCTCTATCAGGCCTATCTGTAGTACTTCATCTATGTACATAATTTTTTTAATTTATTAATTAGATAAACTCTCATTTATCTTTTATCATTTTACTGTGTGAAACTAACTTTATAAAAGTTTTTCATGTCTAAAATAAAAGTGAAATTGATGGCGGTTTTTTAACCACTCTATTTTCCATAGAATCGTGTTTATTAGTCCTATAATTACCCACATAGCTATGTGATATGTCTGTTCTTCATTTTTTATTAGTTAGAATAGACGTGGAAGAAGGTGAAGAATTTAATTCAATAGAGCTTTGACAGCAAGACTTTATCGAGAGGTGCACGCAACAAATATTGACTGTAAATGAGATATGTAACCATGGTAAAGTAGAACCCTAGTGATTTAATCTGAGGCCATATGACAGACACCTTATTGTGTAAACATCTTGTAAACTTCTTTGTTTACAGATGAATAAAGAGAGGAAAGCCCCGCTTGCTCGTATCATTGAACTGGAACAATACTACGAAGAGCTCAAACTTTTTGAAGAAGAATTAACAGCCAGAAAGAGCAAGAAAGATGATAAGAAGGACAAGAAAAAGAAGTCAAAATCTTAAAAAAATATTAGCTGTAACTATTTAATTATCTCTTTGTGATTGCTAATGAAAACATGTGAAAGTCACTCTGTATTGTGGACATTTCCATTGTATTTTGTGGCAATTATATATATTCTACCGTTAAATGTGAAACTAACACTTGGCAAAACCATTCATATAGTACTTTCATTTAGTTGTTCTTATATGTTGCGTCTTAAAATATCGGATTTGGTCAATAGCAAAATTAAAACTACCTGTGAATGGATGAAAAAAAGGCTTCGACATTTAGGGAAATGTTAAATATCTCAGTGCATGCTTAAACAATAAACAAGTCTATGACCAAAAAAATAGTTAAATATAGCAAATTCTAAAATTTTCTCGCTCAAAATGTTGGTCTCTTGACTGTGCATATATTACTATGGCCATTATATTTTTCACTGGTTATGGTTTTGCTTGTAGTATAAAATACATATTGCCAAGTGTAAAATAATACACTAAGCTCTTTAGCACATGTTTTTGTGCAATACTAGTATAATTTGAAAGCTTATAAAACTGAATTACCATGGCAACGCTTCTGTGTGTTTTGCTATTGATGTCTATGTGAACTTTATGTAATGTTATTGACAAGAATCTTTCAATGCACAGTAATTCATTAGATATCTGTTGTATTTGCCTCTGTACTTAGTGTAATTCTTAGTTAAGTTATTTCTGACATGCAGTTTTAAAACAGTTTGGAATTTGTAATTCAAAAGGGGTTTTGACATTTGTAGAGGTAAATATTCCGAATGCATATTTTTCACAAGCAATTTGTGCATATCTTCAGCTATTGTATAGTTTTACAAACATATTATAGTCATATATTGTTAGCCTTAAATTTTCGTAGCACACGTTTTTGAAATTTGTTCATCTTTTCTGTACAAAGCCATTTTGGTAACTTGGATCAGCCAGATGAGAAAATAAAATTCCTTGGTGAAAGTTCCATTAGCAAGATTATTTTCCATGATTTAATGGCCTTGTTTTGCTTGCAGCCAATAACAATTTAAAATGTTTTTTGTATTGTATTATATCATCTGAAGAGAATTTTGTTTTTGTAAAATGTTTATATATATACATATTATATATTTCAACCTTGAAGTGTTTAGTTACAGTTAACTTAGTCTAGAGTTTAGATTAGTTTGTACGGTTATAACTTTGTGTTTTGATGGATCATGTTCATATTTGCATTGTGTTAAACACTACAGCAGATTACAATGAATGTGCATTGTGGTCTGCAGCTGTGCACTGTCGTTATGCTTGATAACTTTGTCTGATAGAATAATTAAAACTGCCATCGCAAATTCCATGTTTTTTCTTTCTTTAGTGTGTGTAAGTGGCAGTGGAAGGCCATACCTACAATTAAACTAAAACTGCCATTGTAATTCTACGGTTTTCTCCAAGTGTGTGTAAATGGCAATGTGCAGCTGCTATGTCTCCATCAGCTCTCTAGTAACACGTTTTTCCAAGCTCACTCTTTTTTGCTATGGCTTTCCTTTATAATTAATGTAAGCATAATTATTATTGTGATTGTTGAAATACATGTGTTACAGATTGTAAGATACTATAAAGGTGGAGCCACATGTTTAACCTTAGTGTGTCAGAGATTGTAGCACACTCAGGTGCCACCTCGTATTTGATCTTTCATTTACATATACCTTTAAGTAGTTGTGGTAATGCTGCCTTCATTTTGTATGGCTAACATATATTTCCAGTTCTCGTTCTGTGTTTAATGCATGCGAAAGTAAATGCAGACACCCGTAATACTGTTGTGACGTGATAATTACATAAATTAACTTAAATAAAATTTCTGATCTATTTGTAGATTTAATTCATATTTTTTGCGAGAAGTGAGATTGTAATAAATTTTTTATGTACTTTTTGTTACAATATTTATGGTTCGTGCCAGTTCTATCCCAGGTGTTTGTGATTTTTTGAGAAAGCAATTATATAAACCAATAATGTAATACCCTTTTTAACACGTGCACTTTTATGATTTTATAACACATTTTGTGACATGCCTTTGTTCGTGTTCATTGCCACCGTTATCAAGATACATTGAAATTTGTTTTTACTACTATTATTCGTATAACTAGCATAATTTCTAATGTTCTATAATACATGTTTCAGTTAGTTGTAAAATTTCATTGCTTAACATTTGTTTAAATGCCAGTTTAGAACATTTATAGTGTCTATCAGTGTATAGTGCATCTGAATGGTAAAGCGTTAACTCTAGGAGGATCATGTCAAGCATTGCTGCTTGTATTAATTAATATCATGGCAACTATTGGTAAATAAAATGCACAACACAGTGATGGTTTGTAAATGTTTTTTTGTATATTTATATATATATATATATATATGATGTAAAATTTAAAAATTACCATCACCATCTAATTTATCACGTCACTAATCACATATGCTGTTGTACTTGAACCTTTGCCTTGAAAAGAAACTATTATTCAAAAGGATTGTGAAATAGGGCTTAATAAATTAGGTTACTTTTGAACCCAAACAAGTAATATTATTTCCACTGTCAACTATGCATACAAAATCCAGTTTCGCAAAATATTTCCTATAAAAAATTATTATCACTTGGAATCACTATTTCTCGTTTACATACAGAGCATTGTTATTTTAAAACATTAGAAAAATAATCTTTCACTGTACTGGCACATCAATACTACACTGTATAAATACTGTATATTTAGAAAAACTATAATGTCCATGCATATGAAAAATATAAAAAACACTTGATAAAAACTACCATTTAAATACATGCATAATCAAAGGAATGTTTGATAATGAAAGATTTTATGAAGTCACAAAGTAAAACAGAAGCCATTTAGCTCTTATTTTTGCTATTACAGTACTAAATACTGTTGTTAACACACTAATTTTAATTAAAGTCAAAAAATCCATAATTATTTATAAATGATTGAATGAGCTCAGGTACTAGATTTTGAAACTAAGCTTGTCCAATATGGAAGAACATGTGGACTGATTCTGAATTTGAACCAGCAGTCTTAAGATTACAGTGCCAATAACTATGCCAATTACTCAACCCCAGTGATTATAGGAGATTTAATTTGAACCAGGCTCACCCAGATTTTGGCACATTTCCGTCATTTTTGACAAGTTTGGCTTCAAAATTCAATGCAGTGGGCAAAGAGCATTGATTCAACATCACAATAATGCTGTTGCCATTAACAAACATTAATAGACAATATTTTATGTTTATTCCAGACGATTTTAGTTAATTCTCAGAAAGCGTCAAATTTAACAAAAACAAAAGTAATTGGGCAGCGTACAATGATTATTAAACCTGAATAAGGCTACAAAAACTCCCGAGTCTGACGTCAATAGTAGTGCAAAACTTTGCCGAAAATGACGGCTAATTAACAAAAGCCTTATAGACAGCGATTGTTAACAATAACATACATGTAAATAGGGAGTGGAGGTTTACGCTTTATTAACCATGATAGACATTCCGAAGCCTCCGGGCGCATCCACCCAATAATGCACTCCAACCGCGATGGGTATACCATAAACCTCATTCATATAAGTCAGTCTGAGTTTCCCAAAGTGATAACTTGTCAGCCTTGACACAACAGTTAACAAAGCGCAATATTGTCATTAAATGAGGTAATTCAGTTTGCAAAATACAGTCATTTCGATGTCAGACGTCCAATTCACAAACCGGCTTTAAAAACATTAGTTATCAACTTACAAACAAACTACAAGATTGATAAAAGTGGTACCTAAACTAGGCCTGAATACTAATAGAATTCAAATAAATAAGTTTCGTGTGCAACTGTATTTCTACAATTACTTCTAGCTTTTCATATAATAAACGATATTATTTTCGCAATAAATCTAACAATGTCGTTGCCTATATACATGTACGCTATTCAAACATGTATGTCATGGACCAAGGCGCCCATCAGGTTGATAGGAAGTGCACACCCGCCCATATTTAACAAACAAACATCTGTAGAACTCTGCTGTGTGTAGTGTGCATTATGACATGCAATAAACACTACACTTGGGTGTGAAGACACTCAACCAGCACGATAAGTTTAAGTACATGCAAGTATAAGCAGAGTTTAAGGAACTATATGAAAGTCTACCAGTCCAAAAGCAGCAATGTTGACAGCTCTTCGAAAGTTGCTCTAGACCACATGTCATAAAAACATAATTAACTGATTCATAATAAATCAGGATGCTCTCTCCATCTGTGCACTAGACACCAATAAATTATTTATCATCATAAGACAAGAGGCATTCAAGTAGCAGCCTCAAAATAATATTCCAATCTAGCTGCACTCAGAAATTTAAAATGCATGAACCACTTTACTAACAGCCCCTGATTGGAGCAAATAATCATTATCCATAAAAAAACTTAAATGAAAAAAATTAAAGTAGCTACATTTCAAAGAGCACCTAAAACTAAATGTTTTACATAAGCCTGTAGATCTAGAAATTAGATACAAATCTACATAATTATTGCAATAACTGTTACTGAAAGTTACATAGGCTAAACTCCTATGGTCGGTGCTTTGGGTTTTTTCCCCAAGATCTCCTTAAGCACGTTGCGCAATGCTAATAACATGCCTAACGCCATGTTACAAAAATTTAGCAGTTACATCAATACACTATTAAATAACATTAATTAATAGATAATGTTGAAACAGTTTCACATGTAATAAAGGGGCACTTTTTATTTTTTTACTAAACTCTCTGTTACTTACAATAAATAATTAAGGCAAATAGAGTAGTCTATATAATGTACCAATAAATGTCCTAAACACAACTGATCTATATACTAGTTTAACAAGCTTAAATTTGGAAAGTGTCAAAATATGTTGTAATTGTAAAGAATTAACAAGACATAATTATTTACTCATGCAGTGGTAATCACAACAATGTCAAAAGAGAACTGAATAGCCGAGGGATCACGGCATGTTCTTTGTGACCGGAATTAAGTGAGTGAATGGTTCATGCCCATCTAAACTTAATACTCGGTTTGGGCCTTTCTGACAATTTACCGCTCTTGAGAGGATGTATACTATCAGAACATGGCTCAAACACTTCAGCATATTCAGTGTTTCATCTTGGTGCACATACAGTGCCAGATTTGTCCCGCCACAAACGACACTGTTAAACAGGCTTTGTTGCTGAATGCTAGTTTCCGGCTTGCAGTGTGCCAAATTGAATTGAAAAATTAAACAAATAAAACCATGACTATTTCTCTAAACTATAGCTAGCCTTTGTGTCACACAATGTATGCTGAATTAACAATATAACACTTCATAACCCGTTTTATATTTCTAGATCCACAAATCCACAGGAACCAAACCTTCTTTTGATGTAGGTGGTGGTCGCAGTTCAGAATCAGCCAGAAACATGGTGGGAAGTAAGATGAGATAACCCTTGATGTTTTTCACTATTTCTCTGGCTTCATCAGGGTTTGTCTCTGCTAAAGATGTCTCCTTTTTATATTCTTCAAGTTGCTCATATGTACGAACATTATCTGTTGGATAACAGTGGAATGCTTTTTCAAAAGATTCAGTGTTAACAGATGCAGTCTTCAACCAAACTGACTTATAGAATTCATCGGTGCATGGATCAGATACTAGGTCATCTCCATTCTCTGCATCAATAAGGCCAAGCAATTCCCGAAAAACAAGCTTGCGGTGTGGGCCTACCAGCTTACCACACTGGGCTTCCTTGCCATCCATCAAACAAGGAGTAAATTCTGAGTCCTCAAATATGCAAGCCACCTCACTGTCACGATCACCAATCATGCTGCGATCATTGATATTTGCTGACCCAATAATACAAATGCGGTCATCAACAATTAGCATCTTGCTATGAACGTAAATTAACTCTGTTATTGGAGTGCCATTTATCACGGAATGAGTACGCAGGCCATGGAAAGTAATATACTTATGTGCAGGTACACCATCTCTTGTCAACCTTTCTATTAAAGAATTACCTCCACGACAGATGGATGTGTACTGCCAATGACAAATTGCCTGAATGGCATAGCCAGATGGTGCTCCAACTTCGCCTTCGAAACCAGGTAAGACTGGCATGACAACATACACACGGAAGTTTTCCCCTGCAGCATGGGCTTGCTTTATCCGTTCGTAAAGCGCTAAAGCAATGCCATTCTTTACGAATTCTTGGTCGATGTGAGTTACAAAGAATTGGTTTTCGATGTAGATGAAATGTTTTGATTCCCGGATGGCAGACAAATAGGCTTGGTGGATAGAATCTTCTGTTCGTTCAACTCCAATAGACCAAGTACTTACGCTGCGTAGCATTTGTGCAGTACATTTGATAGAGGTCTCCTTGAAGTGTCTTGGCACAGTAACGTGGTCATAGGATTTTGGTAGCAGGAGAGGATAGTGGGACTCGAACTTTGCCTTTTCTATTTTGCATTGATTCCAACGCTGAATAAAATGTCGTGCCAAATCACGTGCAGGTTTTCCATACACACAAGCGCCAATGTCGTGCCAAGGCATGCGAGGACATTGATGACGATCGATCAAGTCTGTGAAAGGAGCATCTAAATCTGCAAAATCTTTAAACATAAAGTTAGAGTAGTCCTTGCCAATCCACAGTTTCTGTCCTTGAGGTTCCACATCAAAGGCTCCGGGTACTTTTGGTGGGCCATGCTCCTCAAACACAGGAAATCTACCAGCTTCCAATGATCGCCGTCTTTTCAACTCTGTGACTGGTTTAAGTCTAGATGACAGTCGTCGATAGGCAGCCTTGGGATTATACTTGTTATGACGTTTTATTGCACTAGTGTCAGTAGCATCTTCAATGGTCGACAGATTACGAACTGGTACAGCCGTGCTTCCCTGTGCTTCATTATCCTCATCCGTTATAGGTGATTCAGGTTTGCCAGAATCTGGAGACTGAGCATGCTCATGTTGCTGCTCCTGACCATTACCAAGCCCAGCAAGATTTACTAACAAATTTGTAAGCCCTGATCCCTGAAGACCAACCTTAATGCTGTCAGGACCTGGCATAAATGGACCTCCTTGTCCAAGATCTGTCAGCCGATGCTGGTGTGTATCCCAGCGAGCGTAACATATATCTAGCCCGCCAAAGAAAGCTATACGTTGATCTATAACTACCATCTTTTCATGATGAGCCCACAAAAATGTACCACCAGGAACGTGATCAGGATGTCTCATCACAACGATATTTTCCGGATGTTTCTGGGTAAGACAAATCTTACTGTAGGCTGAATTAATACCAAGTGCCATTTCAACTTCCTTATACAGCAAAAGAAATATCTTTACTCCCTCATCCGCCTTTCTTTTCAACATCAAATCGAAACGATACTTGTCACCTAAAGCTGGACGTTTTAAATACAACTCAGGGCTCAACCACCAATCTGTAATGAATATTTCTTCTTTTGCTATTTCAATGCCTTCTGCAACAGCATCAAAGTAGCCCGCCCCATCCACAAAACACCGACAGTATGATTCTGGACGAGCAGGAGCATATGAGTCAAACCGAATGGGTTCAATAAACTCTTTTCCTGTTGTTTCCATGGCTTGTTTGATCTCCTTTTCCCATTCTAGTGCTCTTCGGTGTGTCCAGGCAGTCAGTAGCAACTCTCTGGAATTGTTTGTGATCAGTACACCATGACGAACAGTAGTCATACTATGTCCAGCTTGTACTTTGAAACCAGAGTCCATTAACAGCAAATGAGAAACAACACCATCTTCTGGTCTAACATATGTAACATATGTGTCCTTTACCACAAACCATCTCTTTTTCCATGGACCAGGTAAAGTAATAAAGCTAAAGCAACCACCTTTGTGGCCACCTCTTCGCTTTTTCATCATACCCTCTTTCATTTTGGAGCCAAGATTGTCCACAAAAGAAAGCTGACTGACTTCGAAGAAATCTAGTGTCTCTGGATGGTTACGGTATATTTGAAAACGAACTAAACTCTGTAAATAATCCTCCAACTGCCGTTTTCGTTCCTCCATTTTGTTAGGCGATACAAGCCCATCAGGTTGTCTTGGAAATTTCGGAAGCTGCTTCTTCAAACCTTTTGCCTGGCTTCTCTTTGCTGCTGTGGCAGGAATGTGTAGTTGAGTTCGGTACATTAACAAACTATTATGTAAACTCCCAAAATGCTTGTGCCGTCGTCGAACTTGCCAACTGTAACCTCCATGCTCAATTTCTATTACATATACATTGGGATTGGCTATATCTTTTGTTGGCTGACGCACTGCTTCTATAATCTTAATGTTAATTGGCTTTCCAGGAATCCATACTTTGCGTTTCTGGGACTTAAATGGTTCAGGAGGACTATGAATGCGTGAATAAGGTATGTGATTAAGCTCTTCCTCAGGGACACCTCTATCTACAAAGTCAGGATCAATATCTTCTGTACTTCCAAGAACTTCAAACTCTGACTCAGAATCTTCAATAATCATCTGATCTGACATGATGCCTGTAGTACTGTACACACTAGGTTACAAACTGAAAGAAGACAAAAAATGAAGGTGCTTTTACTTTTACCTTGCATTAAAAAAGTCATAAGTTATGTAAAACTACTCGGCTAGTAAATACTATAGGAACACAACAGGATACAGATGAAGATCGAAGCACAAGAACAGATGCAGGACTCATGCTTAACATGTTAGCATTTGCAAAGTCTTACAAATGAACTGTAGTGTAGGCCTACAGAATTGTACTTAACCTTATTATACGTATATATGCACTGCTGTAACTCCATTTGCAATCACAAACAGTATTCTGTGTACAGATTTTAAGCCCATAATAAATAGGCGAACGTTTCTGCATATATGAAATTATAATCAATAGACATAATATTAGTCAATGAACAAGTTTGCACATTTAATATTTTGTGCTAATTTGTACACAAATAGTTTTAATTTTTCGCAATCAAATTTTGCCTACTGATTTTATAAAAAGTAAATGTGTGGTTATGCGGCTTACTTATGCCCTACATTTCTAATATTCTAATATTTCTAAGGCAACCGGCTAGCTTACCGTCCCACCCTGCTTACCTGAGTACGCCGACCTCGGCGGATAATTCTGTAAAGCGGCACTTCTAAAACTGGTTCTCTGACTAACTCGTCAAAATAATTTCATACATCATTAGTACACAACATGAATCTCATCGAAGACACGAATTTACTATGAACATGAAAAAATTCAGGTTAAGAAAAAAGTCTGACGCAATATACTCGTAGTAACACTCAAACAGGTCAAGCGCACGCCGCACAGAACGACAGGATGTTAAACAGGTTTGTGACTAGTGATTGTTAATCTGCACCAGGCACATGGAAACGATAAAAGCCATTCGCCTTTTCATCGTATTACGTAGTGAAACCAGGGGTCGCGTCTATCACGCGTTTCATTTTTTTCAGTTTTTAATTAAAATATATGTTCAATGTGTGTAACCCAATGGTAGCAGCCTTCGTGACTGATTCTAAGAAAAAAACGAAAGAGTTGTTGGCAAAGAGAAAAGTCAAAAGAATTTGTAGAATGTCAAAAGCACGCAGGCGTGCAGCACAGATCATTTTTTTTACGTATAATGATCAAGGCGCGTGCAGTTACACAAGCTAAGCACCTAGGCAGCGTTGCAGGCCTACAAAACAGCGACAAAACAACAACATTACAACAATATCAGAGAAATGTTATTTTTTTAAATAATGGTGCATCCGCGGTATAGACTTGCTATTTTTAATTCCACTTCAAAACGGCTCTGTCTGTGGTCTGTCGCTATACAAACGCTCACATTTCAAAATTAATAATGCACACACGTCATGACAAGTTAAATTGCCGTCTTGATAATCAATATTAATTCAAATATTAATCGAAAAATTACTGTTTTCGAAGAGTTAGTATATGGAAGCCGATTTGCCTTTATTGGTTGTCACTTTGTCATGGGAATTTGGTCGTTAATTGATGTTATGGTGTACCTTTGTAGCGCAACATGGCTGCACAATTTGTTACAAACTATAGTTTACAATCTGAACGCTTTTTAATCAATGTGTAACTGTGTAAGTCGACTTCTTTCGGTCTTTATATATGTATTTGCAATTTCGATTAAGTAATAATTTACAACGCTAATTCAAAAGTGGTGTTCTTTGCCATCTAAACAATATACTTGACTCACACTGGTCATTTGAAAACGAACTAAACTCTGTAAATAATCCTCCAACCGCCCTATTTAATTTAATACCACTTTCTTCGTTACTTTCATTCTGAATGCCGTGGAAATCTGTAGAACTAGTTATGCAAAATGTTGCGCGAAAGTGACACTCGACAGCCATGATGGGCAACATAAAGAAGTCTACGCTATTTCAGCTTATAGAGGGCTCGTAGTCGTTTTGTAGTAATTTACTTCCTGATCTGTGTACAGTGTACTTTGTCACTAAATTACCTGCTACATGTGGTGAGTAAAAATATCTTTGATTCACGTAATTGTGTTTTAATTTAAAAATTGAGGAGCAATGTTGTGTATTCATTAGTTAAAATAAAAAAGGTTTATTAAACACAACAAGATTTATTAATTAATTATTATTAATATTTCGGGAAACCACTGCGTGCTCCCTGCATCAGATTACATTGCTAGCCAATCTAGCAATTCACAAGTTTGCTAATAAATTTCTTTAACCTACACGTCATAATATAACGTATAAACAGTTTATTTAACCTATAGGTATAATTATAATAATGTTATAACTAACACCAAATATATACGGATAGTGGATATATTATACATGTAATATATATTATGTATTAGTAATATTTACATAACTGCAGAACAACCCTTAGTTGGACAACAGTTATTTTTCCTTCGAAACTTAAAACTTGGCCATTTTATTGATTACGTATTTTTATTGATTATTCCAAATAATTAGGCGCCTTTAGCAAACTACCAACAGTATAATGTGTGCCTATATGAGCAGTTATACATAATTGATTTTAGTTAATCATAATAGAAATAATTGTAACTGAGGTTTATTTGCAAGTGAGACTGACAGTCTGGTACACGTATAATACAAACTTTGAGGTTTAAGCACGTGACTGCGAGTGGAACTTTTCTGCAGTTCATTTATTAGAAACATTTGTAAAGCTCTAGTTAGCCACTTTGAAAAATGCCCCCTCCCCTCCACAAAAAAACAAAAATTTTCTGGAGCGGGATGAAATAATCGCTTCGTAATTTGCAGATGTGATTTTGATTGTGAAGATGAAATTCTGAAAGTATACATTGGATTCAACATGCACTGATTCATTTGCAATGAGGACAACGAACGCATGCTTTATCTTTGCTGTTTTAGTAAACTCGTGCGTTTCTGAAATGTCCATTGTTGATCTTAGTCATGATTACACCCATGAGGGCATGGTCTACTATCCCACACGTGACGTCATTAGACCATTCACAATGACAAAAGCACTAAGAGGTAGAAACAAAAAAGGCGTGTATTGGGAAGTGAACAACTTCTGTACAGGAGAACATACAGGGACACATATGGATGCACCAAGGCACTCAATACCCGGAGGAAGAAGTATCGACCAACTGAGACTAGAAGAATTAATTGGCGAAGCAGTTAATTTGGACATCAGTGGTAAAACAATGAAAAATGCAGATTACCAGTGCACTGTAAAGGATATTAAGGACTGGGAGAAGCGATATGGTGAAATACCACGAGGTAGTTTCTTCTTTTTGAGTACTGGTTGGCACAAATACTGGCCAGACAAGATTAAATATATAGGTAGTAATGCTACTCAAACAAACCGTGATCTCCATTTTCCCGGAATTCACCCAAAAGCCGCCAAATGGCTGATCGAGCAGCGAAAGATCAAAATGTACGGAGTGGACTGCATTTCTGTAGACTATGGACAGACATCTATGCACGATGTTCACCGAATACTACTTTCGGCAGATATCCCAGTCTTAGAAAATGTTGCCAATCTTAATAAGTTACCCCCAACAGGCGGAAAAGTTCACGCTATTCCAATGAGAATAAAAGAAGGAAGTGGTGCACCAGCGAGAGTTTACGCACTCTTAGATGACGCATTCAAAGAATGCAATCTGCTCAAAGACACATGCAGTTAAGCAAAGAAAATGCGATATTGCGGTTTTATAATAACCACTGTTTGTTAAATTGACATAGTTGCTTCATGTTTATCGCAGTACTAGTTAGCAAAAGATAATTACTTGCCAGCAAGGTTTATTTGTCTCAATAGTGTTACCACTATTATTCAATGTAGTAAAGCCGTTATCAAACTCGGTTTTTAATGCTGAAAATACAAATGCTATTTTTTGTTTTAGATGCAGCACTAGTGACAATTGAGTTAGCCTGTTACCTTTTTACTGACTACTCTTTATGATCTACATTACCTGTAGAAATTCTGAAATAGTTATCATAGCAGTAATAATAATAATAATAATAATAATAATAATAATAAGAAGAAGAAGAATAATCGTTTATTTATCTTGTAACACACGCACAGTTATAATACAATTAATTTGGTAACAAAAATGTGAAGAAAGGGCAGCGAAAGACCAATTGGTCATCTAGTCAGCTGCCCTTTGGTTAGTGATGAACATTTTTATAGGCTCTATACTACAGTGTATTAGTGTTAGTACTGCTTATAATAAAAACTAAATTGTTGCGAATGACATTAAATTGATATGCTTATAACGTGTTAGTACAATTCATACACAGTAATAATAAGTGCATAATAAAAAAATCAAACTGAAAATAACTGAAATAAGAACTGAAACAAAAACTGAAATAAAAATCTGACAACAGAAACATAATAACAATGGCAACTGAAATTTACTTTATAACACAAGCATAATTCTTAGACATAAGCAAGCGAATGTATAATGGAGTCATAATATGTCATAATAATGTAAAAAAATACAAAGCGAATTTTGATGATCTGAGGTAAAATAAATAGGCAGATAGTTAAAGCACAAAAAATTACCTGTATGACTGCATGAGGAGATTGACAATTGGAGTCCAGACTTTGAAAATGATCTACAGAAGTTAGACAATAAACAATTAAATATTGAAGTTAATTGAACCTGCTATAACAGTAACTGCTCTTGCACGCAGTTAGACAATTTATTATAGTGGGTAAAAGGAATAAAAGTTGTTGCAAAATACTGTACGCTTATATGTAGTTAATCTCGGTAATAAGTTTGCAAGAGTTGAAATTTATATAACTTACTCAAGTGACAGATACTAGTTCATTGCTTAAGATCATCTGAAAGAGTATTCCATAGAATAGTACCATTATGTTTTAAAGTCTGTAGACCTTTTGTTGTGCTAAATCTTTCCTGAAAATAGTTTTGTTTGGTAGCTGCTCTCGTAGAATACTGGTGAACGTCTCTAATCTTTTTGAAATAATTGCCCCCTTTTTATAGTTGAACATGAATTTCGCTAACTCAAGCTTATGAATTTCATTAATTTTTAATAATTGCAAAGCATAATAGGAAGGGGTAGCATGATCTCGGAACCCAGCAAAAGTCATTGTTTTGATAATTTTGTTATGTGCTGCTGTAAGTGGTTTCAGAACAGATTTTTTGCTGTGCCCCATGATAAGATACAATAGTTAATGTGTGGGTACACAATGGCAAAGTAAATCATTTTTAGTATATCCGTGCTCAAGTAATGCCTCAATTTAAAAAATATACCTGTAACTTTTACTTACTTTGTAGGTAATATTTTTTACGTGTGTTGACCAATTAAGGGTGTCGTCTATGTAGACGCCCAGATATTTTATGTCTGATACTTGTTCCAATAAACAGTCTTGCATGGATACTGTTATAATGGAGTTTTCATTGTTTTCAAATTTGTTTCTTATGATCATAAATTTTGTTTTATTATACTTTACTGTTAACTTATTTGTACGCATCCATGTGTTAATTTTGATCAGTTCTTCATTACTTCTAAGCTCAAGATTATGCGTGTCGTTGTCTGCTAAGAAGAGGTTAGTGTCATCAGCAAAAAGTTGTGTTTGCATGTTAGTACAAAGAGGGAGGTCATTTATATATGTCATGAAAAATAGTGGACCCAAGGTGGATCCTTGAGGTACACCACATTGTATTGGGCATAGGTCAGAGGCAAAATTGTCAACTACCGTAAATTGGTGTCTGTTCGTAAGATATGACTGGAATAGTTTTTGCGTGATTCCACGGATACCATAATAGTCCATTTTGTTGAGTAAAATGTCGTGTTGAACGGTGTCAAAAGCTTTTGTTAAATCAAGAAAGATGCCGCAGGTAAGTAATTTATTGTCTAGGTTTGTCAGAAGATTGTCTATGATTTCAGCAGTTGCTAATATTGTGGAATGATTTTTGCGGAAACCGAATTGAAAACACGATATTGTATCATTTTTGATTGAATATGTCATCAGGGGTTTATATAAGATTGACTCGAAAATTTTGGCAATGGGTGATATGAGTGAGATGGGTCGGTAGTTGTTCAGCTCATTTGGATCATCTTTTTTATATATGGGGATTACTTTTGCCAGTTTTATATATGGAGTGTCGGTGAACGTCCCAGTCAGAATTGACGCATTAAACAGATTTGTAAGCGGAGTTAAAATTATGTTTTTTGACATTTTGAAATATGTAATTGGGATGTCATAAGGGCCTTTTGCTTTATTGGGATCTAGTCTATCAATAGCTTGAGAAATCTCGATTTCGCTAACTGGTGTGATATAGAAAGAATTTTCTTGGGGATGCATTAAATAGTCTGTATACTTACAGTTTTCGGGTTGTGTTATGCGTGATGCTAGTGATATACCAATGTTTGCAAAAAAAACTGTTAAAAGCATTAGGTTTATGGTGCGGGTCACGTGAAGTCGTGCCTTGGTAACGAACTTTAGTTGGCATTATACTAGCTGTCTTTTTTTTTATTTTAAGAAGTTCATTGATAGTGCTCCAAGTTTGTTTCATGTTATTTTTGTTTGCAAGCAAGATCTGAGAGTAATACTTCTTTTTGGATGCATGTTTGATGTGATTAAGTTTGTTAGAATATGTTTTATATAAATTTTGCTTATACAGCGAGTTGGATAACTTGTGTGTTGTATACATACGGCTTCTTATTTTAATAGAATTGAGAATGCCGGGAGTGATCCATGGTTTAGCTATAGTTTTTGAGTTTTTCCTTGATAACGTTTGGAGTGGGGCATGTTTGTCAAGTAATGTTTTAAACGAGTCCATGAATTGTGAGCAGTAAGAGTGTATGTCTGCTTCGCCATCATTCAGTGTTAGGTTACTTATATTAACTTGAAGCTCGCTTAAAAAGTTACCTTGATTGAATGATCTCGTACATCTGACTGATTTTTTAATGTTGTTGTGCAGGAGATTGGTATTTCTTATAATGGCAAATACTGGCAAGTGGTCCGCAATGGGGTTAGTAATGATGCCAGATGTGATGGGTGTAGAAAGATTATTAGTATAAATATGATCAATTAGGGTTTGTGACGTTGCAGTAATTCTAGTTGGTCGCGTGATAATTGGTGTAAATTGATTTGAGAAAAGCATGTTGAGATACTTATTAATAAATGGTTTGTGATCATGTTGATGTAAATCTATATTAATGTCTCCACATATATAAGCTGGTTTGCCTGTGGAGTTAATAGTGCAAAGAACTGATTCTAATTCGTCATGAAAATGTTCGACTGGGGTGTTTGGATGCCTATATATTACTCCAGATATAAAAGATTTTTTGTTATCGGTGGAAGCAATTTCAAGCCACAAGTGCTAGTCTACTAGTTGTACTAATCCCATTAACAATAACACTTTTACAAGTTCTTATTTTGTATTCAGGTTTAATTTTAAAATTGAGGCTAGATTTTACATACACACCTTCGCCACCAGCAGCTGTATTGGAATCATAGTGTAAGAAAGAATATCCTGGTATATTACACAAAAAAGGGTCAGATTCGTGAATTCTGGTTTCCGAGATCGTTATCAACTCAGGCATTTTTTTGAAATCGTGTTAATGTATCAGTCATGTCTGAATAGTATTTCCTCAAACTTGATGTGTTAAAGTGTATTATAAATGTGTCATTGTTTGCTTTATCTGTGGATTTATCACTACTCAGATTTGCAAGATTAATGTATTTGCTGTCATACTGAAGTCTATAATTGTCGATGTCTGTATCATCTCTATTACAGTGGACTAGCGAAGAAGAGTCAAAAATTGATGAAAAGCAAGATAAATTTTTTACAAAATTAGAAAATTGATAGTGATTAGCCATTTCCATAAATTCATCATCATCAATGAACTGCAAAGGAAGCACATCATTAATGCATTGCTTGCAGAAGTAACTGTCATTAGAACTTGCTAAGTTTACAAAATCATGATGAGACAACATTGTACACTTTAGATGTGTCCAGAGGGAACACACATCACATTGAATTGAGTTTTGATTTGCTTTGCAAGTTCTATTACACTTAGTACTATTAAGGCTAACCATTACAATGGGTTATTGATTGAAACGAGTGAAGAAGTGATTAGTGTTTTAATTTATCTACATCATCTACCAATAACACAGGTTGCCTCCTGACACTGTGCACCAGATCACAAATGTCAACAACTAAACCCATTAACTTACAACCAGTTATCCGACTAATAAGTCCAACAATCGACTAGTACAATCTAGCACTGAGCCAATAAAAAACCAACCAACTACCGACCATCTGATCAACCAGTTAGCTGACCGGTGCTAGGCGTTTTCGACACAAGTTATTTTGACCTAGGCTATATGGACACATAGGACATTTGGACACAAGGATATTTGAGCACATAGGTTCATTTGGACACATGGGCCATTTAGACATATAGGACATTTCGACACAATGGCATTTCGACACAAGGAGATTTGAACACGTAGGACATTTCGACGCAAGGACATTTCGACACACGACATTTCAACACAAGGACAGCTGAACAAATTTGGATACAGGCAAAAATTTGTTATATGATGTTGTTACAAGAAACAGTACAGTGCCTTATATGTATAGCACTAGGCAGCTCAGTGATTACCATATTCTGACCTTATGAAAAATTTCATCGTTTACAAGGATCCTATTTAATGGAATAACTTGGCATTTGACATCAAATATCGGTCGTGTTTTAAAAAGAAAATAAAAATCATACTACATGTACAATATTTTTATAATGCCAAATAATATTTATTGTACATTTTTTATTTTTATTATTGGAATATTTTGTTTTAGTAAATGTGGTCTTATAAAGCTGGTGACTTAGCGGCCAGTCATAATTGTTTTATTTGTATTATGAAAATGGTGTATTTTATCGATCATAAACCTATTTTTAGGTCAAATTTTTATTATTTATTAACGATTCATTTTCACTTTTATCTTCATTTACTTAATATACATTTATTAAAGTAAATCCAGTATTGTGCGTATGAATGTTTTTATAGCAATAAACCAAACTAAACAAAATTAACAAAACCTGAAAGCGCACTTTAGCACACAGTGACTAAACAGTGACTGAATTCAAGTTACCAACGTGTCTAAATGTCCTATGTCAAAAATACTAGTGCTCAATTGTTCTATGTATCCAAAACTCCTAGTGCAAACAGCAACGCTATGTGTCTAAATGTCCTTGTGTCCAAATGTCCTATGCGTGGAAATGTCCTTGTGTCGAAATGTCCTATGTGTCTAAATGTCCTGTGTGTCCAAATGTCTTTGTGTCGAAATGTCCTCTGAGTCCAAATGTCTTGTGGGGAAATGTCTGTATTGAAATGTCTGCACTCCTAACCGTGCACTTAGACACTAGCCATCCGTCAGACCAACTGGCCAACTGCCTGTCTATGTACAGACAACTGTAGCAGCATTAGTGACAATTTGGTACCGCTCAAATAGCTTGTTCTTGATGGGCTAACAACTAGCAAGTCAAGAACATATCACTGTGTTGTCAAACAGTAGGTGGCAGCAAGAAGTTATCGTGGGTTACTGCTAGCGACTCGCTAACCAGGCTTCCTGCTATATCCACCCATACATGCCAGCTTACTAAATAAAAACTCAACGGAAATAGAAGTAAACCGAGAAAAAAGATAAACGATAAAAAAACGGGAATGGGGTCAGTAAGATATGGGACATCGAAAAAAGGGAGATAAAAAGGAAAGAAAAGAAACTAGAAAAATGGAAGCAAGAAAATAAGGAGCTCAAAATTATAAGAAACAAAAGGCTATCGAGTGACTATTAGGACTACTAACTTAAAATTAGAACAATAAGAGTGAAACAAAAATGTTAATGCAAGAAAAAATGTAAAGTTGAAAGACAGAGAGACAGCATGGAAGAAAGAAAAAGAAACATTTTTTCATTTCGCTATAGTCATCAAAAGCTACATTATCCATAGATACAGCAGCCAGCCTTCAATCCAATACCTGAACTCGGTTTCCGTGACATTAATATCCTTCTAATTTAA
Source organism: Tubiluchus corallicola (assembly GCA_030141605.1). NCBI lineage: Eukaryota > Metazoa > Priapulida > Priapulimorpha > Priapulimorphida > Tubiluchidae > Tubiluchus > Tubiluchus corallicola. Next base: position 326,020 of record JAQGDQ010000213.1, read on the forward strand.
AAAAAGTTCGCGTGGGTTATCAAGGTTTAACTCTTTTGAAGTTCAGTCGCTCTAATCGCCCTTACGTATATTGATTAATATTTCGTATCATTCACTTTTCACTAATGACGCAATATATATATAGCTTGTTGAATTTTGTGGAATGTGTGTTAACAGCATAGGGCGACAAGCTCTTTTTCGCAAAACTAACACGATCTAGGCGGTAATTCATCGATTTTCTGTAAAATAATGATTATCAGCGGTGTCGCCTTAGCTTTTATCAATTGATTCGCATGAATGCCCATAGTTTTCTCTTCTATTGTTATATCGACTTTTCGTCAGAAATTTTGAAGAAAGCCACAGTGTCAGTATAGTTCTGTGCGGTATTTATGCTGCTGTCGTATTTACAGATTCGGGCACTTTATAATTAATAATTTGACTATTATAAAAATTTAATACAAACGAGTTTTATAGTTGTCCAATTATCAAGAATCGAAAAATGATTCTTATGATTTATACGTATATTGCGTCAGTTTTGTGATAAGTTAGCAGTCGAGTCTGAAAAACATGTTTTATTGCATTGTCCCTTTTATGATGATATTCGCATTTTGTTGTTTCAGTGTCCAAGCGCAAAAATCAATAATTTTAGTGAGTTCAACGATAATGATAAATTACGTCAGATACTGTCAGGTGATATTTGTTTAAAAGAATGTGCCAAAACTAATGCTGGAAAGAATAAAGATTTTTAACTAATGTGTATTAACGTTTGTTTACTGACTGTTTTAATTTATATGTAAAATGTTTGTTTTTAATGATTTTTAAGGTGTCTCATGACTTTGCCGATAGAGTGGCTTTTATGTTTACTGTAACTGTGCGTACTATCGTGTTTTACATTGTTGTAAAATGAAAGGGGACACTATAGTAAACAAACAATACTATAGAATAATTATATTTTATGTAGAATGCATGATCTAATAAACTTAATTTAAAACACACGTAAGCAGAAACTTGTTTAAGGTAACATAAATCGTTATTTGTTACTAAGTGGGATGGATTTCGATATATAACGCAGTATCCTACGCATATTTCGGCCTAATCCTGTTATGCTGTGTGTGTGGGACTGCAATTTCACTATAAACTTAGCTGGAAGTGAAAACAGGGGAATTTACAACACTACCGCCATAAGGTGAAGTAAAGTGCCACATTTCTGTCTCGCCTAGTCGCACTTTTATGGCACCAACAATAAAATAATGCACGAACGTTCGGGGCCAATATTACAAACTGTTCAGTGAGGACAGAGTCAGATGTATTAGTTATTAATTTTTTTACATAGCATCGTGACCAAGACTGAGCTTAGCTACCAGAATTAAGCAACGTTTTGGGTGGTTAGTAAATGGATGAGTGATTGTTAAGAAAATTGTTCCTACAATCATTTATCTCGTTGAAAGAAAGTATGTATACGTCTCTTTCAGTTCAGTATCTCGTCTTAGTTGCAGTGTTCGGAACAGCACAAAACATTGTTATATGAAGGCCAGTTCTATGGACATGCAGTTTTGATAAAGTGAGAGAACATTGACCAACAGTCACCAACCATTTTCGTTTATAAATAAAACTTGTTATTTGAACAAATTAGCGAAATAAAAAAGCAACGACAATGTGGATAATGGCGATTTGTACCGCTATAAACAGCGTGCTATAGTCGACGAAATTTATTCTAATGGTTAGTTTTCGTTTCTGAAAACCAAAATTAAATTTTGATGTTGAAAAGCGATAACGAAAACGGTTATGCCAGATGCGAGAACATGTCTGTGGAACTGGTGACGTGTATCGCAAATAGCGGCCGACCAGCAAGTGACAACATGGCATTTGTTAGTACATGCAGTTCGTGCTAGAAAGCCTAAGGGGGTTATGACTGTTAAAAGGAAAAGAGAGAGTGGGGTAGTAGAAAAGGGCAGTAATAAAAACAATGTTTGGCTGAAAGTAGTTAGGTGGGTTTTGGATTTCTTCTTCATAGTTTACAAATTTTTATTTGCGCGCAAACACAAATAGACAAGACAAAAGACGTATTTATTGGAGTATTCACGAGGAACTTGAAAGCTAAGTTTCGGCTGCTATTCCTTAACTCTTAGCCTTTCAAGCGCAGCCAACTGTGAGTAGCTAAGTTGTACCCTGCAAACTCACAGCCCTGACACTGCATCTATGGCAACTAAAATAACTCAAAACTATGTAAATGCAATATACGCGATTGCTATAATTTGTACCGTATCTTTCATCTTACCTGAAGTTTTAATTCAGAAATATGTAAATGCAATATACACTACTGTTATAATTTGTACCCCAATTTTTATCTTAGCTGAAATTCTCAAATGGGCTGCATTATTATGATTAGTATAAACTGAAATAGTTGCAAAAAATTATATGGGCACACAATGTTCTCAAAGAGCTGTTTTTTGAGCCGCCTTGATCAAGTGGAAAAAGTTTGTGGGCATAATTATAGCTCTAGTGTCTTTTTTTAAAATTATGCTAATGGTTAATTTTCGTTACATATTAAAGCCATCGAAATATCGATCAACAAATTTCATATCTAATAGCTAAAGAACAACACCATTGTAGTTTCTTTCCTTGCATGTTGTTTAGAGTTCGTGTAAGAGAATCGTAAAGTCAACAACCTTATCACGAACAGCACCTTTGTCATCTTCGCATTGAAAGGAAAATAATCATTTCGACCCCTTCAACAGCTTTTTTCAAACTGTTGCGAGGTAACTCCTCCTGAATATAATTCACAATTTTCTTCACACACTTCTCGACAAGGCTTACTAAATGCGATGTTTGTGACCTAACACATAATCAAGGACATTGCGCCAGGCGAGCCACTGAACCAGCCGAGGTGCCTTGGCCACATTCGAATATATAATCATCCTTCCTCTAAAATTAATATTATTTAATATCAGTAATAACGTTGTAGCTTATAGGTTTTTTACTATATGCAACTAACAGCGCTATGATCACGATATCTAGCGTTGAAGAAATACATAACGGAAAACGCGCGTAAAAACACAGTAAGTCACGTCAGCTATAATTTCGGAAAAAAACATGCTTTACGAACACAATATAATTCCCGACCGCAAAGCCCACTCCGCAGGGCTTCTGCTAATAAGCAAAGATGGGAAACCTTTCAGTCGGCATTTTTATCTGTAAAGTCTGTATTCTCGCCAGGTATTCTCCTAATTGGTAATCAGTACTGTCCCGGACGGAATTGTTTTATGGCATTTCGCAATTTCGGAATTGTTATCAACACGTAGTTGTGACATGTAACAAAGAAGGCCTACTCTTCAAAAAAGGTACATTGATCTAATCTTCTGAAATTTTACCACGTGACTAAATCTTTGGATTCTTGTAAATTTGCTAGCGAAACTCAAATTTTGACAGACCGGTTGTTATAAATACTTAACTCTCTCCAACACTTGTTCCTAGGGAGTTTGTGGGAATGTGTGTACCTCATCAAGTTCGGCGAGGCTAACAAATCGAAATCTGAAAACACAGATCGCTACAGGCATTACTCTGTGTCTATCTATTTACTCACTCTCTCTTTCCCACGGTTTCCTCTCTCTCTCTCTCTCTCTCTCTCTCTCTCTCTCTCTCTCTCTCTCTCTCTCTCTCTCTCTCTCTCTCTCTCTCTCTCTCTCTCTCTCTCTCTCTCTCTCTCTCTCTCTCTCTCTCTACCTCCCTCCCTCCCTCCCTCCCTCTCCCTCTCTCTCTCTCTCTCTCTCTCTCTCTTTTCTCTCTCTCTCTCTCTCTCTCTCTCTCTCTCTCTCTCTCTTTCTCTCTCTCTTTCTCTCCCCTCTGTTTTTTCTATATCACTTTTCAGTAAATTACTGTAATTCTGATGTTGAATGTGAAAGCTACTCCTGTCCCACCAGCAATAAAATGTATGCCTATGAATAGCCTGCTAAGTAATTCCCCGAATTTTAGATCATTCAATCATTGTTATCATTATTGCCCAATAAGTAGCCTAGAATGTATTAGTTGCGAAAACCAGACAAAGATTAGTTACTTATTTAATCTTAAACAACTCCAAAGTAACGTGAAATTTATGCCTACAATTACAGAATTAAATTTAGCCATTTTGTACCGCCTTGTCACAGACTAAAAGTCAAGACAGGACGTTGGCATAGTCCCGTATTAGTCCGGTTAAAATAAGGTATGAACCATACAAAAATAGCCTAAAGCTGAATTTTTGCACAAACACCCATAAAGTCGTCTGGTATAACACATCCAAAATCCCCTGAAATCCACTTTGAGCGAAAAAGGTATGGGGCTTTAAATCAACTAAAAAACCTAGACTGCATTAATGTATTACCAGCTGATATAAAAGTATATATTGTTCTATGTGCAAAATAATGTTTCAAGATCATTCAAGGTCAAGATCATTCAAAATTGCTACAGGGTGCCGATTTGAAGTCAAAGTGACTCAAATGCGAAGCACGAAATAAGCAGTAAGTAAGCAAATATACGCATTTTTATATCAGTTGATAATACATTTGCAATCTAAAATAATTGACTATTTAATCTAAAATGTTTTCTAGTTGAATAATTTTAACTTTGATGTAGTTTTGGTGACCACTTTGAGTGATTTTGACCTTGAATGTGCTTGAAACACTATTTTTCTGATAGACCATATGCACTTTTATACTGGTAATACATTTTATGCGATCTTTAATGCTACCTAGTTGCGTCGTTTTGGCTTTAAAACTGTATTAACGACCATTTTTAATTAAAAGTCCCATAAATGGATTTCAGGGGATTATGGGTATGTTATTCTGTACGACTTTTTGGGTATCTATGCGAAGATTCAGCTTTACACAATTTTTGTACGGGTCATTGCGAAGGAGCCAAAAGTCGGATATAAATAAGGAAGCATGCTAAGGTGAAGAACACGTTGCATAGTACCCGTTCTTACTGTTTGGTGATGCTCTTGAGTTACGTGACAGTGACCTTGCACCTAGAGGAAAATTCACAAGAGACATTCTGAACCTATTTATGTAAGTAACAATTAAGTTGCCTAATATTTATTTTTGATATTTTTAATTATTATCTGGTTGGTAACATCATTCCGTTATTATTATCTTAAATTCTTACTGCCATTATTGTGTATTTTCATTATACTATGGCAAAATTTGTAAGCTAGTATTGCGTCATTCGTAATACTGCGCGTTGTCTTGTCGGTCTTAATGATAACTCTGTAAAACAGTAGCTTAGACTGCATGAATCGCACGTATTTCCAAAAAACTAGCTCAGTTTGATAATCTTTGTTAGGTTTCCTGCAATTAATTACTTTCCATTGGAAACAGTATGTGGATGTTTTAATTAAAAAAATTTCAGTAATCTCATCGCAAAATGAAACGCGACTATATAAATGGCCACCAAGATTAGTAATAACAAATTCAGTAATTTCAGTTGATTAAGTAATAACTTAGGTAATATTATGAAATTTATACAAAATAATAACAGAGTTTTAAATGTGCCAAACGCTAGTAAATTAGTCCAAACTGTTTAACTCAAAAATGGGGCAGCAGGATAAAGCAAAACAATTTTCAGGGAAGCCCTTGAAGTTTGCATTTTTATTGTGAAACATTCACTATGGTCAAATTTCAAAATGACCGCCTTGATATCCTACAAATAATGGACTTAATGAAAAATGTACACTTTGGAAAATATAAATTGAGTAACAGCTGATATAAACATTAGTATAAACTTACCAACAACATACGGGCAGTCAGGGAGGTCACCAGCATGTAATTGCATTGTAGAAATCTAATGCGAAATTGTTCAATTCTCACCTATCATTCTGTCTAAAGAAAAATTGACTCTGGTTAAAAACTTTCTCTCAGTCACTAACTGTACAAGTTATAAATGCTTTCTGTGGTTATAAAGACATTCCTGAGGTTAGTGCTTAGGTTAACAAGTGTCCGGGTTAGAAATAACCAAGTTACCAAAATATGTGGTATGATAAGTACCTGGTTACCAAGAATCAAATGTTTGCCGTAGAAAGCCTCTCAATTGTTATAATTATCTGGTTTAGCAAATTCCCAAGTTACTAACTTCTGGGTTCAAATAAGTAATCTTAGTTTTTAGAGCTCCGCATGACGAGTGAGCTGACAAACTCAGTGTATAACTCAATCATAGCGTATCGCAAACAATTTCTTATCACAGAATAGTATAATTAATCTGTTAGTGTTAGTCTTATATAATTCAACTGTAATGTATTTGAGGGTACATATCTAAAAACATCTCTTCATTATTATTGTCAGCATCTTTATATCAGCATGGTGACAGCCATCGATGTCACTATCATCATAGTTGCATTTATCATGGCCAGAAGCAACCAACATCTAGTTAATGAGTTTAATTAAATTTTTGCCTTTCGCCCTAGGAAATTTTGAAAATTTCTTGTCACAATCGTCTCAAGAGTCACTAGGGTCGCAGAGTACCGGCTACTTCCAATTTGATGCCCACAACATATTGTTTTTAATTCTAAGCAAGACTATAGTTATTATGCACATATGAGATTCAAGCACTCATAATTCCAAGATTCAACTCAAAAATCAACGCTAACGATGCAGCAACGGGCAGACAGGCTCACATCTTCACTTTAAGCTCAGTTAGCATAATATAACAATTTCATAACATTCACTGCCAGTCGCATAGTGGGATTACAACCTTTTCCAAATGTTTACAGGTTTGAAAGTTTTTAATTGGGAAATAGCTAAGTAGTTAAATACATGCTGCCAAATTGCAGTCAGCTATATGCCACAAACGCATGGGGGATATTATACATATACATATAGGGAACATTTCTTTGACCAAATGACCCGCATTATATGAAGTTGTCGGGTGATTTGGTCAACGAAGCGTTCGCTATTAGAAATTATGCACAATTAATTAACGCTAATTTTTTGCATGCAGGGTAAAAAATCGTATAATGGTAGTTTAGTCTCTCCCTGCAGAGCTGCCACGGGAACAAATCTTAGATTGCAATATCACAAGTGAAAGCTGATTACCGACTGCCAAAGATCCTTCAATGCCATAAAATGCTTATTATAAACGAGAAAAAACGTATTTCAGAAAAGCTGATTAGGTTTTCGAAGAATTGTTCTGCAAAGTGGATAGCCTACTTCCTTTTATGGTTAACGAGCATAATAACTCACCTGCATGCGTGGAAAATGTTACCTGCAACAACAATGGTCGCGTGGCGAAATGTGATTTTATTTTAGTGAATTTGTTCAATTCATAGGAGATGCAAAAAGCTTTTGTAAAAAAAGGAGAGACAGTGAGGTCACGGAAAAATTGTTGTTATAGCCAATATAACCGAAACTGCAGGAAAAAAGTGATGCTAACAAAATTTTAAAGAAGTCCTTGTACTTGCTGTGTGTATGACATTAAGAAAACAGAAGCAATATTAGTAAACTGAAGTATTTTTAAAATAAGTAATTAAGTTATGCTTTGTGTAATTTACTATCAAACGTGTCACATTTCACAATTTAACGAATTTCTAGATCATATTTGGAGTTGCATAATGCGTAAAATATACAGATTGGCAGAATATTGAATACAAATTAAAATCACTGAAAAGTGGGAAAACTTATTTCTACAGTTCTGCAGCTGAGCTCGAAGATATATGATTGCAGAGCTGAGTTTAGTTAACTCAATGGTTATATTGCAAGTTGAAAGAAAAATCTGTAAAACACTCTGATAATTAAATGTTTATTACAGTTAAACACACAGCTATTTATAAAGCCACCAAGAAAAAGTTAATTGATTCGGTATTAGTCCCAATTAGGCTTTAACCTGCTGACCAGGATACAGTAAGAAGCAGATCATAACTCATAAGTAATAATAGTAATAGACCAGTAACAGATCGTTGAGTTTGCAACAAATGCTGTGGAAAAATGTTGAAGTAATAGGACTATAATGGCATTTCGGTTATAACAATGAACTCTGTATAACCCATTTTTCTTCAGAAGCTAGTACAGTTGCTCAATTAGTAACTCAGAAAAATGTTAGCTCTGGGCGGAAAAACGTCTGGTTCTTTTCTAAGCAAGCTAACTTCAATGGTTTTGATCTTTTCTAACAAAGCATATAGTTTTATTCTGATATAATAGTTTCCTTGAGGAACATTCCCGGCAGCGCACTAGAGATTAGTCATAGAAGTCGTGTTTCTCACCTCTCACTCCCCTTTCTCTCATTCTATATTAATTTTTATGTATTTTATGTTGTCTTCTTTTCTCTCTTCCTTTTGTCCTTCATTCTTTCTTTTTTCTAACTTGCTTTTTATTCAGGATGCCCAACTGTGCTTTTGCTGTTACGTTATGTATGAGACACTCTGTTTTCAGTTCCCCCAATAGTAAACGCCCCGTTGCGTCTGTTAACTAATTGAATAATTGTCACAGCAGCTGCACCATGACAAGAAAAAGCTGATTATAGATGTGAGTTGGTTGTTTAGTAACTAATGTTCTGTGGAGCAAGCCAACATTAGCAAATATAGCTGTTTTTTAACAAATAAATCTTTCAAATTTATAATGACATCAGACATGTGGTCATATTTTCGCCGGTTTAACATGACCCAAAGTGCAAAGTTTAGAATCTTTTGAATTTTGTTTAAATGAATATCTGCAGCATTACTATTTATACAGGCAAACAGTAGAGCACATGCGAAAATGCAATGCTATTTATAAAAAATGGCATCAACAAATGATGTGGTATACAATTTTTAATATTATTAAAATTCCCGTGCATTTTATAGAAACGAGTTTACACCCAGATTGCGTGCATTAGCGTGGTTGAGTTTTTGTGTTCAAAAAGTCTAATGTCACCGAATCTGTAACACAAGTGTGCAACTTTTGCGTGCTGCCAATTATTATAAATTACGTTTTTTCAGTTTTAAGTTTCATTCCGTTATTTTGATACCAATTTTGCACAGTAGTTAACGCATCAGTGCGACCACGGTGACTTTATTAGTTTCAGATTTAAGTGCAGTTGGGGCATCATCTGCAAATTGAACCAATCTAGTTTCAATGCTGTTTGTTTAGTTTAGTTATTCATTTATTTTCAAATAATTAATTTCAAAACTATTTATTTATTTTATTTAGACGGGCCTAAATAGTTTCTTTGAAATATTCCAATATCATCATCGCGTTCAATGAAAAGGGAAAAGGCATAGATTACAGTTTGTGAGATAGCTTTAAAACCAACATAGAGCAACTTGATACTACTGCAGTTTATTTGACCACGTCCCCTAATCAACAATGTCAAAGATTTGCTAAGATCAAGCGCAGTACACTCGTTTGGATGCAACGCTTTTATAAAAAATTGAAACTTTACGGACTTCTAAGGCAAGCCAAAAAGTGTGACAAGCCCAGTAAGAGTTGTTAGTGTGTTCGTTCAGGGACACCTATATGAAAAAATTTCTGGAGTAATCAAAGTTTGGATAGATCAAACAGAAAAAACTTAGTTCAGGTTAGTAGTGAAAATAAAATTATATCAAAACTACAGTATTTCTACCGGTAGTATTATTATTAAATGCTAGAGCACGCAAACACAAATGTGGTGAGTTTGAAGGCGCAGTGCATAATTATGGAACAAATCATGTAATAATAATCACAGAGACGTGGCTAATAAAGACTAGCCCTAAATATCTGCAAACAGCTGACAGGATATTCAATGTTTTCATTTGAATGTCAAGACAGACCTGGTGAGGAGTCACCGTTCACGTAAGAAGGGATATTCAAGCTAATGATATTAAAGTAGAAAATCGGTACTTTTGCGAAATGGTTTGGCTATTAGGTAGACCGACAAGACTAGCAAAACCTAAAGCTGCCACAATTGTTGCAGAACTGTATTTTTGCTGGTACATCTTGCGTTAAAAAAGGATTCAAACGCCAATTTCTGGACACTATATATACAGCTTATTATTCATCCAAGCAAAAACACATCCGGCTTATCTGCACTTATCGTAATTAAACAGTATTATATGCATCTGGAATGAGACAAAATAAATTAACTGTCGAAATGTCGAACTATCTATCTGAAACAAGTAGTTAAAAAAACAATTCGCGACAGTATGGTTTCGGACTGTATTTTTACTGACATCAACGCACACGTAATCATGAGCAGAAGTAAAGGCGCCACCACGGCCCTGAAGTAAGTTGTCGAAAGTTAACTTTCAAATAAAGGAACCAAGAGGATATCTCGTGGATATGTTCTCAATAAACTTGCAATTCTCTATTTTCCAAATGTCTTGAAAGCTCTTGCCCTGCTGCCCAGTTATCTTGCTCACTAACTGAAAATAATTAGTTCTTGTAACAGGTGGCACCAAAGGTCCAAAGTTATTGTAGTGCACAACAACTTAATTAACATCTGATAATTAAACTAAATTTGTTTTTCAGTGCCTTTTGACCAGTTCCATAATAATATTTATTATTATTATTATATGCATGCGCATTTGAGGGACAGTACGTGTGTGTTTAAATTGTTATTAAATACGATTCATTAATACGCAAAAGGAATCACCGTACAATAACAGTCTGTGCTTAACTAAATGAAATATGTTTGAAAATGAAGAAGCAGATCTACAATGTTTACATGCACATCTCAGTTAATAAGACAGCAAGGCCAAATTTTGACCTAATGACCAAAAATAATTTAAAGGTTTTACTTCTGCTAGTTGCACAGTTTTGCTTCATGAGTAGCTTAAATGACTTACTGAAAGACACTAATCCCTTTAGTTAGCGAAAATCTACACGCGTCAAACAGCCATTAAAATTTGTCGTTTGGCAATAAAGCAGCATATTCACACCAGGTAAGCAGAAAGAATTGCATAGCCGTGAAAATGTCTGTCTAACAGCTTATAATGCTCTCGACATTTTCAAAACTTTGCGACGAAGAAACAGCAGGCAATCTAGAAGGATTTATGTTTGAAACGGCTTTTCACTTATAGCGTAGTACGTCAGTGAGAAGGTTCTCATGAAAAAATCATTAAACTGCTACGATTAAACTAGCCAAACCATAAAAGATTTTTGCACCTTAACCCAGCACAACCCACAACACCAATACCATCCTCGCCACATCATCCACACCACACCACAACACATTACTCATACCACAGCACCCACATCACATCACACCAGGCCACAACACTTGAAAATGTATGCCATGACAAACGCTGTTAGACTCATCCACCAAAGATCAATAATGAATGGACATTCTACAGTCTTTGCGTACTACTTCTCAGCTGGTATAAGGCTAACAGATACAAGTTACATGTACAATTATATCTCTGTTTGTAACACAGTAAAACGACATCTTTCTTAACGAAACTTCCACACCTTGTAGACCATTTCCTTTTTCTGGTAGTGTGCTCATTTTTCCCAAGATGCACAAATATCTGTTTCCGGAATCTGTTTGTGCAGTTTTCCGTAAAAATTGGGCGAATGGGTTTGGGAGAGCGCCTTTTGCCGGAAACCACGAAAGGCTAAATAGCCTTACTACAACCCACCGTTGAACGAGTAACACAACCATTACAGGTACTGCCCCTGTACGTCAACATTCTCTCAAATCATGGTGTATAACTTTTGTGGAAAAAAACAGGCCCAAAACGCCCATTTTGGAGATTTTCGCCCCCGTTCCGCCGGTAGCCCCAATTCGAAAAAGAAATCATGAACGAAACCACAGTAGTTCGAAACCTTTCATTTGATACGTAATTGGCCAAAAAATGGTGGATCGTTGGAGGTGTAATCGGAAAAACCATCGTATAAATAAATAAATTCAGACACATACCAGCGAAATAAATATAATATTCTTTATTATTAGATTGTCAAAGCCCTGCAGAAGAGTTTTGCGCATAAATCCACAATGATGACCCACATCACATGATGATCCGAACCAATGATGACCATATCTCACCACCCGGAGCCACTGCCACCACTGCCGCCAATAATGACCGCAAATTACGGCGACAAAAACAACAGTAGCAACAGCAACAAAAACAGCAGCCTAGTGAAACCCTGCAAATACATTTTGCGAAAGTGAGTGAAATTTCAAATGTTTTTAGACCCATCTACTGATGATCATTCAACACAGTTATAAACTTCTTCAGGATTTCCCAAGTGTGTATGCTCTGGGTTTGCTCAGTCTGGTCACCGCCCCAATGAAAGCTTCTCGCGTACAATCCCTTCCTTCTAAAGTCCTACATTGACGAAGTTTCTTTGGGCAGTCTTTGAACGAGGATGGAAGCACCTAGTATGGACTTTGCACGTTTGTTATGCATAGTTCCATACTGCATTTTTATCAGTTATTATAATTTGTCTATCAGACTAATGTTTTTCATCTTCTAGGTATTCCATTATTAAAAATTGGCATCATATTTTAGCAAACTAATATCCTCTTGCCATTAAAAATAATTATTATCCATATTATGTTAAAACACTAAAGGTAAATTATGAGTACAAAGTTTTCATTCTTTTGTCATTTTAAATTTTATTACTATGTAACCATTAGAGGTGAGCATTCTCTGCCAGAAAACGTATTCGAATCGAATCGAATTTGTGACTTTTGAATTCAAGTCGAACCGAATGTTAGTATTCAGAATCCAAATCGAATTCGAATTGAGTTTGAAAGATTTTCGAACAAGGTTGCGAATCACTAGTTAAAAGTGGTCTTACAAAAATCATGCATATTGTTAGATTTTGTTGTGCAGTAAAACCACATTAGTTTGTTAAAGATCTTGTACAGAAACTGCAGCTAAATTGCGCCAATTGCATGCTGTTTCAAAAATATTAATTATAAAGAACGTATGTAGCCGAAATGCTGAATTATTCGAATCTATAATTCGTTCGAATCGAATTCGATTGTTCGAATAGGATTCGAACGTTCGAACTCGAACATTCGATGCTCACCCTTAGCAACCATGTCCATGTCCTCGTTGTGTTTAGTATAATTGAAACTACTTTAAAATTTAAACCTTACACCCTCATCAATAATACTATTTATTTGCTCTAGTACTGAACTGTAAACACTATAACGATTAAAAAAATAAAAATTTTATCTTAAACGGTTCAGGATAGAATGGGTAGCAGCAACAATGGTATTTGTCTCGAAATTTGCGATCTCTGTCTTTATAAAGAAATGAATAAGCACTCTCAAATGAGTAGATGGAGCCTAGAGCTTCAAACGCAGAGCTAAAAGGATTTTGTCATAGCTGAAGTAAATATAATTATTATTTTATTTTTACTTACAGTGGTCTAACTTTAATTGTCATTGTAATGCATTTTTTGTGACTGTGATCTTTTGAGCGGTTTGAAAAACCATGACCACGTTGCTCCCTGACATTCGTTGTTTTGCGCTGAGTTAGCGCTGCTGTCTGCTGTGAAAAAGAAACTATGTTTTTTAGAATTTTTACTGTGTAATTTTAAATTTCGGAAAATGCTGTTTATGAGTCGTCCACGTAAGTAAACCTATTTCATTGTTATTTTAAAGTCATTATGCAAATATACATTATTTTCAGTTTATTAAGAAATAATGGTTTAAATTATTTGGTAGTTGAGAGTCAAGAATACGAGAGTGAGTTCGCAAATTGTATAACCCTCTCCGACTGAAGAGCCTACACTTGGCGCAGAAAATCTATCAATCTTATTAATTTTTTAGCTAGGTTTATTCACAGTCGTACAAATTATTTTTAAATAAAATTCACGTTAGAACTTGAAAGTATTCCCAAATTTAATAACGTATTTTAACTATTAAGCATCTATTGGAGCGGCGTCCAGATTAGAGTATGATTGTGGTTGCAGTAAATGGACGATGAAAATCGGATTTTTTATGTGATTGGTTAATAAAAATTGTTTTGTGTGATTAGTTAAAAATATAGCCTATAATGCTCAATGTGTTATTTGTGTGACTGTAGTAAACCCACTTCATATTTGGTTTGATATCTATGAAATCCTATATTTTTCAGTATGTTTTTTCTTTCTTGTATATATTTTGTTTTGTTCTATATAGAGAAACTACAGCAGTGGTTAATTGTTTCTCTTACGGTAAGATTTCTGAATGTGTGCACGCAGTCAGTAGTAGAAGAATCAGGTAAGTCCTTATACTACCTTACAGTGAGCCAGTTGGCTAGCATGCGAATATAAATTCATTCGAAGACGTGCACTATAGAATGTTTTGGTAAAGCAAAAATTATTAATTAGTTGCTGAAAATAGAGCACAAATCCAAAATAACTTATTCTCCGCAAAAGAGAAGAATCTTTCTCTTATTGCACGTGATTTTTAAGAGAAAAGTTAAAAGCCAATGTTCATCTATATAGGTGGTAGGAGTGTGACATACGTCTGCAACAAAGATGAAAGTCCATGTTTTTCTGGGTCAACTTGTGTTGTTGGACTAGAGCTAGATAAAGACTACACATGCCTTTGTCCGCCAGGAAAAACCGGGCTTGTTTGTGATATCGGTACACAATTTTATGCAATATTAGGTTATTACTCCATAAAATTTTATGGAATTCAATTCATACGAGTCTCTGTGAGATATTCTGCCTTGTAGTAAATGATAATGTGATTATTGTTCTAGCATTCCGTGCTCACACAATTGTTTTTTATGTATACCTTGGCACTGAAATCCAGAAGTGAATGGAGAGGAGGAACTTCCTACTAAGGTTAAATGTTTTATGGTGGGAATGGAACCTAGATCATCAAGACTAATGTTGTAAGATAAGGCACTGAACTAACAGGGTTGCCATATTCAGGTTTGGTCACATTGGTGTTGTGTGACATAGTTTACAGGAGTGGAAATAACAGATGAAGAAGAAAAAACAAAGCAGAATGTGAGAACTTTTAAAACTAGCTGAGAAAATTAAGTGTTTTCAGACTTTAAGCTGAGAAGAAAAATTCTATATGAGAGCTGCAAAACAGTGAGATTTCTGAAATGGAAAAATCAATAAATGAAAAGATGAAAATCAGCTAAGGCAGAGAGCTTAAATAGGGCATAGGAACTTCAGATTGAACAGTGAGCGAGTGAACAGCAGACTCTTAACAGCAGCAAAGAATGTAGGAGCAAACACATATAGCGTTTGGCAGGGAGGTACAGGTCAATGGTAGCGTGTTCACTTCCCACCCAAGATGTTGTAGGTTTAACTCCTAACCTTGTATACCGAAGAACTAAAAAGTGGTACCGCTGGTTCTTCAACCAAGTATGCGGATTTATCGAAGTAACATGCTGGTAATAATAATCAGGTCTACCTTGGAAATTGGGTCACTTAAGGTGTTATCCCTGGACTATGTCCAAAACGAAATTATTATTGTTGTTACATATTAAATTTTTATAACTAATTTAAGCGTGAAAGGTTTTGAAGATACTTTTATTGTAGACATTGACGAATGCAATTCTCAGCCATGTAATAGTGGTGGTACATGCATAGATCATCTCAGTTCCTATGAGTGCCTATGTCCAACCAGACAGTTTGGACCTCAATGCGAATTACGTATGTACAGTAATTAAAACTATGAATTGAATTGAACTTTTGAACCGTTGAACGGATTGCTTTTATTTGCCTAGCATGTTGATATGCTATAACAATGGCTTAGTATATGTTGACATAGAGAGACGGTGTGGAGAAAACTCAACAGTCACTAGCTGCCACACCTTTATCTTATTACCTTAATTAATATTACTTCTGAGTTAATGACGTTAGTAAACGGCCCATCAGAATTCTCATTTAAAACAGGTAGGCTTATTAAGCAAAAATGGTAAACTAACACAGATAATACGTGTAATTAATTGCAAGTGGCAGATTGTCAAAGTGGTAAATACTGCAAATGTTGCTCACGCAGGATGACTTCATATATGCGAGTATTATCTAATGTGTCTTAATGGTACTTACTATATAGGTCTAAATTACAATGAAATAATGGATATACTTGACTATGTAGCAAGCAGTTAACTTTTTTAACATTTCTTTAAACAATGAAATTTATTATTTATTAACTGTTTGATGATTGTGTCGTGTATAAATATCTGTTCTATATACATGCAGTTATTTTAGTACGACTAAACGCGTAACACACTTATATGCATATACTGTATAATATAGCTGTTGGGGATCTGCTACAATCTATAACTGCCTCTCCATCTTCCAAACTGCTGGAAATGACCCGAGTGTGCATATGGTATATATAATTTTGTGGCCTTCTTCATCACACTCGGCGGAAGTTTTGTTGGGTCTATGCGACATTCGAAAAATTTTGTTTGCTTTGTATACGTGCAGCTGTTTGCTTCTGTAGGTAGTACTATTATATGAGGCATTAACGGACAATACTTGGTCTACAACTTATTATGCATTCTAACTGCATATTGTACATTAAGAGCTTGACAATTTTTTGTTATAGGAATTGGATTTTGCTCTTCGGCTCCTTGCAAGAATGGCGGCATATGTGTCGAAAGTGAGGACGAGGTGCAGTATCGATGTGATTGTCCCCTAGGAACAACGGGATACAACTGTGAAACAGGTAAGCTTGTGTGTGCATTCTACTGTGGTGAAATAGAATTTTGAGAAAGATGTTGCTTAAATCATCAATTAAGCTTATGGGTTTTGGGCACTTAGTATTTTACCAAGTACTACGCACAATTGTTTTTGCACTTACTTTAGTCTTTGTTTTTAAAGTAATTTATTATAACGTTGTGTAACTGTGTTCTTCGATCTTATCGAAGTAACGTGCAGGTGATAATAATCAGGACTACCTTGGAAATAAGTATTGAGCTTACTTAAGGTATTATCCCTGGACTATGTCCTAAATAATAGTAATAGTAATAATAATAATAATAATAATAATAATAATAATAATAATAATAATAATAATAATAGGTTCCTCCTGATGAACGATAATCACTATGTGTGGTGCAAATAACGTATATTACCTACACCTACGATGTCTTGGCAAGTTTGTATATATGTCATTTGATTGGAAAAAGCACTGTAAGGTTGTGTGTCCTTGGGGCTTCACGTTCATGATGCCGTGACTTTACTTATGTAAATTTAATCTTCCTTCTCATCGCCACGTCTTCACTTTCTTTGTCATCTGTATTGTCATTATCTCTATCTTGTCATTTCATTTTCCTCGTTACGTATTTTTTGTATTTTGCAGTTTCGCACATTTTCCTCCTATTTGCCTTCATACTCTAACCTCCATGAGTTTATCATCTTGGTCTGAGCCGATATCGAATTTGTAAAATTGTAATAACTTTTGCTTGTTTGCTAACGTATGTTATGTACATTTATAATTTGCTGTAGTTATGTGTAATCTGCTGTACATTTCTGTGGCACTACGAAAAACGAGTGCCCGCCATGTGGCACGATGTACTAACTAAACTGATTCATACTAAGTTTGGATCTAGAAATGAGGGCTATAAACAAACATGGTAATTACATATTATTATTACTAATGTTCACTTTGATTTTGCATATATAAGAGGCTGTGCTTATTTAGAGAGGCATTGTTAGAGTGAGTAATCATTGTTTCCACTGGTTTACATTACGATGTCTCCATGTACTCCCATACCACTTATTCTGTAAGTTGTTGGGTAGATTTACTTGTAAGTATGCCAATTGTTTTTGGTAATAATGTAACAATTTTGCAGATATAGACGAATGTGCATCTTGGCCATGCCTTAATGAAGCAACTTGCTTCGATATCAGAGATTCGTATGTATGTCTTTGTCAGCCAGGCTACAATGGAACTGACTGTGAAAATGGTACAAGTTTTTCTTTATAACTGCTAGATCTCTAGTAGCGCTTTGTTGATCGTCTCACGCTTGTTTATGAGCATCTTTGAACTGGCTAGTGAGTGTGTGAAATGTGAGTTGGCAAAGCAGTTTAACGGTCCTGCACCTTAATGTTGAAAGCTGCAGTTGTTCTACAGCTTTTGTTACTTTTTTTGACATGTACACACAGGTGAGTCAAATCTTTAAAAAAATGACCAAAGAGTTTCTGTATTATTAGATGCAGCAGATTTTGAAATCATGTGTATTTGGTTAATAGGGGTAGAGCTCAGGCACGCAAGAAGCACAAAAATAAAGGGGCAGGATTTACGAGTACATTGAATGTTAGCACTAAAGCTTTATATGCATGTAACTAATAAAACGTGATGCAGGTAGACTACTACTTAAGGTAGGTTTTATTACTTGCATCGGCAGATTACTGATCACTGATTACCTTTGACTGAGAAAACATTTTTGGTTTGCACCACAATTTTGTAATAGTGACTTTAACAATTTTACCAAATGTTGACTTCAAATTTTATAGCTCTTCCATTCCTTTTAGTGATAGACAACTGTATAGACAATTATTGTTTTTTTGATGCGACATGTGTTAATGACGGCAATACGTTCAAATGTATCTGCCCTAAGGGAGCTACTGGACCTTTTTGTGATCTTGGTAGGTAATTTAAACTACATTTTTCATTGAAGTTAGTTAATAATGGTGAATAATATATGATCATCATTGTCATCGCCAACATCACCACTACCACCGTCATCATCATCATCATCATCTTCACCATCGCTACCACTTAGTATTGTCATTCATTGTTATCGTCGTTATCTTCATCAACAACGGTATTCACCACTAACCTTTCATTTTCGTTATTGTTCTTATGTTGGCTTCAGATATGACCTTTGTTCTTATCATCATTAACCCTCTCTCATCATCCATCTTTTTCATCATGGCCACAATCATCATCATATTCAATAGTAATTCAGCAATTGCAACAATGTGCAGCTGCTATCAAATGTAAAGTAATTTGTTTTTGTTCTTGTTTTTTCTGATACCATTGGTAATTTCTTGTTGAATTGTTTGCACTCCAGAAGCTTTTTCCATTTATTTGTATTAGCTGCAAATTTTCTGTGACATCTTAATGCTTGTGCTCATTATGGGCTTACAAAAAGTGTTTTTTCTCAGTGAAAATAAGAGCTTTCCTGCGGTTCCGGAAACCACGAAATTTGTTTTTTGCACTGTCAATGGCTTTTATTTATTAATTAAAATAATTATTTTGTTTTGAGTAAAGAAATCAAGGTGCTATGGAAATTGCATTTGCCATACTAAGGTCTTTCAGGGTAATTTCTTGAAGTGACAAAGCTTGAAATTAATTAATAAACTATTTAATTCATTCTTTCAGAGGTTGATGAATGTGACTCAAATCCCTGTTTAAACGATGGAACCTGTGTAGACGAATTTGATTGGTTTGAGTGTCACTGCAAATTAAAGTACTTTGGAACATTCTGCGAACTTTGTATGCATTGGTTGACATTTTAAATAGAGATTCACTTAAGTTTTTCAGGGTTAAAAATTGTTGCCACTTCATATTTTTTGCTTTTGTTGGCATATACCAAATTTTTTAAAATAAATTTGGTCAAAATGCTATATGTAACATTAACACTTTAATGAGAGCTCAAGTCTGCTTGCCAGTGTAGAGTGAGAGTTTTTTTACAACTCTGCCTCTTTGCAGGCTAATTAAATTTGGTGTTGTCACCGTTATCGTTATGAACCCTGGCTGCATTGTTCTTCTCAACCATTTTATTGTCTTCGCCACCGGTGCTCTGTAAATTTGTTGTTCTTTTGCTACTTTTTACGGTATTTTCCATCCACTTTGGTTTTTATGACTGGTCTTGGATCAAGTTTAGATTAAATTTTAATTTAAATACACATGAAGTACAAACTTAGCACTATAATTTGATTCTGCGTCTTTAGATATTAATTTCTGTGCCTCACAGCCTTGCCAGAATGGTGGGACTTGTACAGAGGACAATATTGAGTACAAATGTGGATGCTTACAAGGATTTACAGGTTACAGCTGTGAAATAGGTAATTACAATTAATGAGACCAACAAGTACCATAGTGTTCGTTATTTCTTGAAACATAAAAATATGATGATTTATTGTGGGTTAGTTATGTATGTTTATACAACATGATCTGTATAGGCATAATCAGTCTCATTATGAGAATTAAAACGTAACTATCCAGCCGTATGATGGTAATGTTAATTATTATTGTTTACTTGTGAAACTGTTGTAATCAATCACGGTAGCACCATCGGTCGAATTCAATTATTGCAACTATATTAGCCTCTTGTCTATCATCAGTAAGGTCTTTGAAGCCTTACTAAATGACCATTTATTATGTTTTTTGGGCAACAATGACCTTCCAATGGATGTTGTTGCTCTTCATTCCATTGCTTATTTAGAGTGCATAGGCGAGGACATGTTAATAGCCACAGACTTTCGATGATTTCTGGCACAACTTCAATCATAAAGCTTAGATAACACTAACAGCTAGTACTCTTGCCGACTACTATAACTTTTCCAGATTGCAAATCGGTCATGAAAAACAGCTTTCTGTGTATGAAGTCGATGCACTGGCGTTCCTCAAGGTGCTTTAATTTTGTTTCTAATGTATGTCAATGATCTACTAGATTCTCTGTTTTCTAAGCTTGCTAGTTACTATGTGTGCTAATAATACACTCTGTGTAGTACTTAGAACAGTTTCTCACTAGACAACTAACTTCTATTTAGAAATCTCTCACTTGTTTGAAAGGGGTCTTGAATGTCTCGAAGCTTGAGTTGTGGCTAAAATGGGCTTGTCACGTTTAATGAAGGCTTGTATTGTTTTCTTGCTACTATAATAACCTGTATACCTCAGTTTATTCCTAAGCAGTTCCTAAACAGTTTGGTCATGTGGTACCCATTTGCCGGTGTTTCTCATATTTTTACCCTGGCATACTTCAATGCAGAACTGCTGCTTGTAAATACAGGTTTTCCCCTCTTATTTGTGGGCTTCTTTACCAGAAAATTGTTTCTATGTGAACAACAACGTCATCCACTGCAGAAAGTGCGTTTGCAGTTACCCAAATTCTATTTTCTGGACCTATAGGCCTGCTCATATTTCTGCCTTTCTACTGCAACCACTTGCTATGAGATAGAATTGGCCTTGTTTTACACGATTTGTTCAAAAAAGAAAAACTTCACTACACAATATCTTGTTTATGCAACGCAACACCCTCTTTGCTACTATTAAGCCCATATGCAGAATGTGGAATGTGAATTACCACCACTTTGACGTCATTTGTCAAAATGAAACAATTTGTAAATTTTATGCAATCTCCCTGGCTACTCATAACGCTTTCCATGGCTACTTGAACGGCTGCCAAATACTGTACACAAAATGGAAATTTTTGTAGAATCTTTTTTTTGTAAACTCAGTACTGCTTCTTAAATTGTAATCTTCCGTGAATTATTTCAGAAATAGATGAATGTATGGATATTCCATGTTTGCATGGAGCATCATGTGTGAACACCGTTGGTTCGTACATATGTTTCTGCCCTCTAGGATACATTGGATCTGAATGTGAAAATGGTATGAATGGAAACTTTTCGTATTACAGTTTTTCCTTGGCTTATTCTTATTGGGTTGCAATTTTTATTCTTTACTCAATTTAGTGGTAACAGCCTTCAAAGGTGTACAAAATTTTTAATTTAGGTAGTTCTAGGCTAAAGTTGATTAGAGAAATATTATGATTAATGTATGTTTAATTTTTCATTTCTCACTTCTTTTTCAGAACTTGATGAATGTCTATCTGGACCTTGTTACAATGATGCAAAGTGTGTTGATGACGTGGGTAGTTACTTTTGTATATGTTTAGATCACTATACAGGCCATGACTGTGAAGCAGAACGTGCATGCTTTTCTCAGCCTTGTCAGAATGGGGGTACATGCAAAGATAGAGAATCTTTTTACGAATGTGCTTGTGTACAGGGTTATCATGGAGCGAATTGTGAAATACTGGACAACTGTTCACCGAATCCATGTAAAAATGGTGGGCTTTGCAAAAGTCATGAAGATTCTTATTCTTGCTTCTGTCCTTCGAGATTTACTGGGAACAACTGTGAAATTATGGACAAGTGCATTGACAATCCATGTGTAAATGGTGGGTCCTGTGTCACCATCAATAAGTCTTATGTGTGTTTTTGTTCATCAGGATTTATCGGCCATAACTGTGAAATCACTGATAAATGTACAAAAAACCCATGCTTGAATGGTGGCTCTTGTTTAAGCACTGCCAATTTCTATGTGTGTTCTTGCACTTCAGGATTTACAGGACATAATTGTGAAATCACTAACAAATGCCTAAAAAATCCCTGTTTAAATGGTGGTTTCTGTATAAGCAGTGATGCCTCTTATGTGTGTTCTTGTTTATCAGGATTTATGGGGCATAACTGTGAAGTTATTGACAGATGTACAAATAACCCATGTGTAAATGGTGGCACCTGTATAAGCAGTAACAGCACTTACATATGTTCTTGTCTATCTGGATTTATAGGACGTTTCTGTGAAATTATTGACAAATGCACAAGGAATCCCTGCCGTAATGATGGTTCCTGTGTCAACAGTGACAGCTCTTATATGTGTTCTTGTCTACCAGGATTTATGGGGTATAACTGTGAATTTATTGACAAATGCACAAAAGACTCCTGTCTAAATGGTGGATCTTGTATAAGCAGTGACAGTTCTTACATGTGTTATTGTCCATCAGGATTTACGGGGCATAACTGTGGGATCACTGAAAAATGCAAAAAGAATCCCTGCCTAAATGATGGTTACTGCATAAGCAATGGCAGCTATTATGTCTGTGTTTGTCCAGCTGGATATAAGGGTCATAACTGTGAAATTATTGACACATGCTTAAGGAAACCCTGCTTAAATGGCGGGTCCTGTGTAAGCAGTGACAGTTTTTATGTGTGTTCTTGTCCAACTGGATTTATGGGGCATAACTGTGAGATCATTGACAAATGTGGAAGAAACCCTTGCCTAAATGGTGGTTCTTGCATAAGCACTGACAGCTCTTATGTGTGTTCTTGTCCTTTGGGATTTACAGGGTATAACTGTGAAGTCAATGACAAATGTTCAAACAATCCCTGTCTAAATAGTGGTTCTTGTGTAAGCAGTGGGAGCTCTTATGTGTGTTCTTGTCTGACAGGATTTATGGGGCATAACTGTGAGATCGCTGATAAATGTTCGAAGAATCCCTGCTTAAACGGTGGCTTTTGCATAAGTGGTGATCTTTATTATGTCTGTTCTTGTCCACTTGGATTTATGGGGCATAATTGTGAAATTCATGACAAGTGTACGAAGAATCCCTGCCTTAATGGTGGCTCTTGTTTAAGCAGTGACCGATCTTATGTGTGTTCTTGCCCAATAGGATTTATTGGGCATGACTGTGAAACTGCTGATAAATGTACACCAAACCCGTGCCTAAATGGTGGTTCCTGTGCTAGAGGCGACGGGTTCTATGTATGCCATTGTACATCAGAGTTTGTAGGCGACAACTGTGAATTTGAAGCAAATTCATTGGTTGTAAACCCAAAGAGGGGAATGGTTCGTCAAACTGCTGACCCTGGCAGAATTTGTCATAGTATTTACTATTACATGAACAGATCATGTCCAAATCGGACATGCAGTGGTGATTTCGACTGCTCAGCTGGTGAAAAGTGCTGTAAGTTTGTGAATTGTGGAAAAGTTTGCTCTCCAGAAACGGACACTAACATGCACAGGTACTTTAGTTAGTGCTTTAATAATGTAGTGCTAAAATGCTACTAATTATTTTGTGTCTAATATCACCAGAAAGCTGCATGTGATTACCTACATCCATACATATTTATTATAAAATATTCGTTACCAAAAATATCTGTTGGCAAAGTCCTGCTGGCAGACCCAGTATACCTCATGTAGAAAGAGCGTCACGTGGCCATTAACCTGGCATTAGAATCTAAAATGACCCATTACAAGGGCCAAAATGACTTGGGTGGACTGAGAGGAGGCACGCTATACTACAGGAACAAAACCTGGAAGACCACTGATCAATGTAATACAACTTACCGGAATTTCTTATAGCTTTTAAGATGTTTGTGTTCAAGGGTATGTGGTTTCTTGGAGCAAAACACATATGATCAATCAGACAATGTCAGCACATTGATTGACAAATTGTCAACACATAAGAATTGTGACTTACTTTAATCTGTTTCATTAATTTTAGCTAAGGCATTGCCATGTTCCTGCAGCTACCATATTGAGTTCCATATCTGCATGATTGTGTTGTCGGCGGTTTTTAAGCCATCGTTATAACTTTATCCAGTCAATGTGTTTAAAAACGCTTCAGCCACATGTCAAGGCTGATGCTTATATTATCTCAACATGCCTCCACTAGATCACTAAATTTAGTAGTCTCCTCTTCAAAAACTTCACATTACTGATTCCTGATTGGCCGCCTTTACTTTTGAACTATAACATTAACTACCCAAATGCAAGGTTGCCATGTGTGCTGATTGAAAGTTATTAAAACTTCTATCGTGTTGTACCAAATGGCACATATTGGCGTTCCATGTTTTGCACACTGGTCTGGTTGAACGTCTGCTGCTCCTGACCAAACTCTGTCTTCTCAAAACCTAAGGTTAGCGACCTTTCTAGAGTAATTTGACTTTTTCAGGTTCTCTGTTAAATTAGTTTCGTGACCAGTTTAACAAATAGAATAGACATCAATTTCATATTTGTAGCTGGCTGAGCTAGTAATTGATCATTACTCGCTTTCGTTTCAATGTTAATGTTTTGGAATTGTTGTTCTTTTAGAAACTGGGCTGGTAATAATGATATTACGATTAGTGGCAGAACTGGTATGAGGAGGGCAGATGTACGGAAAGGATTTTGTCGCAGTGCCGACTACTATGCGAATAAATCATGTCCCACTCACAGGTGTAGTCGTGATTATGATTGTTCCATTGATGAAAAGTGCTGCGAGTTTGTAAAATGTGGAACTGTATGTGATTCAGTAATGAAGAATAGCACAGACAGGTAAATTAATTCATCAAAATGTTGCACAGCATGTATAATTATCACGATGAACAGATTCATTGCTCAATTAATTTTGGTACTGATGCTTTGAAATTGCTCTCTGTGCAGGGATGAGGTGGCTAGTAACACACATGCATTAAATCAACGAGGAGGAATGATTAATCAAACTGTCCAACGAGATGGAACTTGTCATAGTTATCACCACTATGTGAACAGGTCATGTCCCACTCAAATGTGCAGTGATGATAACAATTGTCAGCCGGGTCAAAAATGTTGTGACTTCGTAAAATGCGGAGTTGTGTGCAGTCCAAGCACGGAAAAGAACGCCAAGAGGTGGCCTGGTGATTTAAGGCTGTAGTATTGATTTTTCTTTACTCATACTTTTCGATTTTTTTATTTTTACATGATTCTGATTCTCTTTAGTGATTCTGCACAAAACCCCCAGAATTTGGAACTAGCTCCACGCACTTCTTATATGATTTTCTGAGCCGAAAATTCAAAATTCTGTTGTATAATTACTTACGAAATTGCTATGAATAGTCTTCAATGAAAAACAAGATATTGTGAGTGGCAGAGGGCTAAAGTCATATTATTTTGATTGGTTTTTGTAAGTACAGCAGAAAAGGCAAAAAACAAAATGTTTGTGGTGTGCTGTGAAACCACAGGTACCAGTGCCTAATTAACATTAATTACTGCTGTTGATAAAAAACGAAACCCAACACTTTAAGGCACATGGACTGTATTAAATATGTCGCATAACAAGAAGGCTAACTTTACATCTTTGAGGGAAGTTCCTGATACAAGGAGTATACAGGGACCCAACGTGAAGGTCTAGCCAGCATATAGAGAATTTTCAGACTTTACCTTTGCAGCCAAGTTCTTGATAAAACTGACCAAATGACAAAAGCAGCCAAACGATTTATGTTCACTAGTCCATAATTAGCAGAAAACTCCAAAATTTTGCCTGAATTTATAGAAATAGCAACCATTTGATGCATGATGTTCCACAAGCAGTGACAGCACACAAGTTTATTTTTTTGTAATTTATTTTTGCGAAAGCAGAGAGAGAGAGAGAGAGAGAGAGAGAGAGAGAGAGAGAGAGAGAGAGAGAGAGAGAGAGAGAGAGAGAGAGAGAGAGAGAGAGAGAGAGAGAGAGAGAGAGAGAGAGAGCGAGAGAGAGAGAGAGAGAGAGAGAGAGAGAGAGAGAGAGAGAGAGAGAGAAGAGAGCAGAGAGTGAGAGAGAGAGAGAGAGAGAGAGAGAGAGAGAGAGAGAGAGAAGAGAGAGAGGAGTCATTTTGCTAGCTTTGATTACTAGATTATTTCCTTTGCAGTGATTAGACTCTAGTCAGTACAATAAAATGTAATAGCGTGCAAATACACGGTTGCATTCCAGTTTTTCCATAGTGCAGTTCTTTACTAATTTCTGTAAATACATTTAAAAATACCACCACGGTAGTAATTCATTCTAAAAAGTATGCCTACTTGCATTTTTTACACATTCATTTCCGAGTTTGTTTTTCTATTAATGTTGCGAAATTACTAGTTTCAGAAGGACCAATTTTCCGATCTGACACTCCAACAAGCATTAAAGCGAATGTGGGCAATAATGTGGTGTTTTATCTACCATTCTGTTCGCCAATGGCCTATAAGCAAGCTTTTTGGGAATGGTATGTTGGTGCAACAAACATAAGCATTGATCTGAGTCCGCCAACGGTAGATGGCTCTTATGGTGAACGTTTCATGGCTGATATTCGCCCAGAAGGTGATGGTTGCTCACAAACCTTGCTAAACATTATTGATGCACAGGAGTCAGACTCACGATCTTACATGTTTGTCGTAAACAATGGGAAAAGTGAAGCGAAATACCAAGTTGCTGTTATTGTTACAAGTATGAGTTACAGTTTGTTTATTAAGCCTAGATCTATACGTACATACATACATCAGGATTCATAGCCGAGTGGTTATGCTGCATGCTTCGTATCCTTGGGTCGTCACTGCCTTGTTACATACTAGCTTGTTGGCGGTTTCATTTGTCTTACAGATTATAGATAAGTTATCATTAATTAGAATTTTGCACATACTCGTATACATTCTAACTGCAGTCCATTAACGAATGGCTTTCATTGGTCTAGTTTGGGATTATGTTTGAGAAGAAGCCCGTTAGCTACTATTTAGTAGTTAAATAGTTTAATACTATTTTGTATTTCAGACAAACCTCTAGTAAATGCGACAATGCTCAGTGGTGTTGTTGCTGGGACTCTCTTCCTTCTTCTAATTCTAGTTCCAATAATTATTCTATATGCTCGCGTTAAGAAGAAATGGTGCTTTCAAAGTAAGTATTTTTGATACAAGTTATGGTAATTAGTTGAT
The DNA here is from genome assembly GCA_030141605.1 of Tubiluchus corallicola. NCBI lineage: Eukaryota > Metazoa > Priapulida > Priapulimorpha > Priapulimorphida > Tubiluchidae > Tubiluchus > Tubiluchus corallicola. The sequence continues at coordinate 353,311 of JAQGDQ010000213.1, forward strand.
GTTATCCTTGGCAGCAAAATGTGTAATGTAAGGTTAACTAAAACAGCCTATAAAGCACTTAACTATAGTAAAGCGATTTAGTAATGAAACTGAAATGAAAGTGTTAATAATTTTGAAATTCATAATTCATAGTGTATAATTATTTGTGCTATCAATGCTGTATCGTATATTTATAGGTGCACTAATGGTACCAGAGTCTAGAACGGTGCCAGAAAAGTCTGTATCAGCCCAGAAATTCGATGATATAAGAGTCACGAAAAATGGCCTCGAAAGCAGTGCTCAGAATGTTTATAGAAATAGTGATACTCATGATGAAGAACATATTAACAAAAGTGAGTACGACAGGCTTCCTGATGATAATAAGAACGGTTGTAAACAGGGTTGTAGTGCCGTCGACATCTGTGGTAATGCCGAGTGCGTTGATTTGCGCAAAGTTGTCTCATCTTAAGAGCATCTTCTGCCAATGTTTATGGTGCATTAAAGTATGCGAGGTGTTGGTTTCTTGAGCGCTATGAAAGGCGTTCAATTCAGTGGTTTGTGACAGGACATGCTAAATTTGAAACATTTTACCCTAATCTTCTGTAAGTGTGAAAGTGTAACCAATAGACCAGGTTAGAGCATGCAGTTTACAGAATTCTTCATATTGGAATTATGCGTCAGATTCGTATTGTGCATTTATGCAAAGCCGAAGGTGGATCATTCGTAATGTACAACATTTTTGTTATCAGTTCTTTTCAGCAAGTCACAAAGTTGCAGCCCAGCATTGTTAAATTTACCAAGTCTAAGTATAAAATGTTGTTAATAAACAGAACAGTTTATTCGTCATTATTTTATTGTTAAAAAAAATCTCTATTAAGTTTGTTCTATTTTAGCCGCTGTTTAGGTTATTAAAATGCTAGTTTCTGATCGCTTAATTGATTCATTCAGTACTATTTTGTCAAAGTAGTGTAACACCCTATCAGATATTCCTGTGGCGTAGCTAAAAGCACACAGGGGTTTATCTAAGACAGGACCCCGTAGAGACTTACACAGTAATGTTTACGTACCAACATGTTAACAATAACTTCGTATCCCTTTAATAATAATAATAATAATAAGCAATTTAATATTGGCATTTCTTTCAACAGTAAAAGTTTGTTCAATAATTTGTATCAGACAAAAATACTTGTGTAGTATGCAGAGTGGTAAAACGAAGGGGTGAACAAATGAAAATGAGTGCCAAAGCTTTAGTCAAAAGCGAATTTTAAGAGAATGGAATAGAACATAATGGAGCGGAATACAGTTGCAATTATACAGTGTATATTATCTCAAATGTGATAAAATTTAGTAAAACGGTCAACGCAAACAATGAAAATACATGTGTAGTAGGAAAATTATTACATATTTTTGCTGGTTTCCGGATGTCAATGTGTGCCCTCTCGTCCACATTCCCAGTGTCCAAACGTCCAGTACCTAAACTTCATGTGTCGAAGCATTCTTGTGTTGAAATGCTGTCTGTTGCTACTACTGCTACTGCTGCTGCTGCTGCTGCTGCTGCTGCTGCTGCTACCTACTACTACTACTACTACTACTACTACTACTACTACTACTACTACTACTACTACTACTACTACTGCTACTACTACTACTACTACTACTACTACTGCTACTGCTACTGCTACTGCTACTACTGCTACTGCTACTACTACTACTACTACTACTACTACTACTACTACTACTACTACTACTACTGCTACTGCTACTGCTACTACTGCTACTGCTACTACTGCTACTACTACTACTACTACTACTACTACTACTACTACTACTACTACTACTACTACTACTACTACTACTACTACTATTACTGCTACTACTACTACTACCGCTACTGCTGTTGCTACTACTGCTGCTGCTGCTGCTGATAGATAGGTAGGTAGGTAGACAGATAGATAGGCAGGCAGACAGACAGACAAACAGACAGGTAGCCAAATTAACAAACATTTCGAAAGCTATAGGTAAACTGGTTGAGAGTGAAATCGATAGACAAGCACGTGTATTGTAATGTATATGTTAGTAGGCAGTTAGAGATACAGGTGGAGATACGTAGACAGATAGATAAATAGACAAACAGGTATTCATGCACACAAACAACTAGACACAAACAGGCGGACGAAGAGAAGGGCGAGCCAGATGGAATTACTGATAAATGGATGGGCGGCAGGCAATGCTTTGGTGTTCTGTTGCCCAAATTGATAACCAAAGAGGTGTTATGTTCTTTTAGGCAGGAGATGCTACTAACTAAGAGAACCAATAATAAGCATATATTGAGAATTTTGTCCTTTTGATAGACTCCTAGGTACGTTAACATCATGAATTAGGCCGGTTTTGACGTCATTACTTTCTCATGATTACTGTATTATGTTGCTTTCTTCGCCCACGTCTCTTTTTGTCAGTTAATTACACGAAACCATGCTGACTTTGTGAGGCTTTGTCGCTTCGCTCACGCAGTATACTAATTACATAATACACGCGTGCAACGGAATAATGAACTTTCCTAGAGTTTTCAAGGCAGTCTAACTTACGGCCAACATATTACATAATTTGTCAAGTAATACTGAAAAAAACTGCGCAGTAAAGTGTAAAATAATACATTTTACTGTTCTTTATTATTACACGCACTAGAAAACCCGTCCTGCACAAGAGTTAACGGCTGTTGTTTTAGTAGGCAAAGCGGGTTCCCGTATGGTTGAATTTATTATGAGCGCGCTGGTTACTCGGCCAAGTAGTTTAATAGACTTTAATGTTAATAGACTGCCACAAAAATAGGTAAATGTAAAATGACTCCAGTATTACTGTATGACGAAAAGAATGGTAACTGCTGCAGATAGTCATGATGACGACAGCAGAGACAATAGCAACTCACAGCTATAGTTATCGTTTATTACTTTTACATAGCCATCGAAACGCATTTTTCTTGGTTAATTTTCCTTTTCTAGCGGTGGATTACACTTACAGCAATCGCCTGCCGTACTACATATGTTGAAGTCAGTTACTGAATCCAAGCATGTTTTTTTATGAAAATTGTTTTTGAGCATTAACCTATCAAGTAGCAATTAGGTCATTTACTATGTAATCAAAACAACAGCTGTCAAAACCACATCGCGTCTTCGAATATCAGAATTTTCTAGAAGATTTAAATCATTGTGTTGCCGCACCTGGTGACTGGGTGCTTGCCTGTTTGGCGGCTAGACAAGGCCTACGGGGACTGATTACCTCTCATTCCAAAGATGGAGCAGGATTAGGAACAAGTCGAATAGGCAACGGAAAGACGTCGACCAAGCTGTAGGAGTAGATCGACCACATTACCAGATCAATTTATTTTACAATAGAGTCATTTTTAAACATAACTGATACGGTAAATTTTAGAACAGTGAGGAAGCCCGAGGCTTTTCTGCACTGAGATGAGTAATTTATTCTGTTATATAGCGATTTCGTGCCTGTCACAATTAATTATGCAGGAAAAGTTTGTCAGCTATTGCAATGTTGAGTGAGATCTGAAAAACGGTTTGAAGTGAATTACAAATGTATCATGAATCAGCTAAAGGTGTCAGTCATATAGGTTGAGTAATAGTAATTACATTACGTATTTTTTCATAATGTGCATTACTTTGGTACGGCAATCGCTCTGGAATCCTATATATGTACTGAATATGTCAATGCCATTTAATTCTACAAATATAATTTCAGGAAGAACGATATAATATGGCTTTCATTTATTTTTTTAATGTGACCAAAACAGCCAGTGAGGTGCTGTGTGCAGCGTACGTGGCATCTCGAAGAGTTTCTGGTCTGTTTTCCACATCATTTACTTGCTATTACTTCTCTTTCTCTCTCTCTCTCTCTCTCTCTCTCTCTCTCTCTCTCTCTCTCTCTCTCTCTCTCACTCTCTCTTCTCTCCTTTCTCCTTTCCATGGGTATGTAATTCTACAGCAGGAGTGACTGTAACATTTTCAAAATTGAGTTGCGAGCTAAGATTAGTTACAATAAGTTAGTAGACCCGTTTAATGTGCAATACATAATTATCCTAACACAGAATATTGTACGTAAGCATTACAACTCAATTTTCATTTTTTATCTAATAAAAAAATTATCTAGTGTCCAGATACAGTTTACGATTGCCTCATATGTATGTCTAGCACGCTCACACAATAATCGCTCATCTTGTCACAAATGTGTTAACAGATTTGATTTTGTGCAAGAAACGAATATTGGAAAATTGTTGTTTTTGCGAAATTATTAATTTTACAATGGATAATTGCGTTTTATTCTCCCACACAATGCGCAGTACCAGTGTATTTTTCGTGGAAGGTGCAATTCGTGGAACAGAGAAATTAAGCGTGCTTCAATTTAAGTTGTCAAAACTGCGTGAACTATGTCTATTTTTACGAATATATACGTAACAGCAAAAGTTTTGTATACGTAACACCATTTTTTATTTTATACACCTGTAGATAGTGCTCTTATTGTTGTTAAAAATACAAAATTGGGGAAATAACGTAACAACTGTTCTGACAGTAATGTCTATACTGTCAATCAAATCCAGCCTTTTACATGTTTGGGGGGGGGGCATTTCTTGAAGAAATAGACAAACAAATAGCGATCCTGGAAGAAGTAACTATAACAGAAGTGTCGTAGATTGCCCCTATGACTTTTCAGTCTTGTGTTATTTAGTGTTGCATTGGTTGGTGGTGATCTTAAGTGGGTTAAAACAAGTTTGACTCGAATTATTGGTCGAGGAACTCGCTGACCTGAGAAACAACGTCAGTGTCGCCATTTTGAATTTAAGATGGCACGTCAAAAATCCAACTCTGCGAATCGATGCAAAACTCGTTCTACTATATTCCCGTAGAGTTTCATGCCTCTTTTCGAAAATAATATCACGCCGCCCTCTTGAATTCAAAATCGCAGGTCGAAAATTCCCTCAGTCCCTCATTTTCTTTAGTATGATCCTGCGAAGTTCCTGACCATCTGTTGAAAACTGGTGGAAAACAGCCTTTTTTGAAAAATAATGTTTTTGTCATCATTCTGAATTTAGAAAGACGGATCGAAAAACTGACACTATCAGTGGATGCGGAATTTCTTTTAGTATATTCCTATAAAATTTTATGGCGATTAGATCCATTTCGAGTTGGCAGTGCCTTAGGCTTTTTTCGGAAATAATGGTATTGCCTCCATTTTAAATTCAAAACGGCAAAATGAAAATTCAAGACTGTCGGCCGAAGCTGAATTCATACTTGTATAGTCTTGTAAAGTTTGACAAAGATCCATTTCGAGTTGACGAAGCCTTATGCTTTTTTAAATGCAAAATGGAGGTTGTTTACTCGTGTAATGTTTTATATTGACCAACTGCAGAGCCCCAGTCTTTTTCAAAACGGTTATCCCGAGAACAAGAGCAACATCCAGATGAATAGCGATTTGGTCGAGCCTCGACCAATAACATACTGAGCAATAATGTTATAGTGTCTACAGTGCTTTTTGCATTCGCGCTATTCGATTCACTGACATATTCTCTGTAAATCAGCCATCTTCATCACTTCGTTTAGTTAAATTTCACTGCGTTATCTTAAAGCAAAATACTAAACCTAAACGTATTTTTGTGGTTAAGAAAACTGTAATGATATTCTCTATTTTACACAAAACTATAATTGAAAAATGAAAGAGCCGGTAGAGAGTTTCATCAACTGTCTCTAAGATTTTGCCATCCTTCTGTACCTTGAAAGACCGCCAAGTGGATAGTTTAGAATGGTTTTCTGCTCTATTGATTATTTCATTTTCATGAGTTGATGGTAACACTACATTTAACTAGTTTAGTTTCAATCAAGCTATTGGAACATAGGGTACAAACTAGCATATGATTATCGATCCAAATGAAACTGATCCGCGTCAATATTGCACGTATCCATACAAATGACGTTGCCTGACGAGTCCATGCACAGAAATACAGGATGTAACACTATTTTTTGTTAATGGGGAATGGTGCACAAAACAACGTGATACAGAACAATTTGTTTGACCAGAGTACTAGGAATCTTCAAAATTTTGTGTGTGTGTCTTGCCCAGGCTGCAAACTTGAGGGTATGATGTAAATTGTTCTGCACCACTGCTTGTTTTTGCATTCACTTCCCTCCATTAATAAAAGGATAATTGTGTTACAATTAAGGATTGTTCATGGAGGCTGCAAAGCCATACAGCCGCTTAGAAGATTCTACACTTATTTTATATTTTCAGGCAATTTAGCTCAGTCAATCCAGTCAGTCAGTTTTTAAGTGGTCACGTGAAGAAATTTCCACAACATCGTTTTCACTTATACCATGTACAGAAAAAAAGTTGATCAACACAGTAAAAGCCTGTGCGGCAGAAAACCCCTAAAACTGCGAAAAACCATCGGCCATTGCCAAAAAATGAGAATTTTACTGTAAATCTGCAAAAGCGTCCAAAGAACGTCAAACTGCGGGTACACCCATGCCTTTAAGATCAAAGAAAACAATGGTATCGGATATTTCTTACATTGTCAGAATTCCTCAGAACTCTAAAAATGAAAAATACATCCGCCATTAGCAAAAATGGTTTGCGCTGTAACTATGTAATGAAATGAATAAAAAATGGTTAGATTTGTGTCCTCGCCAATGTTTGCAAAGGTTACTGACACTGCAGGGCGCTATCAGCATTATATTTTATTGTATTAGTTGAATTATATTGCCTACGTCACGGAAACCTTTTACTAGTAGGCCCAACGTTGGCCGTGTGTGCCACTTGTCACATCGGCCCACTAAGGGCAGTCAATGTTGGTCCAGCGTTGTTCTGTTCATTGGCGCAACTTCAGCCCATTGTCGGGTTGGACCAGCGTTGGTTCCAATATCGGACCGACTTTTACATTGAAATTGCCTACAGGAACAATATATAGCCTTCAATGGTCGATATCGGTGTAACGATGGTGTTAACGTTGACCCAGTTCATGTATATGCTTGAATGAAGACAGCACATGGTCAACGTGTTGCCAACGTTGGATCAGAACAACATGTCCCACTGGTTTTAGCGTTGGCCCAGCATTAACCTGCCCGTAGATGCAACATCGTCTTGTCTCTCAGCTTTTCGCTGAAATTTGCTTAGGCACTATATATAGTCACCGATTGGCTAAAGTCGGTGTTACTATTGGTCCAGCATGTGCTTGAATGAAGACAGCACAGGGCCAACGGCAGTCCCGGCGTTATTCTGCTCTCAGATGCAACATCGGCCCACCTTTTACATTGAAACTTGCTTAGGCATAATATACAGCCTTCAATGGGCCCATCTGGTACATCACTGGTTTACCGCTTGAAATAAAGAGCGCAGGACCAACTTTGGTACCAACTTTCGCCCAGCACAACCTGCAGTGGGTCAACATTGATTTTAATGTCGGCACAGCATGATTTGAAGAAATATACAGGCAGTATTGGACCAACGTTGGTACCAACACTGGCCCAACTTCTCAGTGAAATAGATTGGTAGCCACTTAGGGCTAAGGTCAGTATTAACGTTGGCCCATATCTGTATAATGAATTTCGGTGGTATATATATATATATCAAAGGAAAGGTCTCGATCTAGTGTGGTCTCATTGGGGTTTATTTTTCGAATTGGGCCCATCGGGACGAATGTGTGACGAAAAACTTCCAAAAATGGACATTTTCGGCCAGTTTTTGCAAAACTTATACCTCTTATTTCTGGAGAACGGGACCCGGGGGTGGTGCCAGCAATGGTTAAATAGCCCGTTTAATGGTGGGTGTAGTAGGTGTATTCGGAATTCGCCACGACGTCCTGTGACGGGCGTTTTCCTGGACCCAATCACGCAAATTTTGCAAAAAACTGCTCAACCACCCTCTAGAAAAACTCAATTTGTGCAACTGTTTGGGCATGTTGGGAAAAAATAAGCACACTCACAAAAAGAGAACGAAGCGGTCTTCAAGGTTTCACTAGGAGAGATGTCCACTAGTGACTAGACGAAACGGGAAGCGTATATTTCAAAGTTCTTTTTCAGCCCCCTAAGCTGCACGCTATTTGGAACATCCACTGTCATTAAGTTTGATAAATTTCGTGACTGTTCCAGGCATTGTTGTCACCCGCCGTTCGACTGTGTTATAGATTTTACATGTAAGTAAATTCTGTTAGTCTATTATCATTTGAGGAACAATAAAAAACTATGTAGAATGTGTGTGCATTATTGATCATTGGTAGACAGACTAATAGCATTTATTATAGCACACAATTTGACTTTGTGCAAAATGTTTTGAATGGTTTCGTTGTGATGCTGTGTTACTGGTGTTAGTGCTGTAGGTGTCGTCATTGTTGTTGTCATCAACACCATCATCACCATGTGATGTGGTGAGTGTGGTGAGCGTGCTGTGGAAGGTGTGGTGGGGAAGTTGGGTGGGTGTAGTGTTGATGGAGTGGTGTGGTGAGTTTGGTCTGGGTGGTGTGGTGTGGTGTGGTATTGATGGTGTGGTGTGGGTGATGTGGTGTGGATAATGTGGTGTAGAGTGGTGTGGTTGGTGTGCTATGGTGTGGGTCGTGCGTTGTGAGTGGGGTGGTGGATGGTTGTGTGGTGTGGTGTGGGTTGTTGTTGTGAGTTTATGCGCATTTTTTGCGGGGTTTAGCTAGTACATATTAATTACCCTTGAAGACAAATGCAGTTCATGGAACCACGTCAGTCTAAGTATGACCCCAATATCTGAATAATTTTTGTTCAACATATACGCGGAACATTCAAGAGCTTGAATGACACGAATGTGAAAATGGTTTGCGTATTTGTTAATAAAGGACAGGGCTGATATACACACTGCAGATTTTCACAAGTCATAAGTTGCATCTGACTCAAGACTGATCATAAGAACTAATAACTAATCTTACTACCAAATATTATAGCTACTAAATCAAGAAATCAAAGTACTTAAAGTACCTATTTATTTATTTATTACAGTGCCCTGTAACTAGTGGAAGCACCATTGACAATGATGGTGCACTGACCGTTATGAAAATATTGCTGCACAAAAAGTTGATCATTATATTCTCTGATCAAACGTGGGTGTGGATACAACTTTAGCTACATTTATTAGGCACTTTATTAGTCAGTTACAAGGCGAAACCTCCCATTTTTGGTAATGACGGGCATATTATCATTTTTAGGTTTCTGGGATGTTTTTATAATCTTGGAAAGTCACCATTGCTTCCTTGACCTTAAGAATTTAGGTGACCATGCAGTTTAGCCTTTTTAGACACTTTTTTGCTGAGTTATGGCAAAATCCCCTTTCTTTGGCAATGTCGAAATGTCTTAGCCATGTTCGGATGCACATCGTTACGGTGCTAAGTAAGCAGACGCTCCCAGCATGACGAAATGAAATCTCACAGAGACAGGGTCGAACCCAAGGTGACCAGAAGCTATTTACGCGAAGCACAGAAGATGAACTAACTTTTGTCATATCTTTTAGAAGTCTTTTAAAACGGGGAAGCCTAGGTATGATGTTAAGTGGGTAAAAATAAGGTACAGATCAAAAATGGCATAATGTATATCAGAGACGTTTGTGCTCGAGGACATTATATTCTCCTTGTATAATACGTCATAGTAAAGACTAAAAATACGTAAACAAAGTTTAACAAAGGCCCGCTCTTGGCATTTTGCTAATAATTTAACAGTAAAATTAATTGAAAAAATTGTTTGCGTACTTTAAGTTAGGAAAATTGGAATTTAAGATTTTGAGGAAATGACTGACATGCAAATTGACACTTTTTACTGTGTAAAGCGTATATCGTAAATTTGTAAAATAATAATATTTCTTGGCTATAGTAATCTTAATAATGTGCTAAAAACGGAATCTAATTGCTGCAAATATTGTAATTGTTATTATGAAATACATTGCGCTCTTCCACTGAATGAATGGAAACCACAAAACAGCGCCGTTTATTTGTGTTGGACACTATTACATCCCCGAGGTGAACAAGTCTTTGCTTTCCATTTTGCACTTAAATCCTTTGTTGATAAATGCTCAGTGCAAGTAGCAGCAGTTTTTATTAAAGCATTCTTATTTAACCATGCAAAGTCACGCTATGTAACATATCAACTAAAGAACAAATATTGTCTCCCGAGGAAGTTTCCTTTTAAGGTATGAGTCGAGTCTAGGGAGTCGTACTAATAAATTAAGTATCTAAGTGATCCCATAGAACAATAGAAATGAAAATAAATAACTAGGTCGTATATAATATTAGGTCAAAAATGTATGGTATACGTATGGAAGTGGGTCCTAACGAACGAAACGACTAGATAAAATATGCTCATGTCAGAGATGGAAAATTTAAAAATGGAAACTAAAGAGTTTGGTAGCATTCATTTTTGCAATCGCTAACTACTTTTGTTAATAGCGCCGCTTAATTTTGCAATCACGCATTGTAAGATTTTTGTGCAGGTTGCGTACTTTGCTGTCTAAAAAAAGACTTGTAAACTGTTATTATTTTTGTGTTCAAAAATGGGCCGTTGACATTTTTGTCCCATAGAAGTTGTGAGATTATTAAATACAGTCTCACAACTTCTATACGTACCAAGAACTACTTTCCAAATATCCGTCGAGCTTTCTACATTGGCGTCCTTTTGCATTCTAAAAAACTGACGGGCAAGACCTATAACACATACACCCACGCAATCAGTTATTGACACACATTTAAATATAGTTGGAGCAACTAACTCAAATTGGCTGTGTAAGTTTTTGTTTGATTCCGAGCATAAAAACTAGTTATTGACTGTTGGGGTACCTGTTCTATAATAGCTCTCAAACAAAAACTCATATTGAAAATGATTAGAAACATCAGGTAAAGGACACGTGTTTTTTACTTGAGTGACCCGGATATAGATTTAAATTTATTTTATTCGTCGACATAATACAATGTATAATGCAAAATTTAACACAACTGTATTGAGACGGGGCGGGAAAAGCTGATGTAGGGTCACCTTGCAGGCACCACTAATTATAAGTTTTACTATTAGTTTAACTAATTAAGCGATGTGTGAGAGATTTATGTAATTTATATAATTAATCCAGCTATATAATGAAATCATCATATGTTTTAATAAATTAGTAACTTCAACGTTTAATTTGTTAGTATTTATATATTTATATAATATGTGACACACACCTAGATGATGTAACGTACAGTCGTACGCAAATAAATAACCAATGAAACTTACACAGTACAGTTGACATGATCGACTGTGCAAGTCACAAGAATTACACGACAAGAACAAAATCTCAATGACATTAGAAAAAAGAACTTTACATGGTAAAGTGCATACAGTCAACACATTTAGCACACATAACACATTTAACTTGCTTGAACAGCTAACATGACAGCGAATATCCTTGGCAGTAAAATCATTGGCATCAATCCCTAATACCCACACATATAGCAAACATAAATAGCCAAACATAAATGGAATGAATAAACAGCAGATTCGGACTACATTTTGTAATAATTACTGTCGTTATCACCTGGTTTAGTACTTACTACTGATACATTGCTAAGCGCGTCTTACTCTGGTCTTTGTACACATGTAATATATAAAAATGTTTAGCGATCTAGTTATCGCGTACGCGTACATGTGTAATCATAGATTTTTGAGATGGAAAACGAGAATCCCATGGAGGTGCTATTCTGGCATGTTCACATGAGAATCCACGAGAATACGAAACACGTTGTGCATGTGCATGCGGACGAGACGAGAATTTCTCGTTATAAGCTTAGTGGCTGATATTTGAACGGCGGTCGGATGGATGGACAGACAGATAGATATTCCAAAATTTGGCTCCGACATCTTTTAAATAATAACGGTTTGAGGTACCACAGTACCAATGTCTTCGCTATCTTAGATTTGGAAGCCACAGAAGGAGCAGTTTTAGAAGTTTTTCGACCGTTGCTAAGCAGCTGTTTTGAATACGGTAACTAAGTTTCTCACTGTACAACCAGTGCCCAGTTACCTGAGCTGTGCAAGTGTGGGAGGAACTGGATTGACGGCCTCCGAGAAATAATTTGAACAGGCAGGCAGACTGTCAAATACATAGAGGGACAGACAGACAGATAAGGTCGACTAAGTTCGGCCTTCGAATCACAAACACGTGCAATCTCGCTGTTACTTAAAACCGGGGGAAATCATCACTAGCATCCGATTACTAAGCAAAGCCAATTTAATTAAAATCAAGTAAAAAGTAAATGGACAGAATAGTGCCACGCCATCACTCATCAGAAGGAAACAAAAGATAAAGACTACGCTTTCTGACTTTTTTTACCCACACCCTCCGTCCATCCCTCAAAGGATAATAGAGTTGTTACGCAAAGTAATTTTTTCGTCTCACCACAATATAGTTTGGCATATTTTTAACGAAAACCGTCACATTAATTATCAATCGCCTATCGCCTTGTTAAATAAAACAATTTGCGCGATACGGTGGTAGATGAATAGATCACAAATCGATCCAAAGGAATCGTCTGCATAGACATGGAATACTAACAACATAAAACCAAGATTGGTTTGTCACCTTTAACCTAAAGACGTAAACGATCATATTTTGCCGACACCCTCCACTCAGCCCTCAAATGACAATAGTGTTTTTACACGCAGCAATTTATTTCGTCTTACTACGACATACTTTGCACATTTTCCAATGAAAAATGTCACATTAATTTTTCAATCGTTCAACGTCTTATTAAGTAAAGCAAATTTGTGCAGCACATAGGTAGAAGAATAACTTCGAAACTGTACCAAAGGGATGTACACTGAAGTGGAATACTAACAACGTAATCGTTTATGTGTTTAAAAGATTGTAATGTTTTCAATTTAATTTAATTTCAAGCTTATCTCAGGAAAAGCCGTAGAACAAAAACATTACAAGTGCACAAAGTGCAGAAAGAAACAACAGAATACACATTATTTTCAATGAGTATAACTAAATGTTAATGATAATTATACATAATTATGTAAGTCCTCGCAACTCATTTTAAAATATGATTATTAACACAAAATGCTCTATCAGATTTTGTCTATCATGTAATTTCAACTCTTTACTTGTCAACACACCAGAAAAGTGTCATTCTATAAGTGGCTTGATACAGCACTTAGCCATACGCAAACTAATGCTGATGGTTAAAGCATTCAACTAATTATGAAAAACAGTCCTCTAAATGATGGACTGACAGGGGTCTTTTGAACACATTTGGATAGATCAATAGCTAGCGCAGAATAATAGATGACACTGCACAAAAACAGTTCTCCGGCGGGCGCTAACCAATACAGGCAGACTTTGCATGCTACCAATACATATCATGACAACTCTATTTTCTCACCCCGTTGTGCTCATCCGGCGTCAGTGTTGCGCCACAGTGAACAACATCAATGCAAATCAGAATTGTAGCGTGGAAAGTGCAACTTAAACTAAACCTGCTAGACTATCAAGTCAAAATTTAAATTCGTGGGCTGAATTTTTGCACTAAACAATTTGGACTAATTGTAATTTGATGAGGTATTTATTTTGAGTTGTGTGCGCGGTTGCAACGTGGCTGGCTATTTTTATAGACGGAAATTTTATAAACAAACCAGTGTAGTGAGGAATTTTAATGATTGCTAAAATATGCACGTCTTCACGTCTTGTCTAAAAGGCACGTCCGAAAAATACAGCAAGTGGCTCATAATAAGATCGCTGTCAGATCGTTACTATGGTCAGAAACTTTTTAGGCCCTTCATTTACTTATATGAAATGCATTAACAAAGTAGCGCGCCATTGATATACGATGCGCATGCAAAAAAACACAGACTCGTGAATACCACAGCATTTCATCATGTCAAACAAAGTATATGAGACAACTTATCATGCCTGCTCGAGAACTCTGAATACTAAAACCTGTCGATGTAACAAGCCTACCGCATCAGATATATTATAAGGAAGCAAAATTCCTCTTGTGACTGTAGTGAGGATAACAAAAACGGTTTACTGAAATAGGAAAATTCTGTGGAGTGATATGGAGTAGCAAATCATTTTTAATTCTCATTACAAAGAAAACTCGCTTATGCATGCTGCGCCTTTTAGTGATTTTGGCGGTCTTTTCCTTTCGTATTTCTTAGTACCATAGTCTCCAAGTAAACAATAAGCTGAAGTGCTTCTCTGAGCCAACTTTTCAATAAAAGTTTCTAGCAAGTTGTTTGCTTCGCTTATCGACAACTTTTTTGAAGAATTTAAAGTTAGCTTGATCTAGCCTCTTACTTAATATATCTTTACTGAACCCAAACTAAACTAGCCTATTTTAATTTTATTTAACATAACCAAAAGAAATCTAATATAACTCGATGCAAGCAAAACAAACCTAACCAACCCAACCAAGCTGCTTACTTTTAATTATTCACATTTCATCTAAGTAATGAAATTAGTTTGCTCGGGGCTCGGAGCTACCCGAGGCTCTGGTTTCTTGACTATTCTGTTAGGTACGCAGTAGGACACTTTGAACTTTATAGAGGGGAAGTAAAGCCGGTTAGATACATACTCAGGGACTGGGCAGGAATAGTTTAAACTTGGCTGGGTAGACAAATAGAGCTGTTGTCTAAGCTTTTTGTAATTATCTGTTTAATAAATCAGTTTAGTTCCATTTTCACGTTAATACCTTGTTGGTTTGAGCACTGCTGTATCTTTGTTTTGCTGCATAGCTTTTACAGTGGTGGCATCGCAACAGTTACCAATAACAGCCAATGACTTTTTTAAGTTATTCTTTAGAAGAGAGTATTTTGTTGGATTTCACTGCATTTACGTAAAAAAACTTAAGACCGTAAGACCTTACGTAGGAACTTAAAAACCCATTTACAACAAGCGACATAAAAGTAGAACTAGGAACACACAGGACGTCAGAAATTATAACTTTGTTTACGCGCCACAGTAGGCGTGTATGTGGCCACGTGGCTTTTGCTGAAGCCATTGTAACAGTCTAAGCTATTCGCAGTTCTTTCGAGCTTGGCTTCATGAAAAACTAACGGTGTTACAATCGCTCTGCGTAGTCGCTTACGTATAAGCAAGAGTAGGATTACAGAAAAAACGCGTGTCGAACAAACAATTTTTTGTTGGTCTTGCTTTCACTTTTCAGTAATTTAGCTAATTTTTAACTCAACTCTTTGACCACTCTGACAAATTGCTGTTTGACTTCGTATATCCAGTGCAAAATATTCTTTGCGGGGTTAAAGAATGGGCATGCAGGTGTTTTTAAGTCCATCGCCATAACACGAAACCGAAGAAGTATGTAGAATAAATGATGAAGCTTTAACAAGTTTTACCATTACATGCTCTGCCAAAGCTAAGGTATATGAGAATACAAGTGTTATGAATGAATAAGTCAGATTGCGAACGGAACAGACCTTTCTTTGGGAACTTACTGCACGTGAGTAAACATTTGCTTAAATGCTTTCGCTGATTTGTTCTTAAATGATTATTTAGTTTTATAACTATTACTATAACTACTATTATAATAAGACGAATTGGGCTGAATTAGAAAAATAAAGAACAGTTATTTTTCTAGCTTGCATTCTATCTTTATTGAATCTGTACACGTGTTTTTTAATTGTGTGATTGGGAATGTTGACACGGATGTCGGATAACTTCACGATGAACAGTTTAAAACACATAAACACTCTTCATCAATGAAGCTTAAAAATCGTCTTGAAATTTTAGAACATTTAAATGCCTTCTTCTTGCATACTGGGCTTGCGTTGGTAGTTCACTGTATTAAACTCATAATGTAACTGTAAATGCTCTAGTAACTCCCGCAAGACCGACAGGTGCAGTCATTTTAACGGAAAGTCTTTTGAAACAAGTTTAGATAACATTGCGCAAAGTTTGAAAAATAACCAGAACATTCGAAGCACATGCTTAGCTAACTAAGGAAGCGAGGCAACGCAGTTTTACCAGGTGGCACGAACATTTTAAATTATTAAGAATTTTCTTTTTCAATTATATATGTCTTTCAAACAGGTAAGCGTAATGCTAAGTAATATAATTTTGTTTGGAAGGTTCTTCAGGATATACTTCAGTACATTTTGAGCGCCGCTTTAGCCAAACGTTTTTGTACGGCTCCAAACAGAATTTATTCTGGACGAACTGATAAATTTGCGCTATTCCTCTATTTCCTACAAGTGTCATTTGTTCACTGATCATTGATGGAACCGCCTGAATTCATTTATCTAAAAAGCAGATTTGTCAAATTTTGTCAATGTGTAACGCGTTGTGTAATCTAAGACGGTGTGAGCAGGATGGTAGTGTTATTAATCTAACACGGTGAAACCTGCCAATGTTGTTGAATTCGTTCATGAATAGCGGTCGATTTTGCTGTGCAACTTTGTGGTATTGATTCAGTTACAGGATTTGTCAATTCACTAGTCTTACAAATTTTTGTTGTTATACTTGACAGGTCGTTATCTGCAAACTTACTCAGCTATACAAATCGTTCGTAAGACTGGAATGATATAATTACTGATAATAATTATTTGTAAAAATTGTGGAAGTTCTGCATACACAGCTAAATGTGATTACTGCAGCCAGTGTATGATACAGATGTAAAGCGCGCCGTCTTCCTAGTTTTTTAAACACCGAAAACGATTTTAAATGTCATCGCCATGGTTGGTGTTGGTGTTCTTGTCGTTATAGTTATCGCCGTCGTTCTTACTGTTGCTATAAAAATATTTTTTCAAGTAAACTATCATTTTTTTATTACACTTAGAGAGCTTCATTGTGAAACAGCCATGCAGACGTTCTTTCCTGAAAACCGGAAATTTACAAAGATGGCGGCTAGACATTTAGCGTAAAAATATTACTTTCAGTACATCACGAAAATTGGCAATGCAAGATATAATAGAAATTTAAATCAGACAAATTAAGTAAGAAAATACAAACATAACTTTCAATTCATAACTCATTTCATATTCAAGTTCATAATTTACATTCATTTTTGTATTTTATATAATGAGTTCAGATAAGAACAGTTTAGTAATAAGTAAAGATTAGTGATATCAAAACAAAAAATCTAGAAATTTACTTAAATATTCAAAGACGTGCTAAACTGTAGTCAAGAGCATTTAAACGCATGAAATAGTCCTAGTGGTTTGAAATTTCCAAAACAAATTCAAATCCACAAATTTTCTACAAACAATTTCTTGCGGACTTATGACTTCAAAAAGCCCCCAACGTTGAATTTGATAATTAGCTAAATTCACAGCGTAATCTTAAAATTCTGATAAAATAATTACAGAAACAGTTATAATTAATGTTTATATATTGTTCATTCGTGTATTTTGTTTATTATTTACGGTGTCATACGATAGCAATGCACATTAGCAGTTTCACCCCTGGTTCAGTTTCCAATCAAACGACGAATGCTTAGGCTGACGAGAATTCTGCCACATCTCTGACAGGGCTTTCAGATGCAGGAGACCTGTTATTCATTTTTTTGTTCAGTAGACGCCTCGCGTAACAGAGCTGAACTGCGTTTCAGAAACAATTCAATCAAAGATTCCAGCTTCCATTATTTCCATTACCAACTAATCTCTAATTATTTTCGATCATTCAGTTGCTAGAAAAGTACCAGCATTATCTTAACTCTGGATTTTAAAAATATGCAAAAACCAGGAAAATTTTCAGCTCACGGTTTCCACTTTCCTGAATATAAAAAACACTCCACAAAGTTCAATTAACAATTGATTATATTATATTAAATATAAGCGCTTTCGGAAGCATTCTACGCTCACAAAATAACTAAAGTGACAATAACTACACAGTAATTTGTCTTGCGTAAATTTGTAAAATGGTAAGCTTAGGCTGACATTTGTAGTTCTCTCTCATAAGCATAGTGTTAAGACAGGGTTTTAGTGATACACAGTAATATTCCTCAAGACTGGCAAAAGCATTCCTGACTGTGTTCATTACCGAGAAAGAACAGAAAAGTGTGTCTGCAGCACCACCCAACTGTAAATGGTTGCTGGCTGGCTTATAGAAATTGCTGTCCAGGCTATGAACCTTGTTACCTTTGCCAGACAAGAAGACATTGTCTCTATTGCATGCATGAATATAGATTATCAGGTCTTCTTCAGCACTATTTGCAGCGTGGTGGTACTATAGATACATCTTCTTATTTTTCTCAGTAATGAAGAAAGGTAAGAATGCTTTTGATATTGTCATTCTTGAGAAATGTTAGATCATTAAAGCTCTCTCTTAACACTATGCTTATGAGAGAGGACTACAGATATCAACTAACGCTTACCATTTTTAAATTTAAAATATGAAATAGAACTGGATTGAAATGAGTACTTCAACTAGAATTTCATAAGATAAACCACGTTGTAATTATTGTCACTTCAATTATTTTGTGAAAGTTCTCAAATTTTAATATAATTTAATCAGCCTTTGATGGTACATACTACAGACTCGTATTATATCAGAACGAGCCGTCAAATTACGATTTAATTAGCGAGTACAGGTGATACGAAGTGGAATGCGTAGTTTCCCAACCAGCAACCTGGATAGTGGGACAACAGTTTACAGTTAGAACATACTGGCCCTTATGCAGTCTGAGCACTACTTATGAAAATTATGTTTGAAATGAAGTGTCAAATCAAAATCAAATCTGTATATCTGTCTAGTTGTCTCTGTATCTATCTATTTATCTGTATTTATCTACCTACGTACCTACCTAATTCCTCTTCTCTCTCTCTCTCTCTCTCTCTCTCTCTCTCTCGCCTTCTTTCTCTGTTTCTGTGTTTTGGCTTTACATGGTTATTTATTGCATGTAGCTTACGAAAACTTTCACCTAGTCATAACGTACCCAAAGTCAATCTCAGGTTTTCTGGATTTGTTCGCACGAAGCCATGCAGATCGTAAACCGGCTTCGTGTTTTCGCAACAGCTGCGCGAATCACTTAGGCATACTAAAACAAATTGTGCGCGCCAAAGTGCTACTAACTGCTGCAAGATGCGGTGACAACTTGCGCGCTTAATAATGTTTATGACGCCGCAAATTCTTCTAGAAGAATTTATTGTTAACAAGCTGCTGATATTATTAACGGATGGGATTTTTTTGGAAGAAAAATGAATGTCAGAGGGATACTATGGCGTAAGGACGAAAAACCAGCTGCATTGAAACGATGTGGAAAAGAAGGCAGGGATAAGCTTAATGAGACGAACTAAAACTTGGTGTAGCTTTATCTTAAATTTTAAGTGATGATTGTTTCACTGGGATGTTGTCGTCGTATCATCATCAATAAGAAGAAACCATAAATAACAAACAAGGCAAAGAAACACGACATGGCAAGACATCTTCTTTCAAACGAGGACGCGATCATTTAATTATCTTCAATCTGGATGTTCAAATATCGTCGTTTTTGCGATCGATCCATCTGCATGGAATAACTCCTTTTACTTCTACCCTGCATGTTGTAGTGCAAAATAAAAATGCATGCTTCACAGGAAGTTAGGCTGTTTTAATGTTCCTGAAAACTGTTAGAAAGATTCGGCAATAAAAGTGTAATAAGTGTCTTGTGTAATTAGTAAAATCACTTTTGAAGCAGCGCTGAAAACATTGCTAATGTTAAACGACATCGTAGTTTTGTCAACAGCAACTTTTTGCACTACATGTGATGGATGAAAAGATATTAGTAAAGCGGTACGCGTGATGTCATTGGTATCTCGTGCTTCGCTCTTTTATTGTTGCAACACGGCCTTACTCTATTGTGCCCTTCAGATAATGCTTCTGACAAAGAGCGATCATGTTTACGCTTTCCAAATTGTAAGAACATGGTGGGTTCTTATGTGTGATCCGCGAGAAAGAGTTCGACGCCGAGGCAGCATGACAGAGTTTCTTTCCTGCATTGAAATTACAATATTTCATTTATCTGCACAAAAGCCATCAGCTGTGCAAGTCCAAACTAAAGCATGCTTGAGAAACTGCAGCTAAATATGGTTTTCATGCTGTTTGTCCTAATTATTACCTTTAATTAATGTGTATGTCTTAATCAAAAAAGTGGCTAGCAACTTACTTTCAGATTACTGATTTGATTTGCGGCCAGAAGTACCCCGCATACTATAATAATTGCACATACAACTGTTCAACTAATAGAATACTGTACCGGTCGCATTTTCCAAACAGTCACAGCTTAATACGTAAACCTGATTGCCTTCTATCTTGATATATACCAACACTACTTTTGGTCGTCTGTGATGCGTTATTTTTTCATCGGGAGACTCCCGAATTTAATAGTAACCGCTCTTTCTTCACATTTTGAAATGTTTCTTGAAATATATATGTAAACCAAATGCGATCACAGTGAGATGGAACAACACCCTCTCACCCATTTGCCCGAAAGACAACCCGAAAAGAACCGTTCGGCAACGCAAGTACGTAGAATAGAGAAGCGGGATTGCATTATGTAACTTACACAAAGCTTAAATAAGCCAGAGATACCAGTGACGTCACGCTAAAACTAATACAGCATATTTTTGTCTGTATAAAGCTTTCGTCAGTTTTTAAATTCAACATGGTTACCAGCAATGCCTACATTTTGACACCCAATCATGTTTTGCTTCGGTTCTGCTTTAAAGTCGCGAGTATCTCATCCATGGGCGGGCTCATGTTAAACGCTCATGTTCAGCCAGTGAACTGGCCAAATGGTTGAAGCAACGCGCAGTCAAGTTTTTGCAAAAAAAAACTAGACAGCTAATTGTGTGATATTTCTGAATGGACATAAAGTAAGCAGTATAATTCTGAATTAATTTAAGCGACGCACACGCGCGTTTGTAAAAAGCCATGAAACGCTCGCCAACTCTGTAAGTACGTGATAATTTTCATCACAGTTCAGTATTTATATACTGACTAGCCGGGCCACATTAAATTTTCCCGCAATTCCTGCGGGCCACATGCAGTTTGGTCAAGGAGCCAAGTACAATAGGACCTAATAACGATTTTTTGCATCCGATTTGCGTACATCATTGCTACTGCATTACTGCACCATTACTACACTTAAGGAACTATTTTAGAAGTTATTAAAATTTATATTAAAAACCATATATTTCGTCATGTCCGACAGTTACATTAAGTGACAACGGTCTTGTAAGGGTTAATGCCATCCGATCTAGAGGAAAAAACTACCCGCACTATCTTTTTGCGATATTGGCGCGGACTTCAGCTGGATCACGTGGGCCGCACTTTCATTACGTTGACAAACCTCTTTGCGGGCCGCACTTTCATTACGTTGACAAACCTCTTCGCGGGCTGCACAAGATCTCTTGGCGGGCCGCAAGTGGCCCACGGGCAGCAGTTTGCACACCCCTGACTTACCTAGATCTGTTTACTGATATTGTGTCGATAAAATACTATAGATTTGATGGTATTTAGGTACCCTCAGGTTTTGTATATTTCAGCTTCTAATGCAGTGGTGAATCTTACTAGATATAGGAAACTTCAGAATATTTAAAAGAATATTGAATAATATTCACGCCAGGTGTGGCTAATTGTTAGTATTGCATCCTTGAACATTATCTAATGAAATAACGTGTTTTTTTCCGCAAAACTAACCATCTTCTTCTTCTTCCCAGCTTTTCCCTATGCCGGGTCGCCGTTGTGAATGAGTCTTCTCCACGCATTCCTGCTGTTGACCATCTCTTCATTTATATCTTCCCTTCCCACATGATCTTCACCGACTCTTCTTTTCAGGTGTCCATACCATCGCAATCTTGCGAGGCTTCCACTACTTTTACTGTTCCTCTGATATTATTATTTCTAATTTTATCTCTTCTTGTTATTCCCACCATCAATCTCAACATCCTCATCTCCACCACACCCATTTTCTTCTCTTCGGTCTTCTTTAGAGAAGCTGCTTCCAGCCCATAGATTAGAGCGGGTCTGACCACTTCTTTGTGGACTTTCCCTTTTAGTCTCACCGACTCATTCATAGAAGGTTTTGGCGCAGTTTTTACAGGCGAATGCCCTTCCTGACCCTAACCCTCCCTGTTTATCCGGGCTTGGAACCGGCACTCCCCCCCCCAGTGGCTAGGTTTCCGCAAAACTAACCATAATGGCTAAAAACAAAGCACAGTCATTGAGTTTATGTCCTTGAGTGATGCCATAATTGTGAAAATTGTGCAATAAATGCATTAATTCCTTGGAAATTCAAAAACCAAAGTAAAATTTAATCAGATACGTGTTGAGTTTATGACATAATATCATTTGTTTTCACATTTGGTGGTCTGCTTATACTTCATTGTGTTGTTGGTTTTCTATATTAGTACTCTGACGTTTTTGGTGTACATTTCTAAGATGTAAATAGGTAATAAAAATAAGACACTTGCATTGTTAATAGGGTGTATTTTATTATAGCTCTGTAGTAATTCTAATTTAACGTTAAGATGTCTCACAATTTTAAAGTTGGCTGATTCACGTTTGGTAGGTGTGCGTTTGGAACTATGGTCTGGCTTTTTAAACAGAAATCATAATTCATATCATTTGCGGTATTTCATTTGGAGACTCGGGTTACTAAATCTGAATAGGTGTATGAGCAATGATGTGAACTATGTTATAATGTTGTACAGATAAATTGATGTAGCCAAGTTTTTGGTTTAAATAAATTATGGATTTTTGTTCTAACTATTGTGTTTGGCTGTGTTGATAATAACATTATCACCTCTGTAGCAGAAGAGTAATGATTTGTGCTCACGACTGTTCCAAAGAATCATTTTAAAACCTTAAAACCGGGCTAAAGAATGTAAAGAGTTTGCCGACACACCCTGGTAATGCAGTAATGTTGTTGTTCGTCCTTCATAGTCGAAGAGGACCATGACTTCATTCTGACTTCGTAGGATGTGTACGGAAGTGTCTTATAAGCCCGATTCTTGCTGAGAACCTCCTCCTGCAATGAGGACATGAGAATGGTGTGCCTTGATAGGCATTGCGTTGTCTGTCTTTTCGAAGCTGTCTTTTCTCCTGCCTAACTTGGATGCGCCTGGACTCATAGTTGGTCACTCCCGATTTGATGAGGGACCGCCAACGAGATCTCTCCTGTGCCACATCTTCCCAGGAGTCGACATTGATGTTGCATTCTTTCAGGCTGGCTTTGAGGGTGTCTTTGTATCTTTTCCGTTGCCCTCCAACTGACCGTTTCCCTTCTTTCAGCTCGCAGTACATGAGTCTCTTTGGCAGTCTGTGATCTTCCATACGTTGAACATGGCCAACCCATTTCAGTTGTGCTGCCTTAAGCATTGAATGGACACTGATGGATTGTGCTCTCTCGAGGATTTCAGGTTCTGGTATCAAGTCCTGCCAGCTGATCTTGAGGAGTCGTCTTAGACAACGCAGGTGGAAGGAGTTTAGTTGTCTGGCATGGCGATCTGGAATGGAGTAATAGTACTATGCCAGATGGACCCTATGCTTCATCTGTTGAACTCAGGGGCGTCTTAACCAATAGGCAACTAGGTTATAGCCAGGGGTGCTAAAATCTGAGGGCATCACATTTCAGAAAAAATTCTTATTCTCCTCGGAAAATGTGTAACTTTCATATTCATATAAAGGGGCATTTTATAACACACCACAGGCAGTTAACGAAGCAAACTTTATAACGGCGTTAACTAACGATGTCAATAGCAGCTAAGCTTTTATATAAGTGCCACATAACGAACAGGTGCAAGGTATTACACAACAAGCAGTTGCACAGCCTGCTTGAATATAAGCGCTATGCAAATGCAAGTAATTAATAATGACACGTAGAAACTAGGTTAATATGTTTCTAATACACCACAAGTAATTGTTTAATTTGCTCATTACATAAGCAGCCATAAATTCACACTAGAGATAAGCGGGATAGAACTATTAGCTTAGGGCATCGTAAAGCGTTGATACGTCCCGGTTGAACCTGATAAAGTTTATCAGTTAACCCTTTCATACCCGTGGGATACAAGAATATTTTCTGCCTTTAAAATTAATAAAATTTTAAAACTGACAGTTATTTGATCTGTTAATAGTTATTTTGATTTAAGCCAATAACAATAGACTAAAAATGGTGATAAAATGGCAAACTAGAAAATCTACGTAGCATAAAAAACTGCGCAAGGTACAGTACTTTAGAGACGACTTTGTACAGATCAACATAGCATGCATACTAAATGTCTTAAATACTTTAAAAAATTATCAGCAGTCGCAAAATGAAGCACAGTTTTTGCTTTTGTTGTGTTTTTAAAAAAGTTTTTCTTATTAAAAAAATAATTTGGGACTGAAAGGGTTAAAAGGATTTCACCTATGACTGTGCACAGTACAGATATTTTGTGACAATTTTCTTAACTAATTATGAAATGCTATGCTAGTGGCACAAGAAATTTGTCTGAATCAAATTTAGCTTTGTCTCCATCCCAGCATCTCCTATATTACTCCAGTGTTTATTAGATATATTATAATGTCACCTACATCTATTGTAATATATTAGTGCATAATCTTCGTTTTGACGCCATCAGCTGGTCAATAAACCCATTATTCTTGATTTATAAAAGATTTATTTTAAGGGTAACTGTATAGAGCCGTTCATTTCGCCGTGTTGTTCACGTTCAGGTACTACAAAACTGTGGGACTTTATCATTTTGCCGCAAATAGTGCATAGTACATTTTTGTCGAAATTTGGATTCATGGCAACTGTAGACGCGCATGTTTATTAACAACCATTTCAGCTGAGTTTTTATTTCATCTTGATCATCATGCACTGGAACGCAGATGCTAGCCTGCTAGGCGTTCATTTTTTGGAAAACTATTTCCTGAATTGACGAATACAATTAAGGTAGCAATTACATAAGAAAGCGTACGTGCGATCAGCATTAATTCGTCAGCTGGTAATTCATAGTGAATATTCTGAATTACCAATACATAGTAATATATCACAGTTTATGATATGTACGGGAAATTTTAGCTAATGCATCAATGCTAGAATTAACATTGTTGTGGTTAAAAACAGATTGCAAACCATCAAAGTTGATGGTCGGATATTTCAACCGAACAGTTGCCGATAGAGGGCACTACACTGTATCACATGTTACACACAAAACTCGGGCTGAACAGGCGAATTCACGCCATTACAGAAACACATCCTGTTTTGGCTGAGATATTATCGATTTTTAGACGTTTAGTTTAGACGAGAGAGAGAGAGAGAGAGAGAGAGAGAGAGAGAGAGAGAGAGAGAGAGAGAGAGAGAGAGAGAGAGAGAGAGAGAGAGAGAGAGAATAGGATAGAGGGAGGGAAAGAGAAAACGAGAGATATAGAAAAGTGTCGATCGAGTGTCACCTTGATCGAAATGAACCTGGAGAGTTTAGCGAGCAGGCAGCGACAATGTTCTAAATGACATATTCTTCTAATTCGGCAGAAAAAATCTAAATAAGCGAGTAAGTCAATGCTTCGCATTCCGGAATAGTTTTCTTATCTAAATCTTCCACTTTTTACCTGCTTTAGTTTTGTCAGGTTACCTCTGCAGGTTCTGGCCGCAAATACCGTCTTTTCTGCTTATCAAGATCGTACAACTTGTACATAATTCTGCAATAAAACGCCTTGAAGAGAATTCATCATACATTCATACTCAAGTTTGCTTGCAATTACTTGCTTAATTGTCCAGTTTCAGTTTAAAAGCAATTAACTTAACTAAAAGCAACGATATTTCTTTTTAGAATTAGAAAGCCTAGAGAGTAGCTGGCCACATGCATCCAAGAAGAGGGGTACCTGAAGTAGGTTTCAGAAAAATCCTCTTAAGAAATTGTATTACTTTATAACAATTTTATGCGTATATCGTACTCGCGCTGAAAAGGATTTTTTGTTTGTTTTCATTTTTAATTTCCCGCAATACTGTCCCGACCGCGCCATTACATGACGTCATATATGCACAACGTAAATCAGGGGAAGATAAGGCAATGTTAAACTATGTTAAACTTTCCATGCAAGGTTATATTACTTAGCATTTCGCTTACCTGCCTGAAAGACTTATGTAACAAGAAAAGAAAATTATTAATTATTTAAAATGTTTTCACCAATTGGCAAAATGTCGCTGACTGATCCTCCAGGGTGCACCACTCACTAACCAGAAAACATATTTTTAATCTTATTGACAAGATACAGCAATTTAAAATTTTACTTAGTGACGTATCGCTACGAATACATTGATTATTTTTGATTATTGAAATGTAAACCTATTTCAAATGACTTGTCCTCAAAATGGCTGCGCCTAACGGGAGTTTAAATTTATACATGTTTTATACAGCGTTACTCCCGACGCAAGCCCTGTATGCAAAGAGGCAGTATGTAAGTGGTACAAAATTTCAGGACGAATTTTTAAGCTTTACGTAAGTGGCTTAAATCTTTCATGCTTTAACCCTTTCAGTCTTAAATTATTTTTTTAACAAGAATTTTTTTTTGATTTAGTACTTTTGTTTAGTATGTCCATCTTGTTTACACATAATAATTATTTTTTCTA